>JBBJLS010000128.1:3121572-3143973 GCA_037577275.1 Bryconaethiops microstoma
ATGCAGAGGAAGAATTTCGTGCTGTTCACACTGTGTGCTGTGGTGTGTTCACGTATGACCGAATGATCACTTTCACTAAAGTATCTCCTCTTATGTGGTGTTTGATGATGTTGATTGAAAGGTAGAAACCAAAATTCTGAAAGAAGGTGGTTGCAGGATGGTTGCTGTGGTGTCCCAGTTAGTTGCTAGAACGTTGTGCTATACATGTGATATACATAAGCTGAGCCTCGAAAAAGTGGACTTTTTAACTTACTTTCACAGTGATGTTTCTCTTTGTGGGTGTTTATTGTTTTTTCTGACCCCTAAAACACAAATGGAACTTTAACAGTTAAGGACAGTGACTGATATAATCACACTTTTTCCATACACTTATGCCTACCCTTTTTTTTGACAAATGTAAATAACACCACACTTGAAAAATGAGTACTAAAAACTATATATAATGTGACATGAACAACCAAAGATAAAATTATACTTACTGTTTTTTTCTTCTTCTCATTTTGTTTGTTTTAGTTTATTACAGCTTATTAGATGGTCCAACATAAAGCAGTAGGCCTGTAGACGTATCAAGTACAGAACAAGTAAAGTAAATTACTGTAGATGTAACATAAGGATACATACAGAATTGTTTTAGAAATGCATCTCAGCACCTTGAATCAAAATCAAATGGAAAAAATGTGTTTGCCATTTAGTGCCGATGGATTCTTAACCAAGTGTTATACGACAGATTTAGGTTTTTTGTGGCTGACTGGACACTCAGGGTGTAAATGCGAAAATGTGAAGAAAATTGAAGAAATTGAAGGTCAAAATTAAATGAAGAAGTAAAAAATGTCAGTTTTTTACAGTATTGGTATAGAGACTTAGGGATTGTATAGAAGCCGTAGTAAAAATTATACAAACTCTAAGCCTTTCATGAGATTTAGATCAGGGAAACTAAACTGAGCAATGTTGTCAACCTTCAAGTCTACAATTCGTTACTCCCGACATGTGGCGTGAGGAGAAGTTCAAGCTTGTCTGATTCTATAGTGAGGACACATTTGTCTCTTTAACAGCTGAAGGGTCAGTAGCGGCACCTCCCAGCGCTGCCTACTTTTACAGCCCCCCGATGTAACTGCAACTTGTCTGCTTGTTATTTAGGTGTGTGACAGTAGCATTTTTGTCAGACGCTGGGCTCAGCAGCCACAAATGGAAATCCTAAGTAAGAAATAAAGAACAGCTGTCGTCCACACCCGAGTCGATCTCTTGTCCACGCCTTTATGACCACTTTTACTTTCTAGCACAGACATGTT
Organism: Bryconaethiops microstoma; assembly: GCA_037577275.1. Lineage (NCBI taxonomy): Eukaryota > Metazoa > Chordata > Actinopteri > Characiformes > Alestidae > Bryconaethiops > Bryconaethiops microstoma. Next base: position 3,122,862 of record JBBJLS010000128.1, read on the forward strand.
CAGGGAAAGAGATAATCTGTTAGAGTAGTAAATCTGCTGGCCTTGTGTCTTGTGCTTGGAAGGTCTCTCTTTCCTCTTTTTTTAACCTAAAGTACAACTGCTTTCCTTAATTACTCCTAACTGTTGACATGGTTGTCATCTTCTTACCATGTAAAAGTGCCTCTGCCTTGAAGAGAAACTGATTCATGTTCTTTGTTAGAAAAGAGGCACCTTCTCGATGGAAGAAAGTCAGGTCAGATGCTGTGATGTTCACTTTACTGGGATACTTTGTACCTCTTTTTACTTTTGTTTTTCAAAGAGTCCCTCCGAAGGAAGACTTGACTTCATGTACGTGAGTTATGATGACGTTGTGATGATGTTTTGCTCAGTTGTTCAGGACTGCATGATAAATTCTGAAAAAAATGGGACATGGTTTAGACATATTTTATTGGTGTGCAACAGCTTGACGTATTTTATCATTAATTCGTTTTTTCAGTTGAAGCAATGGGTGCCCAAAAGAATCCCCAAAAGAATCTGCTCATCAAAGGTTTTCTCTGAAATCAATGTTATTAACCAGACATTTATGCATTATTTTATGCGATACAGTCTCTCCTCTCCTGGAAGGGCATTACACCAGAGGTTGGAACATTGCTGTGGATTTAATGGCATTCATCCACAAGAGCATTAGTGAGGTCTGCTACTAATGTTAGTTGATTGGAACAGGGCAACTGTCACTCAAATGTCATTCCAACTCATTCCAAAGATATCTGATGAAGCTTCATTATTCACATTAGCCCAGTTTATCAATTACAGTGGGCATCCTGGTTCCTTAAGACTCAAAGTGTATATGTTTTTATAGTACAGCTGAAGCTATGCTACACATTGATAATACTAGAATGCACGTAGATTTCATCTTCTTGCTGGTTGTTGGTAGAAACACAGAATTGGGATTTAAAGGATTTTGCTAAATTACTTTTTGCTCTTGATTTGGTGCCTACATTCATGTTTAATCTTGCCAGGCTGGCACTTGGTGGTTGGTAGATCTGTGTCTTACAGGCCTACAGGTGGTTAAGGGTTGAAGTCGTGGTTGTAATTAAACTGAAATTTGTCTTAAAACAAAGCAGAATTAAACACTTCTTTTGTGTTTAGGCACAAAACTACACACATATAACGTGTAAGCTAAATGCTGCTTATACTCAGTGGTGCTATTTATTTCTGATGCCTTGTTGGTGTTTTATAAATAACACATATATCTGTTTTCAGCCTCATATAGTTCACTGTGTATAAGTCTCTATGCCCGTTCCCTTGATCCCCCACTCTTGTGGTTAGGACTACCTTCTGAGCACTGCCACGGGGCTTTTTGGCTTTGAAATTTTAAAGCAGCCCTTCTCTAGCATTCCTTCTGACATTGTCTCTCTGGAGGAATGTAGGTTTTTTTTTTTTAAATATGCAGAACTTTTCAAAAATGCTACACATATCTTAAGACGCTCTGTTCACTATTAAACACAGTGTAATATGATATGATATGGTACAACATGGATCTGAGTTATAAGAAGAGTCACAGGAGTCTTTTTTTATGTACACTCATTTTCCAGTGAGAAAAAATGAAACAGTCCGTATTCTTTGTTGTTGGTGCTTTACAGTGTTCCATATCTGGAACATATTCATTATTTTATAGTGCTTTGAAATACTACTGATTTTACTTTAGGTGTCGTCTACAGTAAATATTATGATCAACATTGAGCTTGAAGACCAAGGCATACATGTCCTTTATTTATATCCACTAGAACTATGAGAATATACATGCTTTATTCATCAACTACAGCATTGTGGAAAAGTCCAATTTCTTCATGTTGTGCTTCCAAAGATCCAGACTTTCTTGTATATTAATGTAGTCTTGAGGAAAAGATCTCCAGGCATCCTGAAGGACTTTCAGAGACTCTCATTTTCAGTCCAGTCCCTGAACCTGACCAGTTACCTATTTTTCATTTGTTAAGCCACATAGTGACCTACATATGAAACCATCAAGCATAACAAAGCACATCTAACTTAAGGCCTGAAACAGTGGTGGCGGTGATGGTGAAAGTAGTCATTCGGTCATACCTGAACACACCATAGCACAGTGTGCATTTAACCCATTCACCAAGTGAAGCAGGGGGCAGCCAGGAACACACGCTGCCCGGGGAGTAGTGTGTGGGGACGGTACCTTGCTCAGAGTACCTCAGAGGTGCCACTAGCAGTCTTGGGAATCAAACCCACGACTTCCTGATCGCAGGACGAAACCCTAACCACTAGGCCACCATCCGCCCCATGTGTTTTGCTGACAATTGGACCCAGCCATCACATTATCACAATTTTGAGGCCGTTACACTGGCTCCCAGTTGCATGCAGAATTGAAATCAAAGTAATATTCATTGTATTTAAGTCACTCAATGGTTTGAATGCTAAATATATCTCTGAAATGTTTGATGAATATCAGACGGGAAGGTCTGTTGCATCAGAAGGAGCTGGCAGTGCCCAGACCTGAAACTAAATAGGGTGAAATGGCATTTAGTCTCACTGTACTGGAATGGTCCTCCTACTGGAAGCAGCTCCGCATGGAGATGAGATCTAGCCCAAAAGCTAAAAACAGCCTTGTTTTTTATTGCCTTCAATTAATTATCTTTGTAACACACAAAAATCATGTATTTTAATCTGTAGTCTTTAATATTGCTTTCTTAGATTTATTCTACTGTACTGATTTTACTGCTTACTTTTATTACTTTATGTTTAATTTTAGTTCTGTTACACTGAATGTTTATGATAGTGTGCTATATAAATAAACCTGATTTGCCTACAGTCATTCAGCTTTACAGATCTAATGCAACATGGTTTCCTGCGATTAATCACATCGTTACATGCAAAATTAAATAATGAATTCAAAATGTCCAGAGCATGGGGAGCAGAACCATTATAGCAGCTGCAAAGGGGGACCAACTCCATATGAAAGTCTGTGTATCTGAATGCAGTGTCATTAAAGTCCCTGTTGGTGCAGTGGTCAGGCATCCCTTTACTTTTGTCCATATTATATGCACAAAAGTAATGGGACACCTGACCCCCGCGAAAACCAGCCGAGACGCAGAGCTCCGTGCTCCGCGCACTCACAAGCACGAAAAAGCAACAAACTTTCAAAATAAAAGGGTTTAAAAAAAACAAACAAAAAAAAACCCCACTATATATATTAATTAATTTTATACAGGATATCAGGCATCAGAACAGCTTTCCTAATTTAATTCAACCGCAAACAACTTTTATGAAACTCTGATTCAACCCCCCGTTTGAAAATCCAAGCAATAGATGAAAGCCGTACCATTGACACAATACCACCAATTTTTAAATGTTTGTATTTTTTCATATTCACTTACACTTTTTATTCCATGCTCTGGTGGACAAAGCCCATTGGAAAGCTCACTGGCAGAAATCCCAGCATGTACTGGCGACCAGGGATGCTAGTTAAAAAAGTTGCGTCCGATGCATTAACATGACAACCACAGACGTCCCTGTCGAGCCCGCTATTAATTATCTGGTCTTACAAGAAGATTAGGACGGAAAGAGGAAAAATAAAATTAGGTGAGAAAAAAATAGCACAGCAGGACTGTGGCTCCCTACTTTAATGAGCAACTAAGAGTAAACAGAGGAAGAAGACTAATGCTCGAGCAGCCTGCCAGCATCAGTCCGCCACTGACTGAGCTTGGATCTTCCTCCCCCCATCCATCTCCATCATCACCGGCAGGTCCTGCTGGAGGCCGCGGCTTTCTGCAGCTAGAAAGGTGGGCAGCTTTGGAGGCTGGTGGGGGAGGGACACCCCGCTGCTTGTGAACACACACACTGCTCCGCGCCGTCTGTTTAGAAGGTCCCCCTTACAGCGGTGCAGCTTGACGAGAGGGAAGAAGGGATATCTTCAGCTGCTATTGAAATTTAATCTCTCAAAGTGGGCCAAAGCAAATATTTTCTCAGAATGGACAAGACAAATAAGGACTCTAGAGCTGGGCGATACTTGGATATTGGAATACTGGGGAATTATTGGGGTGGTGGCGGCCTAGTGGGTAGGATACTCGTCTCTGGACCAAGAGGTCATGGGTTCGAATCCTACCTTCAGCAAAACAACCACTGGGTTCCTGAGCAAGACCCTTAACCACGAGTTCCCTGTAGTTAGGGAATGGAAGTCGCTTTGGGAAAAGTGTTCGCTAAATACTGGAAATGTAAATATATGTTTCTCGGTATAAATAAAACAATTGTTCAAATGTCCAATATAACTGACCATTTCCAGCCTTCAACCATTATATGACTTTAAATCCGAAAGATGCCCCCTGAAGCTGACAATCGAAGATATAGTTTAATGTTATTAGTTAAAAAATTTGTGCTGGGAATTCAAGTAAAATTCTAATAAAATATCGTTACATTTTATAAAATTTTAATTCTCATTATAATAAATAGTACAGCGAAACTTACGCTAACTGGCTCACTGCGACTGACAGAGGCGAGCCCAGTTATGTCACAGTTTACTTCATTACTGAACTACATATGTCTGCCTAAACGAGAAAAAATACTACAAACATCTGTATCCCGAGCGCTGTCACAGATGTCTCATTTACTCTGCTGCAATTTAAAATAAGAGTCAGGACAGGAACAAAATCAGCACAGAACATATTGCTCTGTGACTGCAATTACAATAAAAGTGCATATTTATGAGTAATGAATATGATTGAATACTACATGTGTCTAATTTAATGAAGAGTTACATGACATACACATACTACATTTATTGTTAGCTTTATAATTTTGATTTGCTAGAGAGAAAAGCCAGTTCATTGCTTGCTGGAGTTCCTGGAGGTGAGCATTAAGCAGCGGAAGCAACACTGAAAGGAGACAAAAGCGTAAATTTCTCCCCAAGAAAATGATAAAAATATGGGCTAATGCTAAGTGCTCTGGCCCGAGAGGAAAACGGAACACGGTCCCAAAAATAAATTTAAAAAAAAAATTTTTAAAAGGAAAGAAACCGCCTCTGAGACATCAAAGCGGTTTAGAAAAGGACTTTGGGGAATCTTGTACTTACCTTGTAACGCTCCAGAACAGCTTATCTATTTGAGGAAAGGTATTCAATTCTACAAGAGAGCAAAAGAGGTTTATACCTCATAAAAATGAATAAAAATGCAGACACTTATCGTTCAGATGAGGGGAGAAAACTTCGAAAGCTTCAGCTGCCACTGCACAATTCACAGAGGTAATGAAGGGAAAATACAACGAGTAGCTTGTTTATGACACTTTCAGACTGCAAAAAAAAAAAAGAAAAAAAAAAAGACGTTCCAGTGCCGAGACGTACTATAGTAAGCACTAATTCCCCACTGGTCAGATTACCTTGAATTTTATTCAGGCTTTCTCTGCTACAAGCAGTTTGGCTTCATGTCTGCTGAAAACAGCAAACTAAGTGGGGAAACTAAAAGAAAAAAAAATGACTGTGTCTGAGATACACAAACTAATGGCACACTGGAGATATCAACAGTAACAGTCCCACAAGAGCTTTATAAAAAAAACAGCATAAACTTAATTCCACCCTGAAGCCCTGCCATTTCAACTGCTTCAATTATACATTTTCTCATTACAGAGGCAAAATGGTTTACGTATGCTAACAGCTCTATTCTAAAGTGCCTAATTACTGTGTCCATTACTGACCAACTGTTTGTCAAAAGGGTGAAAGCTTTTAATAATCTGAGTGCAATTGATGTATGTTCTTAAAACCTAATCAGAGTGAATTTGACTCTGGATTTCGACTGTAAGCTTTGATCTGCTTAGTCTTTGGACGATGATGTTCCATTGATAGTGTGCAGCAGAACTGTAAGATCATGGGCTAAGTACTTCCAGCAATACCATTTCAAAGCATTCCTCTGAAGGTCTTGGTAGAATTCAGTACACCTAGGACTGTGTTATAAAGTGGACGTTCTAAAGAAAGGACTTGATTCTATGCATTAACCTGTTGAATGTTTTATATTCATATCCTAGCTAAGCATTGATTTGGGTTAAGATTCGCTGTCTGAATATTGTTTTGGCTTGAATAAAGAGAATCTGTGTGTTTGCACCTCTGTTTAGCACAATATAATGAGTCTGCCAACACAAAACAGCTCAAATGCTCATTGCAGCTATAGTGACTTTGCATTTTAATTTTACGTTTGAGCATGATTGATGCGTGCTTTACTGCTTGTAATTTTTCTTACCAGCCATTTGTGAAGGAAAAAAAAAAAGAAAAATTAAAGCTGTATTTGATTTTACAGAATTGGCCCACCCAGGTCATAAATCATGGCCAAAATAAATGAAAATAAATTGCTCTGAAATGAGAACCTCTCAGAGCGCCCAACAGTGGACTTCTCGACACTTTTCCTCAAGTGATGTTTTCATCAGCACCCTCATTCCTCCAATCTGACAGGCCCGCCGGCCTCAAGGGTTACATCAGCCCCAGACATCTGTCAGTACGAGCCGCCACCATTTGTCAGGAAACAGTTTCTCTGCAATTCAGCGATTCTGTGATAAATCACTTTGCTAAAAGCAACAGACAAAACGACTACCCTTCGGAAGTGAATTTTTTTGAGGATTAACTAAGCCGCGAGCTCAAGTGCTCTCATTGCACACTGGAGAACGTGGAAACATCCCAGCGCTTTAAGAATCTATAAGGATCTTCATCAGCTACAAGGATTTGACTCGTGACACAACCAATTCAACGTGACATCCAAGGGCAACAATGTGTCAGAACAGGCCGAGTCAAGAAGAGTTTGCCAAGTTGAGTTTCAACTTTCTGTGCATTTTGCAAATCAATAGTCATTTCAATAGTCAGTCTTCCATATTTCCAATGAGTCAGAAGAAGCTCAGGGGCAGATACAACTGAGACGTCTTTATGAAAACAGATAGAACAATAGGAGATCTGGGTTATCTGACTAAAATAAGACATAATGTAAGACCGTGAGTCAGGCACAGTGTCTGTTTAGAACAGTCTGTTGTCTCATCCGAAAAAACTTGCACTGGGGTGGACAGGCACAGTACATTTTTAGCCTTGAGCAGGCCACATATGGTAGACGCCCATGTAATCCATAACTAGATAAGAGAAAAAAGAACAAATCTGGTCAAGCATCTGCAGCTGTTTCACAAAGGTGATCAATGAATGCCAAATTCGGTCGCCTCTTCCAAATTTTAATCACGGATAGTGCGAGCCCAAGGGCATGGAACATCTCGTTGGGAAAGGTATCTGAAACTCAGCTCAGCTGACAAGATGAATGTTCCAAGTATGCGGAGGGGCTAGCGGCTCGGCTGGCTGGGCCGCTCTGTGGCGCTCCTGGAGCCCGGCCCAGACCCGTCTTAACGCAGCGCCGCTCCACTGAACGCACTCACACTCTGGGAGAAGAGGAACAGATTTTGCTGAACATATGGGAGCTTGACGGGATTCAAAAAGGCAGGCCGTTGGCGGTGCCCTGCTTACCTGTGGCAAACAATTAGTCCTCCCCTTTCCCTCTTTGTCGCTGACAACAGAAGAGATCAAGGGGAAAACAGAGAGGCAGGGTGAGGGAGAGAAAGGAAAGAAAAGGATGGACAGGAAGAGAGCAGAAAAAAGCTACGGCCTACTTCTGTTCTCACTCAAATCATGAATATGCACTTCACACCCTGACCTTTCTTTGACCCTAGAGTCAAAAGCTTTTATGGCAGATGGAATAAAAGCAATCTTTTTTTGAAATTTTTTAATGGAGCACTAAAAAGTATGGTACGATCAAAAGCATGACTAAAACCTGACAAACTGCGACAAGCTTCTCAAAAGGAACATTTTGGACTAGTGCATAACAAACCATACACTTAGTCACATTAAGAGTAAAATACATGGTTCTATGTTACCAGTAATAGGAGTACTGCATTATACTGAGATGTATTGTGATTGCAATATTTTTCATTATATTAAAGGGCCCATATCACTACTTTTCTGTAATAGCCTGAAGTGTTAATTATAAGTGATGAACAGAAGTTGGAAAAGGGTCACATAATAATGAGTTACGAATTATATTTGTGGCACACAAACCTGCACAAACATCAAGGAAGAAATTTAAGTAGAAGAAAAATTTAGAATACGAGCCAGTTAAGAGTGCCTTGGCGAACCAATGTCTTCGATGATTAAAGACTGACCAAAATCATTTTATTTTTGTTGGATTACATGAATACCTCAATTAATCAAAACCCCCCAGAAACTCACCTGGACCTGTGATTGGTTAAAGGCTTTTTTGCATATTTCAGCATTTTGTGACATCAGTACTGCGGATGACATCTGGTGTGATGATAGATGTGCGAACTGCAATGGATTTCCAGGCATGGAAGGCAATTCTGGGTCTTTACTTCCACAACAGATCCAATTTTAAAGAGCTGGTTCTATAAGGTGAACAGGGCAAAATCTTACTTCCCAACAAGGCCTTTGAAGAACGAGAGCTAAGAGCATACGGCTCAGAGCGGCCATCCACAGCGTCAACATGGCAATGACAAGCTCCCAAGCAAGCCTTGAAATATCGAGTCATAAAGCCCTGCTCCACTATAAACCTGTACCCATCTGCTGATTTGTGCATCCAATTACTTTCTCTCTGTAATGGCTATGTTCAGTCCCATGATATTCAGTCAGCTGTTGTTAGCATCTGTCCCAAGACGCTCTCACCTCAGTGCTGAGAGTTACACAGGTAACTTTGGCCTCAATGAAGAGGAACTACAGGTCAGAAACTCCACCTTCTTCATAAAGTCATGCAACATGACATCTAACAGCACTTTTCCACTGACACAAGGGACAGAGCTGTACGCCGATCAAATGTTTTTCCTTTACAAATAAAGCTACCCGCACCTGAGCCGAACCCAGGCTACCTGACGGCAGGGTCGAAAGCAGGCCGCAGCTGAGCAGGAAATGTTGTCATCACAACATGGAAAGAGACCACTGTTTTTACTGCACACGCACAAAAAAACCAAACAAACAAAAAAAAAACAATAGAGGTATAAACAAACAGCTGGGAGGTCAACTAAGTACAAGCATGACTGTGTTTTCTATGATGCGAACACATTTGTTTTCAATGCTGTGAGAAACGCAATGGTGTATCAGGACAAGCTAGCTGGGTTAGGCATTCGTTTAAATAAAAAAAAAAAACTCAAACAAGACTATAAAAAAAACCCCATAATATCAAAGCAGCTCTAACAGAAAAACTTTCCAATGGTTCGACTCCATGGACGCGGTTTTAGGACGACGACCGGCTATAAACTGAGGGGAGAGAAACGTTTTCAGAAACACTGTTATTGGGCTGAGATACAATAGAAAATCAAAGCGTGTTGCAAGTTCTGTACCACAGTAGAGTTTAGGGGTACAGCACGGTTCCAGTACGCCTATGGAAAAGTGCCTTAGGTAAGTCCTTTTATCATTAGCATCAGAACGGCACTGCCGTTCCTCTTTTATCATGAGGGATAGATGTTCACACCTGTGGGTGCTCTCAGTGATGTAACCCGGATGTAAGCTGGATCCCCGTAAGCACAAGGGCAGAGGGGTGGTGGGGGTGGGGGGTGGGGGGGGGTGCGGCTGACAGGCCGCTGACAGGCGGATTAGCTTTAAGGCCCACTGGTGTGGAGATCTTTCGGAGCAAGACCGCCAGGCCAGAAAAAAAACAATCACAGCCACAGCACATCCCCACACCTGGCGTGCTCCCTCAAAAAAGTCCAGCTCTGTCACCTTTCTCTTGATGCCGTGGAGGCGCCGCTTTGAATAACCACATCCCACAGGGACGCAACACATTTCAGCCCATCGCCTAGACATCCGCCAGGCAGATGGCTCTTACTGTATGAGACACATGACTGCATTTCAGCATGGCTTATGGGTGCCGATACTCGAGAGTGCTTTTCGCTGTATAATTGACAACTGAATTAATTGCACTTCATCACACAGCGACCCTCATGGCAAGCATCACTGTATTAAGAATATCGCTTGAGTATAAAAAGACTCACGAAATATTAGACACACCAGAAAAATGTCGGCAATATAATGACAGATAATGGTCCTGCTTTGTCTCTGGTGTCAAAGCTTTGTTTTGCATAAAAAAGTTTTAAGTAAAATTACAACACGCATGGACAGACCAACTGGGAATCATTGATCCTAATTTGCTGAAATTAAATTATAGTGTCTCAGCACATTTTGCTCATCCTTGTTCCTTGAGGCAATGACATAAAAAATGAAGTAGCGGCATAGAAACCCTTAATAAACCTTTCAATTAATGTAGGGGTGTGAGAGGTGGGGCTGCTGATGGGTACACAGCACATCCAAATTACAGTAAAATAATTTTTTAATAATAATATAGTATAGTAAAGTTTCAGAGTGGAGTTTGTGTTTTATTAATAGATTTTCAAAACCTGTCGTAGCTGAGCACTGTTTAACACTGCATTTTCATTACAGAGAGGTGTAATGCTGGCCATTTAGTGGTTGTGCTGCTAAAACACAAGCGGATGGATGCGCCCAGAAAAAAAGTGGCTAGTTCCCAAAGCAACTTAAACGGAAGTGCAACATCATCGTACATTTTAAAAACATGGCTTTCCAAGAAGGATGTTTTACAGTGACTGGACTGGACAATCTGAAATAGGTACATTGCTAGGTATCCTGGACACTTATCGTGGAGCAACAGGGTCTCTCAATGAGGTGAAAATATCCATGATTTAACGCACCACAACCCACACTGTAGACTGAAGAATCGCAGATTTTGGTTACTTCCATTCCCACCATTTTCTCTTCTGCTCAGGAACTGGCCCTAGCCTGACTATAGGAGTGAATCAGTAACTTACCAAATATCACCAACTCATCAACAACTTGATTGTTCGCTGTTCAACTCATTTGCAGGATGTTCATTTAGGAGAGAGAGCAGGGTGTTTATAAAGAGTTATGTATTAGTTATTTACGTATATTGTCATATAATGTCCCATTACGATGTCACAGCATACACTACAAATTCTTGGGTAAAATTTTCAAAGCACAATGGAAGGAACATGTACAGCAAATAAGACTAATAATACAGCTAATAATAAAGTAAGAAGAAAAACTAAGAACTACTCTACGTTTATGTCAACTGCTTGAACCCTCAAACTGATCTGGTGACTAATTTGATTTTGTGCAAGACCTGGTTGGGGTTGAGCACTATATGGGTCTGGTCACGTCCCCAGAGATACTGGATCACCCAACACCACTTGCTTCATACACAGCTTTGCAGATGCTTGTGATGCATAGTTTGAAGGCTTGTTGTGGCCTCTCTTGTCCACATACTCTTTCTCTGTGACATTCCACAAATACATTTATGGCATCTCTGCAGTATACGGTATAAATCAGCCTTATGAGTGTGAAATAACTGTGTACAACCAAACGTACATATGGAATGCTCTCTTCCTGCAGCAAATGTCCTTGCAACAGAAGTAACAGCTGGATTTCTAAGCGAAAAAAGTTAGGAAATTGCTGGAGTCCAGTCAGATCTAAAGACCAGTTCTGTGCAGCTGGTCTTTCCAACAGTACAAATCAGCGTACAGCAGTTAGTATTCTCCGAGCTGAAGCTCAGTAAACGTAGCTGGTCAAATTATGAACAAACAAAAACCAACAGGTCACCAAAGATTAAGCAGTGATACCCAGCTGACCTCTGTAATGAGCTTGGGAACAGTGATTTACTGCGCCATCAGTCTGGTATACGTTCTCCTAGTAAAAATAGACATAGCAATAAAGTCTGTGGTAAAATGAGCCCTTAAATTGGTCTTCTCTTGATGTGTCATTTTTTATAGACTAAAAACAACACAGAGTGGGTGGAAACAACACTGACAAAATGAGGCTTCGTTTGATACTATTTAGAATCCTGGTACCAGTAAACATTTACGGACTTATTTAAACTCTGTTCGTGGTGTCAGGCCTGTGAAAGGCAGTAAACATGCAGGCACAATCCTTCCTTTGACGTCCTCTGACCTCAAATCACACACTGGGCTTGTTCATTCCTCTCCTAAATTACAGGCTGAATTTGTGCACTTTCCCCAAGTGTTTTTAATTCCTATGGGGAGTGTGTGTGTGGGGGGGGGGGATCTTGTGTGGTTGTGTTTGTACAAAGTTAGCAGAAACGGAGAATTACCGACCCCCACCCCACTTCCTCGTAGACCAGGGATGCCAATGGAAATTTACTGGCCAGTAGTGACTGCATTGCTAGTCTGATTTTTCATTAGAACATTCAAAAATGCCTTATGGAAGAAGAGGGTCATTCAGTTTTCCAGTTCCAAGAAACAAGGCCTCAAGGTCAGCAAAATGGCCTTTGGAGAAGGGCAGAATGAGAGAAATGGTCTTCACTGAATGCAGAGTGAGGACAGCAACATGCTTAGCAAAAGTGAGGTACAAGTGGGCCATATAAGAAAAAAGCAATTTCACCTCAGATTTATAACATTATGGGGAAAAACAGGACGGTGTAATCTCTTCCATTATCTCCAGTGAGCCAGTGGCCATTTGCGGCACTGGAGGAGATGCAGTGTTCTGAGTCTCTAGGGTGATCCATCATGGTATGTGCCGCGCTGCTTCCAATTGTTTTTCCTGGTGGAGCAGGAAAGGAAGGAGGAAAATGCCACAGCACCTACAAAAAAAAACTCAGGTTCACTTTGTCTCCTGTGATGCTTTTGTGCTGTAGCACTGATATACAACATTACTGACACCACCTCAACCTGGGAAGCTGCAGCTGTCTCCCATCCAGACCAGAAGAAAGTGCAAAAGTCACCAAAGCCAGTCCATCAGGTCCTGCTGCACTAAAACTTCTCGATGCAAAGTTGGCCTCTAAGGTTTGACAGCCCACTTTTTCCGTGTGAAACTGAAAACATTTTAGAATGTGGATGCTACAAGCTCTACACGCTGAACGTGTTGTCAAGTTCTGTCATGTTCAAATAGAGATTCTTCAAACGCTATAAACAAACCTCACCTAGTGTTATAATGTTAAGTCCAGAAACAGAATCTTTATGTCAGGAAAAGAGCAGAAGTCTCTATGTAGCGGTATTGACCCTAAGAACTAAGTGTATTAGTAAAATCTGTATATACCCTTTATTATATACTACCCTTACTCTGTCCACTCCTGAAAGTTCTCCTGGGTTCAAAGATCTTGCGTTTATTTTTTCTGTTTGTTATTAAAACCTAAAATAAAAGACATTTTTGGTCTTTATGTGCATTTACATGTGATGTCTTTATTAAAACCCCAGTAGCGGTTATTATTATTACATGTTTTTAAAATTACAATAACTTTGACTCTATGTGACAGGAACACCAAACAAAGCTCAGCATGACGGCTGACACCTCGAGCATCAACACAAACTGGGGGAACGTCCATATAAGGAGCTGCTTTGACATATGACAACAATTTGTTGCACTTCTGGCATGGACCTAAGGGTTAATTAAACTCTCCCACTGCAAGAGACTGAGCCCAGTCCTGGGGATTCCTGCTGTAACTTAATCTTTCCCAGCATGTAAACCAGTCCTAGTGTCCCTAACTGAAAAGACACATTCCTGAACCGCTCTAAAGGAGCTCCCACAAAAGGGACACACTTTTACAAGCAACAATGAATGAATTTCCATGCACTTAATGATCAAATAACTACAGAAAATCAGACTTGAGCAACAATCAATACAACACATTAACAAGCACTTCAGTTATCTGGTAATAGGAAAACTCTACACGAGCCACTCAGTAATCAGATTTCTTTCTAAATACACGATACGCACCTTTACTGTTGCTTAGCGACTCACCGATAAACTTTCAAAAATTCTCATCTTTATCCAGTTCTGTTTCTGCACACGTGTAAACGTAGCAAAACGGACTAAATTACAGTCCGGATATACTTGTGCTGAAAAACCAGATTAGTGATCCAAACTCAACTTGAATATACTGTTTACATGATCACTTAAAGATAATGTAAAAGATAAGATAAAGATTATTGCATTATGACAGCATGTAATCTCATTCATTTATGTGTTTTGTTATGCATGTGGCATATTGTCCATCACAGTGCTGTCTGCATGCAGCACAATACATTTGTGTATTTCTGAGAGTTATGTCTACATCTCTCATAAAAAGTGTATTGTCTATATTGACTGTATTCCATCTGGGGGACGGCAATACTTATGACAGACCTTCACTACATAGCTACATATGTCAGGTAAACCCTGAAACCCAGCCTGTCCTCCGTCAGCTTCGGCTCAGGAGCTGTCAATGTCATTATTTAGCACAGCAAGGAATGTGGCTCCCTCGCAGCCATTATGTTTGCTTGCTTTAGCCTGAGATAATGAGGCCTGGAAGGGTTATGAAGTGAGACCTAGGGCTTCCTGTCTCCTTCTTCACTTTCACTTCAGGAAGCATTTCCGTCCGAAGGGCCTCTGTCACAGATACTTCAACCCAAAACGCATCGTCCACCCGCAGAGGTCAGTGGGCTAAAAATCTTACCCAGGGTGTTTTTACCATACATCCCTGCTACCCTGTAAGGACATACAGACTAGAGACGCATCAAAATGTCTTGGACAGAAGTGGTCACAAGTGGTAGGAAATGTGGCAGAAACACCAAAAGATTAGGCCTATAATCTGAAAGAGAACAAGAGTTGAAGAGTGTTTAAGACCACAGTCTGTTTCGTTTGGTTTCCAGCACTGGTCAGTACACATGAATTTACACCAATAGTAATCAGAACAATTTTACAAGGGTGTGTCGATCTGATACTTTCGGTTAAGTATTGGTGTTGGTCCAATATGGGCCAAAATCACCAGATCGAATATCGCAAAAAGTCTGAGCTATGCTTAACTAAACTACACGCTCTAAAGAGTGATACACAGATGAGGACAGAGTAACACAGTTTGGCAGTCAGGCCATGTCTCAAAGGCTACCTTCTCCCAAAATATTGTCCAGGGGGTCCTCGGATTATGACAGCCTCGACATGTGACGTTTCGAGATTACGATGCTCACTCCCACAAATAGTTTGGATGCGCGGCGGAATAATACGCAGAATAGGCAGTACCATGGCGTATCAGTGCGGGAGTTGCCACCTTCCAGTACGCTCACCTGCGCCATTTTAGACTGTTAAAAGTGTGTGAGTGATTTTTCTGTTAATACAGTACAGAGTACAAGTACAGTATATTTATGTCCTTTTCCTTTTTCTGTGTCTATGTTCTAGATTATGATTTCACAACTGTGTTAGGATCGGTAAGTGACTTGGGCTAGGGTGTGTTTCAACTAACACCAAAATTCGGGTTACGTCACTGTCGTAGGAACGGAACTGTGTTGTAACTTGAACTTGAGGACTTGTGGAATGAAAATACAGGCTCCTGCACCAATACAGTGTATAATACGTGTAGCAAGGAGCCACTATTGACTAAGCTGTGTGTGCAGAATTCCAAAATGGACAAACTGTGCACTATATGAGCTTTACAACTTACGTAGCAGACTATAAAGCAATTTTGCATTCAAAGTGCATCCAAACAAATGTATTTCTAACAGTTCAGTTGGAAAAAGGCCGATTGGTATCAGAAGATACCCAAGGATGCAAAATCAGTTATCGGTATTGGATATACAGTAGTACTGTACCACCCCTAGTTTCTACAAGGAAAAAATTTTAACTTGCACCCCAACTGTATATACCCTCTATATTACATACTCTGTCCTGTTGCTGCTATTGGCTATGTTTGCTCAATTATTTATTTTTTCTCTCATTTATTCTGCTGCCAGAATACAGTATCGGCCACAGTGTTGTTTTCATTCACACAAGTCCTGCTCACACTTGTGTAGTCTTGTGTTGTTTCTGTTTTTGTTCTTGTGTTGCACAATGGTACTGGACGGAACGTTGTTTCATATCACAGTGTACTGTGTGCATGATTGAAATGACAAACACCTATTTGACTTGACTTAGACATGTAAAAGCACTTTATAATCACAAGTAATAGTGAGCATCGAAAAGGTATGATGGATCAAGGACACCTGCATTATGGGTTTCACTCCACCAGAACATAACAATCCACTCAACATGCATAAAACAGCAAAACAGCATAAACTAAAAGGAACGTTCCTGCACACTGACACCAAAAAGTCATAAATGCCAGCGCTAATGGGTCACATAGAACTGAAAAACAATGAACCGTTATCTTTTGAGGAAGACACTGGATTCTATAGGTACCAACTGTAATACTTTTAGTACCAGTAACCAGGTTCCTGAGTTAACAATAAGGAATAGTAAAATTATACTTAAAATTAAAAAAAATCTAAAAGAAGATGCTACAGTGTCTCTTGCATAGTACCCAACTGCCTCCTGACTGTCTGTTAGGGCCTCTTATCTCCCTGTTGTCAGTTTTTTTTATGAATAGTTCGTTAGCTTAGATAAGTCCTGTTGAAAGCATTTTCAGTAATAAGGTATTTTCTTTATAACTCTAAAGACTTTTTTACTTTTAGAATGATAATGAAAAAATCATACATACATAAATAAATAAATAAATAAATAAATAAGTAAGTAAGTAAGTAAGAGGTTTTTCAGTTTTTCATTTTGGATAAATGTCACAGACTGCAATTACTCTTGAAAAACACCTACTAAGACAATCCTTATTTTTAAGCAATGCCAAGACGACTAAGAGAAATATACGAAAACAACAGAATACCCACAGTAAAAAGAAAAGGATTCAGAAATGAAGGGAAATACTAAATTGTGAGAGTGCTACAGCGAATTCCCCCGTGTCGGCTCAACAGACGGAACGGGACTGTGGTGATACCACTATGCAGTTTCGCTCTGGCATGGCTGACAGACGGCAGGGCTGAATGAATAAACAAAAATAACAATTAAAAACAATTAAAACAGTCCTCACATGTTTTTCCAACTGAGACTTGAGTCTGAAAAGGAAAACTTCTGTGATGGACTAGAAAAAACTTTTGTGATGGACTACACTAGAAAACACTTGCCCATTCATTTGCTAGGCTTGAATGCGGGTTTCTTTAGATGCCAGAGTAAACAAGACCCCTTTCCCATCATCGCCACCCTTTTCACCACTATAGACCACATCTGCTAAGCTATTGCTCTCAAATGCATTTCCTCTGGTAGCTGGAACTAACAAAGAGTAAATATTTATAACCGCTCTCTCATTATGCAGTTAAAATAGTACCTTCCGATTGAAGGGGGGGGGGTGGGGGGCGGGTTAAATCGGAGAGTAAAAATAGTGCAGAGAAAGCTTATCCAGCAAGACACAAAGCAATGTGCCTCCTCATTATCAGGGAGAGAGCAGCGTCTGTTGCAGTATCAATTATCAGTTGCAGTGGCCCTCGGCGTTGGGTACCATAGCTTTCAATTAGCAGGCAACAGAAAGACCACAGACACGCGAGACCTGCAGGAACGGCCGTGCGGACACCAGAGTTAGTACCAAACCTTCATTACAGCCAAAACACTGCAGCTGCAAGGAAATATGATTTACAGCTAACGCAGAAACCTTCCCGAACCAAATGTGCGACTCAACAGTGGGCGGTTAGAAGCACATATGCACACAGAAAAGAGGACAGGACTTATGAGACCGAGCACACAAATGAAAAGCATCAATTCAGCTTCAATATTATGCGACTGATCTTTGAAATACGCCTGCAAATAATAAGGCCTTTAACGCTGTGGCTTGTCAATAAGAAAGAGCGAGTTATTTTAAACTTTGAGAACAAAACACGTCACCTTGCAGTCGAATCATCATAACGACAGGCGTATGTTTTCACGTCACACTAAAAGCTTTCATTAAGACCTCTCAAAGGACACGGGGTGAAATGCAAAGTGAAGAAAAACAGTTCAAGCACATTAATGTCTTGACCTTGAAGGCTAGACTTCAAAGGAAAGAGGCTTTTTATGTCTACTTAGGATGTAGACTGGGTTTCTGCTCTTGAAAGAACATAAAAAATAAAGAAATGCGAAAATCATCTTCATGGAATTACTACACAGCTGCAAGGTTTGCAGAAGCTTAACCAAAACAGCTCCAAACTCTGGGAGCGAACTTATCCCAATAACATCAAATCACAGTAAAAATTGCTTCGCCCCCGCCCCTCCTGCAGCAGAAGTAGCTACTGAGATTAGAAAAACATGACAACAGGTTTGCTTCAAGAGAAACGCTCAAGCACCTTCACAGGAACATCTGGTCAAATACTGACTTTAAGCACATAAATCTATCACAGGCTTTTTTTAACACAAACCTTTACGCTGGTCTCATTTTGAACCAAAATCCAACGAAAACACCTTTGGATTTACCAGCATTAAGATAAATCAGCAGCAGATTTATTCGTTATGCATTTCAAATTTGAGGCAATTTTCTTCTGTGCCTCATTTCATCACCAGGCAGATTTCTTTGGAGCAAATTTTCTGAATTGAATCCTCTCTCTGCATTGTTGCAGGGGGATAATAACTCTGAGGAGAGCATCTTCAAATCAGAGAGATGCCTCCTCCTTCTCCAGATCTTATCTCTACCCACTCCTAATCCCAAAACCCAATTTCTGCTTCTATTTTTTCCCACAGAACACTTTTGTCCTCCGTACGGAAAATGCATTTTTATTCTTTTCCCACTGCTTTTCTCTCCATCTCATTTCGGCTTGATCACTCTCCCACGAAAGCACAGGGACTATCCGTTATGTGCAATTCAAAAGCCCCTCCCAAGCCATCAGTGAGCGGTGTGCAGGAGAATCACACGCTAAATTAAAAAAATTCTGCCTCTTCTTCATTCACTCTCGATTCCATTTGAGAGGAAGCCCTTCCAATAATCGACCGACTCACTATCTGGAAAACAGGATCACTGCGGGATTGATTTATTTATTCGTTTATGTCACCAATGGTCCCTCACGCTCGATTTTATGCCCTCCAGTGGACTGTGAACGGGTCCGCTCCTACAGCGTGCCCCATAACTCGTGGCGAATTCAACGGCAGGTTATTATGAGGCTATAACATTTCATCCTCACCGCCTTTGTCCTGAGTGAACTTCACTTCCAACTGTCATTTATAGCACGCAGACAAAATGCCAGGCTGGAGCTGCGGTGAGAAAGGGCACCATGCGGCGAGCAAACTTCTGGATCGGGATCATTCCAGTAACGGCTGCTGGAGTGCATGAGTAGTCAGTGCCCCTCCCATCACACATCCTAGCTGGCCAGCAGCTACGACTCATTCAGGCAGCTGTTCGGATTTTTGATGCTCCTGGCCTTTTAGCTGAGAAGTGGGAAGAAAGAAAGGCAGCACACATGGCCCTGTGTCATCATGACTCGCAGACGGACGGAAAACACGCTCTGCACTCTGACAAATGTCACACACAGTCTGTTTCTTTGGAACAGCACAGAAAAGACTTCACTACAGTGTGCCATGTGTTCAATGCGCTGTGACTGAAAAGCCACGCTCTGTTTATAAGTGGCGGGGCCGGAACACATTATTCCACAATTGAGAGGCTGCAGGACATTCGAGTGACACGTACTGCGTTATGTCAATCTATTAAAAGCCCTATGTCCCAACACCGTATTCCTGATATAAGACTTCACATCTTCACTAGTCTACTGACAGAGCAAAATATGCAGAACACAACTTTCTCAAGCCAGACTGTGAAAGGAACAGTCAGGCTAATAAACAGCCGGCCTTTCTGAGCCCCAGTACCTCAGGAGCCATGTGTTCAATGCATGGCAACTGAAAAGCCACGCTCTGTTTATAAACGGTGGGGCTGAAACAGAGTTTTCCATAAT
Source organism: Bryconaethiops microstoma (assembly GCA_037577275.1). Taxonomy (NCBI): domain Eukaryota; kingdom Metazoa; phylum Chordata; class Actinopteri; order Characiformes; family Alestidae; genus Bryconaethiops; species Bryconaethiops microstoma. Next base: position 3,142,629 of record JBBJLS010000128.1, read on the forward strand.
TAAGAGGCTGCAGGACATTCGAGTGACACGTTCTGCCAGTATATATTATGTCAAATCTATTAAAAGCCCTGTGTCCCAACACCATATTCCTGAAGTGATACTAGATTAAAGGACAAACACCATAATCTTGATGTGATGTTAGACTTCACATTTTCACTACACTAGTGCGAAACATGCAGAACAACTTTCTGAAGCTATTCTCATTTGCATGTAAAGAAAGTCGACCTTTCTGAGCCCCAGTGCTTTAGGAAACAGGGTTTAAAAAACGTGGTGCAGATATAAGCATGCCCGCGTGCTGTATTGGTGAGGGGGGCACGATTGAGTCGCGTGCACCAGGGATTATGGCAAGGTTTATTTACAATTAAGCAAAGAACTATACAGTATAGAGCAAGTAAAGGACTGTTTACGCAAAGATCCTTGGCGAGAATACGATAAGAAGCCGATGAAAGGACAGGAGCACGGACTGCTCCAGCCTGCGGAGCTGTTAGACCCACGACCTACAAGCCCACGGACCCAGCCGTCCGGAGGACCGAGACATCACGCGCGCGTGGATGGTCGGGGACACTGTGATGATCGTAAAGCTCACGTTTCTGGTTTCCATTCATCCCCCCCTGCCCTATCTCCAGTCCGCTCCGGGCGGCTCCCCGGCGCAGCGCCGTGTTTACGCGTCGCGAGCGCGTGGGAGAAAAGTTGCGTCGTAGCGTGGCGTGTCGTGTCGTACCTGTGTACTGCACGAGGAACATGGTCCACGCGGAGCTCTGTAAAGGTCCACACGCGATCCCCGTGAAGAACGCAGCGGAGCCGGTTCTCGGAGCTGCTGCTGCTGCTGGAGAACTGCTCCACACACACTGACTGACTGGAGCAGAGTCCACACACTGAGGAGAGGAGGATCTTCTCAGCTGCTCCCAGCAGCCTGCGCGCCACACACGCACACACGCGCGCACCCAAACACACACGCGCGAGGCGCGTCGGGCTCAAAAAGAAGCGCAATATTCCGTCGCGTCTCACAAAACTGCGAGGTCTTGAGTTTTACACAGCATTTGAGGTCTGGGGCGCCGTCGGTCCAGTCCAGCGACTCAAGTTTATGGACAGGGTGGAGAGCACGACAGATCTGGGTGGGGGAAAAAACGCGTGCGAAAGGGTGTTGAAGCGTCCGAGGCGAGTGTGTGTGGTGGAAGTGTGTAACAGGGATAGGGAGCAGGACTGAGTCACAGTCCAGCAGAGGGAGCAGAGCCTCACAGCACCAGATAAACACAGCTAGAGGAAAAGACTAGTAATAGTATAATATCATACTGCGATATCATGATAATACAGTCTTCCTCTCCTTCTCCTACACACACAAATA
>JBBJLS010000128.1:3151042-3164418 GCA_037577275.1 Bryconaethiops microstoma
ACACACACACACACACACAGAGTAGTGGCCAAACCTGCATATTTAAAATTTACAGAGTAACATACAATTAACACTATGTAAAATCAGTATTACAGCTAATATTCAATTCATTATGCTTTCAACAGTCGCTCCTACATGTATGACATTAAATTCTCAGTATATAACCCCGGCTTTTCAGCACAGCGTTAATTCGGGATGGCATGCTGTGAACAAGGTTTCTACAGTACTCGGATGTTATCTCTGTCACCCAGACGCGCTTCATAGCCATTTTCAGGGCCTCCAGCAACGTCGGTCGATGTGCCGCAACTTTTTTCTTCAAGAGATTCCAGCAATTTTCTAGAACGCTGTGGTCAGGAGAACTGGACGGCCAGTTTGGCAAGAGGGTAATCCTGTTATCCACGAACCATTTCTTGACAGTCTTTTGGTGTATGGCATGGCACAGAATCCTGTTAAATTGTTGTTCTAGAAATTGTCATGTGCGTTTTCACTTTTGATTCGAGCACTCTGATGTACTTCGTAGCGTTTACACGTTCACCTTTGTCAAAAATATGCGTTCCGCAGCGTCCTTTTGATGATATTGTTCCCCAAACCATAACGAACGTTGGATGTTTTACGGTTTTGATGGTGTACTTTGGGTTTAAGCGTTCACCAACTGTATGCCTGACGTAATTGTTGCCACATCCACGCATTTGCTGAAAAGTACTTTCGTCCGTAAACATGACCTATTCCCACCATTTTGCATCCTTGTCTTTCATTGTGTTACAAAACTTCACACAATCTTTAAGTTGTTTCTGCGTCATAAATGTTTTTTTTGTCTGGACGCCGTGCCGGAAGTTTAAAATCCATAGACAGTCTACATCTGACAGTTCTTGCGCTGATCTCAATGCCTCGCTCGTGAGCAAGCTGTACTATCCGAGACGATGCATTGTGAGGACTTCCTGTGACAATGTTCTTCAAATATCGATCCTCACGAACTGTTGTCTTACGTCTGCGGCCACAATTTCGCCGACTGTGTCCCGCAGAGGATGATTTCAGGGCATTCTGAACGGCACATTGCGAAATTTTCAAACGATTTGCAATGTCACGCGGAGAACACCCTGAGAATACGCTTCAGCATGACCTTTTACAAATTCACTGGTATCTGGCGTTTTACCCATATTGAAAATTAAACAGTAAAATTAAAGTAAAAATGGAATTTAAAAAAATAAAACCGGAAGTACGCAAAACACCACGAATAACCGGTAGAAACGAAATAAGTAAAAATATAAACAATATTTAACAGTTTTATTTTCAAAATAAACAAAAAAATCTTTCTATATATATATACACACTCACACACATACATACATATACATATTTATATATACATACATATATATAATATATATATATATATATATATATATACACACATATATATACATATATATATATATACATATATACATATATATATTATATATATATACACACACACACACATATATATATATATATACATACATTGTATAACAAAGACTAACATACTACTCCATGTCTTTTTTCATCCATAAAACTAGTTTATTTGCAGTTTATTTTAGCACATTTTTTAGGTTGATGTATTGCACTTGCAACGCACCACCAGGCAATTCTTACACATTTTTAAAGCAGCATCTTTGAAAGTAGCATCAATGAAGTATGTTTGAGATAAACATTTGTATGATTTTAGTAAATACAGAGCAGCCTGAATGTGGAGGGCTGTCTTTATAGTTAGTACTTGAGCTTTCCCGTTATTGATTGACTTAATTAAAAACTGATATATCCAAATCCCCGGAACAGTCATTTCTCACTCTCTCCAGCCCACACAACTAATTCTGTAGTTGCTTGACTATCTTACATTTGCTGAAATGGTCCCCAGGAAAAGTTAATCACCTGCATATAAAACAACGTTTTTCTGTGTCTATGAGGGCCCAAAGCTCAAGCGAGAAGGAGCCTTTTGACTAATTATAATAGCTTTATACAGATTTCAGTTGTGAGCTCATAAGCATGCATTTAATGGACAGGCATTTATTTTCCATGTGAGCGTATCATTACCTTTACACTTTCTTCCAAAATCCCTATGGAATCGTTCAGTCATTTGAGTTATTTGAGAAAACGCAAGTTCAATTCAACAGCAATAGGCGGTCTTTTCAGACAACAGGCTCGGTTTTCTCAAACTACCTCAGGAGGAGGTGCTGATCCAGAATCTATTTCGTGACAAAGACCATAATATATGCACACTCCTCACAACTGTTCTGTGAATACCAGCCTTGGAAACAACATTTGGACGCCAAATAATTCTTGGCTGATTGACTACATCTGCGGTAAACTGTGTAAACTTGAGCTTTCTGCTCCACCACTCCTTTAAGCTCCGACACCTGGTAACCGTATGGATAGTATTTTCCCTGTCCTGCTTATTACATTTGTTTAAAAAGTGTTGGATTTCTCCTGCACCTGCCATAACTGTACCTAAGTAACTACAAACTGCGTGAGTTATATTTCATCTTTTTTGCAACCTAATTATTTACTCTTGCAGCTTTACTTCTTCACTGGTGAGAAACAGAAAGAAAAAAGCAGCCTAATACCCCAAGGGGCTGTCGGCTTTGACCAGGGTCTTCACATCACATTTAGTTGGTGTATAAGCCCGGCATTTTTTTGTTTGGAATTTTGTTGATGGGCGTGCAGTTCCTTGACTTATCACAGGTAACTGGAGGCAAACGGGCCTTTGCCATGAAACACCTTGTGTCATTCTCACAAACATCTTTAAATTTTTTTGCTTCCAAAGAGGCCGCTGATAACTTACTCACACAAGAAGCTGCCAGGCTGATTTTCAGGGTGGAAACAAATCTGCTTGACTGGGAAAATGTTTCAAGATACAACACGTTCATTTTTTCAGCACTAACATCTTAAAGAGTTTTCGTGCAATTACAGACAGAAATGAGAGGTTTGCGGTTGCAGCTGAACACGACCATTCTAGTCTTCATAAACCAAACCATTTCACATGAGTCATTTGCTGAGAGGCAATTACATATCAGGGCATTATTGGTTTACTGACACATTTAAAGCAAAGGAGAACACAAAAAAGAACTATTATTAGGGTTCAGGCAGAAACACAAGCCTCCTTTAAATGGAGAACAAAACAGACGACTCTTTTAGATGCAAATTGGCCCAGTGCAGGAAATGAATCAATATGTTAGCCATTCATTTTCCATCTCTCTCGGTTCTTTTCAAATGAGTGTGGCAGCAAAAACTGGAGCATGAGCAAAATTACATCCAGTCTGGGTGGTAGGTGGCTCCCGTTCGATCAACAATGTAAATGTTTACTACAATAAGCCGAAGTCGCAGACTCGTGTTGACAGCAGGCTAATTTTGATTGCAAAGACCCAGAGACTCTCGCCCTGTTAGGTACACACTGTTTCTGTGCTTTCGCCACAGGGGCTTGGCCGTGATAAAAGCAGGTTAAATGTTTTCCAGGTAGAATCAAATTATTTCTCTCCCCTCCCTGAGAACGAGTGAAAGCCGTTCTGTGCTCTTATTTAATTTATTTCACCCTTAGGAACAATATCTGCTGCTCTGTTCCCTTCTTTAAACAATGATGTTCTTTCAGCGGCTTGTTATTCTATGAGTGCATCTGAATCAAACAGTAATTTGGCTTTGGGCTGCGACAAATGAGTGCTAACTACAATGAGATCTGGACGTTATTACCACAGTGCATTAGTACCGCAGCGGCGCATTCGTGAAAAGAAAAAAAAAATTACACTACCTTAAAAGACAGCCATAAAACAGGCTATTTTTTGCCATTTTCATTGGTTTATGATAAAGGAAAAGAGAAGGGGGGGAAGGAGGTGGTTCGACTGCATTAAAGAAAAGCAAAACTCGTTATAAAGCCAGTCACAATAGTAAAAGCACAACTGGCAGTCTGCCAGTCATTTGAGCCACCTTGTCTTGTAGCAGCGCTAACCTGAAAAAAGATTCGTTCATTTTTTCATTCATTCATTCATTCATTCATTCAGTGTTCATGAAGCTGCTCCTTTTTTTTTTTAGCTGCAAAAATGATGGACTAAAGTACAAAACATTTAATCAGCAAAGGCCTTTAGACAAAACAGTCACTGTTAATATGTGGAACATGTTAAAAAATAAACGATAGCCTGTTTAGGTGATTGCCTTCGTGAACTTTATGACATGTTACCTTCTCTCACTATGCCGCTTTTTTATGTGGCCATTAAAACCTAAAAGAGCAAAGATGCCGAAGAAATCACAAATGAGAGCACTTCAAATTACCAGGTGATACAAAACAGATTTACAATGGCAAACAAGTTGAGACAACAAGTTAGAATCAGTTCAAATAAGCTACTTATCCAAGTACCTCTAGGCTCGCATGACAGTGATGCTAAAACCGGAAAACGTTCGGAGCCCCAATCCTGTTTTTTGTGGTGAGCTCTGGCAGTGGCAGAGGAGGGGGACCCTGACACTACTCACAGCAGGGGCGTCTCTAGGTAAAGGCAACCAAGGCAGTCGTCTAGGGCGGCACCGGGATTTATCATCTGTCTCTGCATGCCTAATGTCTATTACACGCACACTCCTTTTTTTAATTACCGGTTTGTGACTGGTTTACTCACCTTCAGCTCTCCCGAGGCAGAGGTGTGCAGGTGAAAAAGAATGGTGATGCATCTTGAAAATTATTTTTTGGTTGCTCTTTTAATTTTTTTCCCGGAGAGCTTACTAGCCTGGCAGGCAATTCATTTGATAAAATATGGATGTTGACATGTTCCCAAATAAAAGCAAAAACAAATAAACAGGCCTCCCACAGCTCAAGGGGAAATCCTTGCATGCCAAGAGTACATAAGAATTGTATATTTTCAGTTTTTGTTTTATTAGTGAGCAAAGCACAAAGTTGAGAGGAGCAGGGAGTGTGGGGTTGGGGTGGGGGTGGGGGTACCAGACTAGAGCAATATTCTAACAATTGGATTAGGGCTGTGGCCCACCTGCCAAATAAATATTGATAGATTTCGGTGGCTGACAGGGTTGGAAAGCATTTTAACCTCATTTGGCTGCCAAAATTGTGACAATGTCAGGATTCGCTACCTTATCAGTCCAGGGTTTTAGGTCACCGCACTTCAATTCATACTACTATTACCCACAAACATGGCGAGAGGAACGGCTGCACTGATACTTGAGAGCACTGAGGGTAAACGTGCGGTTTAATGCGTTTTGGCGTTTGGCCGTGCTTGAGTGCGCTGACATAACTGGTGTTACCACATAGGAATATTGGCCATAAGGCTGTAGCATAAAACAGTATATGTCTGGCGATCTTATATTTCAAGAGAAAAATTTAATGCTGTCACACTGAATCTTTTTTTTTTTTAATTGTAATTTCAAAAGCTTTAAACGAGCTGGCTTTATGGAAGACAGAACAGTGAAGCCACAACAGACACTTGAGTTTCAGCTCAACAAATTGAATCTCAAATATGAAAGGTCCCCGCCAATATTAACTGCAGGCCTTGAATCACGCCATGGATCTCCGCTAAGAGCAGCCCGGCGCTAGCCATTCCACAGGCCTCATGCATCACTTCTATTATACATTACATCAATCAGACACCCCAGATTCATTAAGATGACTTATTTGCCCAGCACACGAGCTCATTACAGAGCATTCTGATGCCAGTCACAGCTCCAGCAGAGCCTGTTCACAGTTCAACACCCTTCACCCCATGGGGAGAAAACAGCTCTGCACCTTCTCACGCAAAACCAATTAATCAGGTGTGAAGTTGAACTTCATAGCCTTTAGCCTCTCTATTATTGAAATTTAAAGCAATACCTAATCCAAAAAAGAGTTTGTGTTAAAGGCAGGAGTCCAAGCCCAGAGCTAGGAGAGGGTTCTTCCGAGCATTTAACTGCCAGTCAGTCATGCCACATACTGAATGCCAAGTTTCTCTGATTGAGTCATGGTCTTGGGTGATGGGAGGCGGGATCCTGAGTAAATGAGGCATCCCAGGTCTGTGCAGCCGTAGCTCTGAACAGTCCAGTGCAAACGGGCCACCTGTGGGCAGGCCGAAGCTGCGTGACAGGCCAGACACCTGCATCCGAATTCATCATGACCCAGTGCAGCCTACTGTGAGTCTAATAGAAAAAGACACACTCATCTCCTCGAGCCTTCTCGTTCCCTGAGCTTTCAGAAAATTAACTACTTTCATTCCCACACAGACTCCCTCACTGTCGGTCAGCTCAATTCTCCTGTCGGGATTCGATCCTTCAGCCCCCCTCTCCTGTACCCCGGTGATCCCCGCACTGGGCATCACTTCATCATGCTCGACCCCGCATATCAATGAAGGTCTGCAGAACAACAGATTTCTGGAAATAATGGCAGAACATTGTTTTGAAGCATTTCTTGTGAATCCAAGGTTGAAAATAAACAGCTCACAATTCCATCTTAATTCAAAGCCATTCAAATTCTGACTGTCAAAGGGAAACACATGAAACAGTTGACATTAAATGTGCATATCTCACAGAAGAACCCCTCGAGAGTTCAACTTTCTGCAAGGAATCCTTTCTTTCTTGATTCACTTTGAGCCTGTGTGTCTTCGCCTTAGTCCATCACTGTGACTCTTGGAGCTATTTGTGTCATTGTGCAGTCTAAACGCCGCATTTTACTCTTGGCTGGCAAAACGCATCCAAACTTGTCAAACCTGTCAAAGTGTGGCAACTTTCCAAACTGGATAAAAGAGATCTGGTGATCTGGAAAGCTGAAACTTTCTCCCTTTCAGAGAACACAATGAAGAAATGAAAAGAGGGGAGACGTAGACGCTGGCAATGATTTTGCACCTGCTTCCGATAAAATGGAACCAAAAGGCTGGAGATGAGACACGACAAGCCTCCTATTATTGAGAGCCCTTCTACTCATGGGCACATCGACAGCCTTATCAGGTGTGCAGCAGAAATCATGCCAGCGAATCCCCTTTTCCTGTGTGAAATGTAGACACCCGCCCCCTGCTGTGCGGCTGTAAGGCTCAGTAGCCCATGAAGACCCATCAACCCCACAGACAACCTGCTGCAGGACAGAATGCTGGAACTCTCAGTCCTAACCTGCAGTCCGGCCAGGCCTGTAGTCCTTGAACATCATGTGTTAAAAAGAAATCTGGTCCTGCTCTCTTCTCTCCACGCAGTGAACCTGTTGAGGAAAGAAAAAAAGATTTGTCTGTCTGATGTATAATGTTTACACAGTTCATGGACAGAGGACACAACGCTTTCCCTTATTTTAGGTGAGACAACATAGTACTGGGAAAAGAGGCTAATTCATCAGGAAGGAAGGAACGCGCACACCAAAAAAAAGTGCTTGAAAAATTCCATCAGGTAAGCTTTGTGAAATGCACTTTATTTGCAGCTAATTTACCACAGAATACAATCGTACAACATAATTGGGGAGAACAGCAGTTTTATGCAGGGCTGTTCGGCGTGATAATGTTGTTGAACATGCTAGGAGGAACGAATCCTGTGCAAATACACATAACAGGTTATGGTTGTGCAAGCAAACTTGTTTCTCCATTTAATTTGCTTTGTTCTACTACTAGTGTTCATGTTCGTCATTTCCCTAACCGGTAACTTAGCATATGTAAATGTCAAACAACATCTCCTTCGATCGTTTATGGACTGTTTACATTCAGACCCCCTCAGGTGTAGTCATGTGAACAGTGAAACATAAGCGTTTATTGTAGTCACAGTTAGGAGTGTACCGATCCGATACTCACTATCCAAATCACTTGATCAGATATTGGAAGAAGACTGAACTGTCACGTCAATGTTTAAACTCTTACATGTCATGCAGGAGAATGCATTTTATTTCATATGTGGTGTACTGTGTAGGGAGAAGAGAGCCATTTGAGACGCGGCCTTGCTGTACACCTGAGTTACTCGTGTCCTGGGTAGCTCTCCTTACATACTGCTCAAAGTTTAGTTTAAGCATTTACGTCACAGTACAGTCTTCTTCCAATTTCCAATCAAGTGATTTAGGCCTGTTTTGGACGCTAAGTATCGGATCGGTACACCCCTAACTATGACTACAATAAATGCTTTGTTTGACTGTTAGCATGACTACACCTGAAGAGATTGAGCTTTTTGCCATTTCTGGACTGTATGTAGTCTTTATGAGCAGGCAGCAGGTGTTAAAATAGTTTGAGAAAACAGACCATAATTATAAGACACAAAGTCCGAATCACAGTTTGTGCCCTAATTTGTCATTTGAACTGTGACGAAAAACAAAAGCACATAAGGAATTTGACTTTAAATATTCTTCTTGTGTAATGTACAGATCATTTTGTAAAAAGGACATAATTTTCTCCACAATAATGCAGTTTCCCTAGAGAGCAGTGCGATTAGTAGTCAGTTAGCTTTTGTTTGCATCAAGGTTGCGTTTAAAGGGAGCTATTTCAGATTTCAAGTGCATGAAGACAGCTTATTTGTTTAAGAGTGGAAGAAAGAAATCGGCACATACTCACACTTGCAGTATTAATATCATTATTGGATATTTAAATGCCTATTTGGAAGCTGCTCGTACAGTCTTTGCTATCTTTAGCCTGTATCCTTTCAAATAAATGAATAATTCAATTACAGCTAATCAAATTTAAATGAACATTCTTGATTCGAAACTTGTGACCGCAAGCACGCATGCATCCGTGACCTGTCAGTGTGGGTTTCCACTCTCCCGGTGATGCAAACAAAAGTACTAATTGCTCTGCCCTGTGGGGAAACTACATTATTGTGGAGAAAATTATGTCTATTTTACATCATTATCTGCACATTTTAAAAAAGGAATATTAAAATTCAAACCTTTTATGTACTTTTGTTTTTGTCATAGTTCAAATGAAAAATTAGTCCACTAATTGTTGTTCAGGTTTAAATTATGGTTTTATTTTCTTCAACTATTTCAATTTCTGCTACAATACTTGCTACTTTTCTAGTACCAGTGCAACCTGCTCATATATAATAGTTTACATGCAGTGATGAATTGGCCAAAAAAATAAAACCAACTCAAACTAACACAATTAGTGAATATGCGCACAGAGACAGAGAGAACAACGGTTGAAAAATACTCAGCATTTCTGATAAAACCCACAGGAGAATGTTTGAGCTTAGGTTCAAAATAAATTATAAAAATATACCTCATTTAATGAGGAAAAGTATAAAAATCAACACTCTCCTCTCGCAATGTGACCAGTTGGATGGAAAAACACTACCAGAAGTTCATCAAAGGTAATTATTGCCATTTTGTTTGAGTGAACAAGAGATTTGTTTTCTTTGAATTATTCAAGTTCTGTATGTTTTGTCATTTCCTTTAAAATTTTGCTTTAGAGAACAACGTCTTTATTTGTAAATGAGGATAAATATTGTCAGCAGTTCTTAAAAACTAAGGCAAAGCTGTTCAGTTCAATACTTGCACCTATAAAAAATAAAACCTGAGAAACCGAACGTTTTTGCAGTGGTCTCTCATTTTTCCCCCCAGAGCTGTGTGTGTGTGTGAATTTCTACAGCAGATAAACTAAATTTTGACAGAAGCATTATCATTTATGCTCTATTATATGCCTGCAAACAACCTTTCTTTTATCACACAATGAGGTTTTTCACTTAAAACCAAACCTGTTTTTTTTCTGCAGAAACTGCAACAAAAGGCTTCAGTCGCTCTGTTGGTGCTGATGTCTGGTGTGTCAGCCCCTAATGCATCCTGCAGTGATTATGATTACTCTGTGACCATTTGAGAAATATGAGCATGCACAGCATGGATCTGGCATAGGTTGCAGAGCGTTTGAGGCCTGAATCCCACTGCCAAAGACAGATTGATGTTTTTTGTTTTTCGTTGAGTCATTCCAAACAGTAGCAGCCAAACACATTATTGACATTGCGAGGGCACATTAATATTATTTTCCTAGCATCACGTTTGAGGAACTCTTTCTCCTTGCCCCAGACACAGTTGTACCGATTGTATCTCTAATCGTGACCACAGTCGAGAAATGAGGTTTTCTGTTTGGAATCTGGAGGATGGCAATTCCAAGCCAATTATGGTTTTGAATGGGTCTGGTCCTTGGGCAGGAATAAAACCAGGTTTATTGAGTATTAGACACAGTCACGCTTCCAGTGTTAATGTATAAGCAAACCAACACAAATCTCTCCACAACCACACTCCTCTGATACACCACTGAGCTGACTTTGTGTTTTTTTTTGACGCTGTGTGCCTGTGGCAGAAGGTAGTTAGCATGTAGGGTCCAATTTAAGCCCTGAATAATGTCTGAATAAGCAGCGGTATATAATCACTGTCCTTCAAGTGGTGATATAAGTTGTGTTGATATAAAAAGATGCTTTGACTTGCAGTTGCGGTTCTTCTGAGGGGCTCTTAGATCATAGCTGATCCTCAGACAAGCCCTGTTGCTTCCTGCTGCGGAAGTGATGCTTGAATATACCAAGGGACTACAAATACACATGGGTTGCTGTCCCGGAGGATTAGGGACACGGTAGCCAGCTCGGTCCGGGCCCAAAGTGCCAGAAGCAGGAGCAGGCCAACCGCTCGCTCACACGTACTTAATCTTATTTCGTCTGACTGTCCTGTCCTCGCTGACAATGGAGCCCTTCTTCAGCTTTGAAGACTTTGGCAGATGTCGCCCAGAAAAAATACATTCCTGCAGAGTTGTATGGTTTTTTTTGTTTTTTTTTTTTTGGTCAAAAACCCCAAAAGGAACCGAATCCCCCGCATGTCCTATTGCAACAAAGGATCATTCGGCAAAAAGGCGAAAAATCAGTCAAGTTTGATACTCCTTGACCCCAATTTGCAGCACCTGCAAAAATCTAAACTTTGGGAGTTTACAGTCTTTTAATTGGAGGGAAAACAGCCCTGTGAACTCTTGGCAGCTGGCTTAATTCAGATCTGTTACAAATTACTGCTAAATAGGGGAACCTTTTTTATTTTCCTCCACATGTGCTTACAACCCAGCTATGACATCATGGTCCTCTAGCCGTGCAGACGGTGGTGGAAGCAAAACCGCACCGAAATTGAGTTGCCTGAGCTAATTTAGAGAAAAGTAAAAGCCTGCTCTCTGGTTACTTTAAGCACCGCATTTGATATGGAAGGGGTGGCTTTGAAGGAGAGGCCAGGCAGAGAGGCAGACTCCTGCCCTCCGTGCGCCAGTAACGAGTACTGGCGGCACCCAGCAGCAGTCTTTTATTATCTGGACACACAGGGACCTCTTCCAGTGTGTGCGCGTGTGTGTGTGTGTGTGTGTGTGTGTGTGTGTGTGTGTGTGTGTGTGTGTGTGTGTGCTGGTGTTTAACAAAAGTTCCAGAAGACCATCACACCTACCCCAGCACGTGTCATGCTGGTTTCCTGTGTGTGCAAGGACTGGGTTCGAGTTTGTTTTTGTATGATTTTAAGGAAGTGCTGTTGGCTCTCTTGCTGCCGATCTGGTAGGATAGTTCTACCTGCCACATCCAACTGTGTTCTCCCTGCTGATAGGTTTTCTTTTTTTAGGGAGTCTGAGCAACCCTGAAAATATTCTAGAACACTGCCATGCACCACCAAAACTATCCGCAGCAGACGACTGGTCTTTTGCCAATATTTTTCTTAGGCCTTTTCTAATGCTACTTTATGATGTAATCTAATTGTTCACTAATGAGCTGCCTAGTGTAAAATTTGGTTGCTTATCAGTTTCTTGAATGTTATGTTTCACCTTCACCAAATGGTTATTTGCATATCTGCATCAAATACCGCAGAGGACTGGGTTTTCCAAAAGCACCTTAGCACAAAGATGATTCTTATCATAATAGAATGATAAATGTCATCTTGACATTAAGGTGCTTTTAAGAAACTGCCCGCATCCATCTATTATCTGAGCTGCTTATCTTTAACCAGGGGCACTGGAGCCTGGAGTTATAAGGCGAAAAGCAGAGAAATATGATGGACAGGTCAATGGTCCATCGTATGGCAGACACACATGTAGGCAATTAAAGACCTCCAATTGTAGTACCTGTGTACCTGGTTCCAAAAGAAAAGACCCTCAGCCAGCACAACTGCAAAGCAAACCCAGGACCTTCTTGCTACGAGGTGACAGCACTAGCCACTACATCACCAATGCCAGCCACCTGTAAAATGTAAAATGTCTTGTCTCTTTGAAGGTCATTACAGATAAGATGTACATTTTGTTACGACAATTTTTCATTCAGATTATTTTTATTATGAACTAATTTCTCAAAGTTATTTATGTGCATGCTGCTTGCGTTAGAACTCTAATTCCTGTCCCCTAGAAGCTCCTAATATACACAGATGGAAAAAGGACACAAGGACCAAGGACACAAGTACCTCTTGATTACACACACTTGGTTTCTTCCTGTGAAGCTGCCTTTAAAGAACTACCACACTTTCCAGATTAAAAATCACAAAGGTTCATCTGTCACCTTGTGAACCTGAAAGGGAGGTGTGAGACTGATGAATGCAAACTACAGAAGCTAGAGTCTTACAAAATGCATAAATTAGGAAAAGGGTTCATAATAACATCCAAGTGTTTGGATCAGTGCGCACTGTTGAGGCAATGGCTGGAATAGCGGAAGCTGCAGCCCACCACTGAGAGAGTCTAGAAAAGGCCGCCCCCTCAAAACTCCACATCCAAGAAAGAAGTAGACTTGTGATGAAAGACATTAGGAGGCCAATTATCACTTTAAAGGAACCATGGAGTTCAGTGGCCTAAAGTGACCTAGTCCCTGATATCAAAAGCCCTGCATGAAGTGCCCTGTAAAAGAGGGTGGCCAGAAAGATCCTGTTACTCAATAAAACATATGAAAGTAAAAACATGCCTATTCAGGAAGACTCTTTTGGTTCACTGACAAGCACTTGCTAGCATAGGTGCCTCCTAGGCGCATGACGATAGGTAAAAGTTGCAACATTGTCGTCATTGTGGTTTGCTACTTAACAAGCTACCAAACAACTGAGAACACTCCAATTTGTACCTATACAGTACATATATAATGTATATGTGTGTATATATGTATATATGTTTGTATATATGTGTGTGTATATATGTATATATACATATATATATATATATATATATATATATACACACATATACATATATACATATATATATATAAAATGTGTGTATATATGTGTGTGTATATATATATATATGTATATATGTATACATATGTGTATATGTGTATATATGTGTATATATGTATGTGTATATGTATATGTATATATATGTGTATATGTGTATGTATATATGTGTGCATATATATGTATATGTGTATATATATGTGTATATGTGTATATATATGTGTATATGTGTATATATATGTGTATATATGTATATATATGTGTATAT
>JBBJLS010000128.1:3191665-3205289 GCA_037577275.1 Bryconaethiops microstoma
AGCAAGACCCTTAACCCTAAGTTGCTCCAGGGAGACTGTCCCCTGTAGTTAGGGAATGGAAGTCGCTTTGGATAAAAATTGTCTGCTAAATGCTGTAAATGTAAATGTATTGTAAATGAAAAAATATATTGTTTACCGTAACTGTGTAAAAGTGATTATGAATGTTCTCCACTTTACACTGTAGAATGCTTCTAATTTAGAATTATTCACAGGTCGTCTTGCATAAATAGCATGTTTGATGTCTAATCACATATTCAAGTCTGGGAATGGTGAATGCCACTCTAAAACCTTGAGGTTTATTTCATGGGATCTTTTGGACCATTGTCGGTTTGTAGTATCCAACCTTTTCTTCTTTGCTTTCTTTACTGACTGAAGCATTAGCTTCCAGGACATGCTCATATTTTGTAGAATCCTTTTTTCCATCCCAGAGCCTCTCCTGTGAGCCTCTGGCTGCCACACTAGCCCAAAGTATAATAGATCCTGCTGCATGCTTAACAAGATTTTTAAATGGTTTTCACCATTCCCAGGTTTAAACACTATTAAAGAAACTGTGATTAGATCTGAAATGTGCGGTGCATGCAAAACAGCCAGTGAATATTTCTGAACAAGAAGGGTTCTTCAGGGAAAAATGACATAAAATCTAAAATCACAAAGAGAAAGACTGTTTGCCTGTTTGATGCTGCAGTTTCAGCCAAAAGGGGTCTTACTGAGTAGACTTATACACACAATATATTTTTCCCTCCCAAAGTTAAATTAAGCAAAAATAATACTATCTGTGTGTTAAAATTTGCAGAAAGACAATCATATGTAAGCTGTACTTATGAACAGCAAAAATCAACAAAATGTGTAATTTGTCCAGGGGTGCAGAAACTTTTCCATATAACTGTACACTCTATACAATACATAGGTTTATTTCACATTTTACACATGGGATAGTTTTTAAATAGTCATGGGGATAAACCCGTACCTATTCAAAGACCAAATTTTCATGTGACTGGACTGGCCCACACAGAGCCCTGACCTCAACCCCATCCAACACCTTTGGGATGAACTGGAACAGAGACCGCGAGCCAGGTCTTCTCGTCCAACATCAGTGCCTGACCTAAACGCATCATGCATAAGTTACATCCCTATAGTCGCACATACTGTGGACTATCAGTCAGGTAGTCCATAATCTGCATAGCAGACAGTTTGCTCCCCAGCCGGGCTGGCTGAATGGTGTTGAAGGCACTGAAGAAGTCAAAGAATGTAATCTTCAGAGATGCACTTGGCTGGTGTAGGCACGGTGTAGCAGGGTGATGATGGCATCATCCACTCCAATCTTGGCCTGTTATGCGAACTGGAAGGGATCATGTGCTGGCCTAACCAGGGGGGTGGAGGGTGTCCAGGAAAAGTCTCTTGAAGACCTTCATGCTGTGTGAGGTGAGCGCAATTGGCCTGATGGGGCACTGGGTCAAGCCTTCTTTGGTACAGGAACCAGACACAGCACGGGTACTTTCTCAGTACTGAGGATCAGGTCGAAGATCCTCAGCAGTACTCTACAGTTGGGAGACGCACAACTTGAGTACTTGTGAGCTTATGCCATCTGGGGCTAGCTCCCTGGCAGGATGAAGTCTGGCAGGATGAAGTTCTCTCCTCAAGTGGTCCTCAGTGATGGTAATGACTGTCTATGGGTTTCGGAGTTGTAGTTGCAATGCCATTAACAGTCCCTGTTGGTATAATGGTCAGGTGTCCCAAAACTTTTGTCCGTATAGTGTATGTGCTGCTCCATGTGTACAACCTCAGCATTTGACGAAAACAGATCTGACTATGGTCCTATGAAAAGCTTTTAAAATGAATTTTTCCATTGATTGAGAAAACAGGTGTTTTGAAACAAAACACAAAATCTCCCTTGCCGATTGAAAGTGGAGAGTGGTAATAAGATTTGATACACAGGGTGAGAAACGACAAGGAACTCAAACAATCCCCCACTTTCAAGGATCTACACAATATTCTTGCTCACAGTTCACTCTAATAAAATAATACCTGCCTTTTTATTCATGAAGACAGTCAGGCTGACCCACATAGTGCTCGGACGCCTGCGTCTTAGGAGGGCTGTCATGGTTGGGTTAACGCTAAGCCAATTTCCATTCAAAAGATGAGGGAGGCAACCAAAATCTAAAAAAAAAAAACAACAAAATTAAAAAAAAGTAAAGTTTGACAATCCCACGGCTTCTCCAATTAAACCTAACTCTATTATGAAGAACTCAAACAAACACTCTTACTGACAGATAATCACAAATTCCCTTTCTCTTAAAGCATGCATTTCCAGAGAAAGTAATAGATTACATTAGTGCTGCATGTAACGGAAGCCTGCTTCTCACTCTCTCTCACTGTAGCATGTCAGGCCAGACAGAGAGGCCCAGTCTGGGCAGCTTATCTTGCTGAGGAGTGTGGTTCACTGTGCTGTCTCTATTGGCAGGTTGATGGAGGGAGGGCCTGCCTCCCAAGATAAACAACCCCTCTGTGCTCGGTAACACTTTCCAGTGCTACTGTCTGCTCCTGGATATTGTAGAGGCTGCTTCCACAGGATTAGCAACCAGTGCTCTGCCTGGAAAGGCTTGGCCACCCGGAATCAGAACACGAAAGATATGTAGAGGACAGTAATACAACTGATACACTTGTTGCTGACTACGTAATTATCAGTATGTCATACATGGATTTAAGACACTAAAGCAGCAGATGCAGGTTTCAAAACCTTGACAGAGATGCACATAAACGTATCTGCATCAAGAAACTCTCAGAAGTCCACACCTGCTTAGAAGCACTGCACATGCAATCACAAATTATTGGACATCACAGCATCCAATTGAATTATTAGTTATACTATTGTACTTAATACCCATTAATATATTTAATCAGATTTGTCACATCCAGAAAATTTACTAGCATTCGGTCACAATTAAAGGCACTGAGCTTTGTTTTTCTCATTCATTTTGAAAATATTCTGGTAAACGTAACAGACATTTAAATTCAGAGATACATTTAAAGTCTATTTTGTATTCACTTGTAAGGGATCTGAGTACACTTTTCCACTGGCACAAGAAACCGTACCACAAACAAATATATTCCACCTCAAATAAAGCGACCCATACCTGACCAGTGCTGCTTGACGGCAGGACTGAAAGCGGGTCGCAGCTGAACTCATTGCATCGCTGCTTTCTGATTACTCGGAATGTCATCACAACACGGAAAGAGGCTATTGTTTTTTACTGTACATGCAAAAAACAACAATGGAGGTACAAACTTACAACTCGGGAGTCGGGACTTTTCAGTGGAAGTTTTCTATAACAACTTTTTCTTTAACGCTGAGAGAAACACAGCGTTAAAGGTTTGTCAAACCATTGCTAATAAGTTAGCTGGGCCAGGTTTTTTGATCACAGGGCTAAAGAATGCAGAGAAATAATTTTACAAACTCAAACAAGACAATAAATAATAATAAAAAGACCATGGCAACAAAAGCGACTCTGACAGAAAAGCTTGCGGTCTATGGAAAAGTGCCTTTATATGTGAACTTGATAAATAGTGAATAGTGAGCTTCTTTAAACGGTTGAGCCATCACTCAATATAACCTGCTACAAAGCCACTGGGCGTTCAGTGCTGAGCCTGAGCCCTCCTCTGCCCTCCTCTGCCACGGGCCTGTCTCCAGCTTTCACTAGAGCTACAGCAACTCTCTATAACCTCTGTGTCACTGTGGGATAAGGAAGCCGAGTGTGCAGATTGGACCACCTGCCTGCTTCAGTATTCCTGCCATCCTATTTATACCCCCACAATAAATGACTGCTGGCATGCCAGTGACCACACTAAGGGAGGAGGGAGCTGTTATGTCCTTAGAAAAGGGGGGAAAAAAACAAAAAAGTTAATGGACACTACACTACAATGACCCATTTACTGTCCTGTAAAAACAAGGCAAAAGAAACATAACACAATGCGACTTCTTTAAGAACATGTTTACAGTTGTTTTGTTTTTTTTTCTAAAGAAACACTGAACAACACAGCAAAAAGGAAACATAATGGCACACTGAACTTTAAGGGCCTTATCTTAAAGAGTGCACAAAGACTGTCACACACAGTGCAGTAAAAATTGAGTAATTTTATGCTCTTTTTGTAGAAGTTGGGGAGGGGGGGCAGAGAGCAGAAAACAGAGCTCGGTGTAAATGAAGGAGAGTGATGCAAGGTGCTGGTACTTCTGCATTTAAAATAAAATCATGGCAATAATAAAACCAGCCAACACTCATTTAAACATCTAAACTCTAAAGTGCAATCATTTCATTATTTGGTGATGAGGCAGCAATTGTGCTGCAATTACACTGTGTCAGTACAATAATAGAACCACATTTATGACACTGCATGGCCATAGACGGATACAATTACTGTTACTACAATTACAGAACTACAATTATAGATCTTTTATGATATAGATCTGGAATCCTTTGTGATTATATCTCTCTGCCTGATATCATTAAACTGCTTTCTGGACTACACAGTAGTTCTCATATTACCAGGTGAACATTTATGTTGAACATCTATGTTATGTAATATCAGGTGATCTGAGCTCTTTTTTTTTTTTTTTTTTTTTAGTAAAAGGACTAGCTGGAACGATTCTAATTCAAATACCACTGCCTCCTATTTATATTCCACTCCAGGCAACCCTTTTGCTCATGAATGTGCCGTGACAATGTGAAAAAAAATTGCAAGTGTCTTTTGGACGCCCTTCTGACATGTGGCAGTGATTGCATAAGTTGCTGTGATAAAAATAGAGGCAAAGTTTTAAATCAACTCTGGTCCAAATCCAACCAAACTAATTTTACACTTTACTTTTAACCTGGTATTATAATACAGTAAGTTACATGCCTTGGAACCTTTTGCCATAAAAGTAGGAGGGGTATTTTATAAATCACTGCAATCTGATGATCTGCCGATGACAAAGTTGAATTCTTAGAAATTTGCAAAAGCATATTGTAATATTTGAACTGTTTCTCACCCTGAACTGACTGAAACAAGAGGAGAATTAAGTGCAGTTTTACTTTTAACCTGGTATAATACAATAGTTATATGCCTAGTAACTTTGTGCCATAAAAGTATTAGGGTCATTTTTTAAAGGTTTACAATCTGATGACAGTTAAATTCTTACAAGTTAATAACAAAAGCATGTTGTAATATTCTCATTGTTTCTCACCTTTACCTCCCTGAAACAAGGGGAGAAATGTTGTAAAAGGTTTAAAATAATAGAACGGGAGATCATTTATTATGAATTGAGACAAAAATGTATGGCAAATGAGAAAAAAATATACCAGAAATGCAAACACCAGACTCAACACAATAGATAAACAAAGTAATAATGCAAATATAATTCATAATGTAACTTAAAATGTAATTAGATTACGGAACTAGATGTGGCATGCGGCGCAGCACTCTGGAAATGGCCTGACAATTGTCTGAAAATTCACGATGAGGCCAGACCCCCGCTTCCAACATGCCTGTCCAACAGCCAGCCTATGAGCCTTCTAAACAGGTGCTGTAAGTGTGTGGGATCTACAGCGCAAAGTGCAAAGGAGATAAATATTTGGAGCTGGCGGAGGGGCATGCTACTAATACCTTACACTTGGGCACTTGTCAGGTTTTTTTTTTTTTTTGCTTGTGGCTTGACACCCTGCTTAATGCCATCTGAGCCCTGTGACTCCTGTGAGCCGTGATACAGTTTCACAAGGGCTCAGTCGAATTGTGGCTCAGAGAGCGGGCTAAAGTTAATCTCAGTAAACAAACGTATTTGGCCTTTGACAAGTTTATTTGTAATCCTCTTGGAAGCGTTTGTCTGCTGAAAATACAATCAAGAGTGGTCTAATTGAAAGAGACCAAAGAATCCAGTGCGGATGTGGAATGCTGATTACTGATTTCAAGCACATAAAGGAGACAGGGGACAACAGAGGGCCGGCTCTTTCCTTTAGGCCGCTACATAAAAAAGCTTAGCAAGACATAATTCATCATGTAAATAAGATGAAAAACCTGTCAAGGATCTGACCTATAGGCAAAGAGGGGGAGGGGTTTATGCTGTGCACACCCCCAAATTTAAATGCCAATGATTGTTTGAAGTCACTTACAAGGTTTTAGGGTTGCAATTAGAAATGCACAGACATGGTAATTGAGAGTCAACACTGATATATGATAATTAAAGTACATGCACTATGTGGAAAAAAGTATTGGAATGCCTGACCATTAAACTAACAGAGACTTTAATGATATCGCATTCAAATACATAGATTTTAATCCCCCCGCCCCCTGTAGAGCATTTATGAGGTCAGGCACTGACATCAGACGTGAAGGTCTGGCTCGCAGTCTCTGTTCCAGTTTATCCCAAAGGTGCTGGATGGGGTTGAGGTCAGGGCTCTGTGTGGCCAGTCAAGTTCTTCCATACTGAACACATCCAGCCACGTCTTTATGGAGCTGCTTTGTGCACTGGAGCACCGTCATGCTGGAATAGTAAAGGTTCTTCCACAAACTGTCCACCAAGTTAGAAGCATGGTGTTGTCAAAATTGCCCTTATCTGCTGAAGCATTAAGATTGTCTCTCTCTGGAAGTAAGGGGCCCAGCCCAAACCCTGAAAAACAGGTGTGTCTCTATACTTTTGTCCATATAGTGTACCTTCCAATGCAGCATCTGACAGACCTGGGCCAGATATGTAATATTAAACAATTTTACTTAAAATAAGTGGCCAAGCATAATACTATTGTCACATTTGTTTCACTGGGTCCTCATTATCTACTTTTAATGAATGCAGTAATGGAGAAAACTGTAGCCAAACCTGCTCTTTTGGTGAACAACAATACATCACTGCCTTACGGTTTGAAATACTCGTCAACTCTAAACATGTGCAGTCACCAATAATGTGTTGAATAGAGCAATCGACTAATAAATCCACTAGTCAGTGTTGTGTGCAGCAGTTAGCTTGTAAAGACAGTGAAAAGTGAGGTTTTCCTTCCATCAGACTCCAGGTTAACAGAAGTGTGTTACAGATTTAACGAGATGTTAGACATGGGAAGCAAGACTCTACAGTGGTGATTTTAGCATCCGTCACTAAGCCAACCCTTAATAGACAGTTACTAATAACATATAAAACAAAACACTATATTTTTACATCTGCACATACAACCCCTAATTCTGATATCATTCCAAAATCATAGCACCCCTGGTTGCAGTTTTTGTGGCTTCTGCTTAAGAAATGTTTCATTTTTCTGTACCAAACCAACCTATGATTAGATTTAAGGCTCTGAAAATATAGAATCTTGAAACTCCAAAACCATATTTAACATGAAAATGTTTGCATCATTAAATGCCTGCAGAAAAAATATATGATCAGGGATGTTTAGTGATTAACATGCTGAAGATTGCTCAGTTGCATAAGTGAACAAGTTAAGAATAAAATCACTGTTGGGAGCGACCACTTAATAAATGGCTCTGTCAGGAAATGGACTAGTCTGCATTGTTGGAGCATCGTTATATGCAGTCAAACATTTCCTTGAGAGACTTTAATTCATGCAATGTTATTAACCGCCTATGGACAAATTACAGATCATTTGCGTTTCACACGCAAGTCCATGGGTTTATTTTAGCACAGACTCAATTTCCTTGAAATGTAAATTTAAAAAGCCATTTCCACTCCGGTCATGTCATGTACCATCATGTCCCAAACAAAGTAAAGAATAACAAGGATGACAATTTGCGGAACGTCGTCCTCATTTGTTCAGTGAATAAAAGGATTTACGGGTTTATCTGCTGAGATCTTAGGCATTTCTTTCAGGACAAAAGTTTCTCATTCAGAATATGCATGAGGCACATCAGAAGAATCAAATCAAGGTTAATTGGCTTTATTTGCCTTAACACATGCTCCACTATAGGGGCCTATAAGTATCTGTTAGACAAGAATCAACAATTCTAACTGGACCAGGATTTACAAGCCATTATCCTTAACAACTTAGGTAAACAAAAAAACGTGTAAGTCAGGAATTCCACTGAGAGAAAAGAACAGAACCGATACCCTCTTAGACAGCATGAAATGATGTGGGACAGTGAACAGAAATACACTTCGCACCCAACAAGTATCGACTAGGCAGCTGGTGGTTTAGCGGTTAGGGACTGCTAGTGTCATCACTGCAGTTCTCTTGAGCAAGGTACCGTCCCCACACACTGCTCCCTGGGCACCCCTCATTGGTGGCAGCCCCCTGCTTCACTTGGTGATTGGGTTAAATGGAGAGAAGGAAGTTCACGTGTGACTTTCCTTAAGGTCACTGCCCTACATTTAACTTTTATTGATGCTCAGCCGTGAAACGGTCATTCTGACTCCCTCCCTTAAATCACAGCAGTTTTGGAAAGAGCAGTGGTGCTCTGTAGTCTTATATGGCATAAGGATAATGCTTGAAGGTCAGAGAAAAATTCTCATTTTAAGTTCTACCATTCTGGGGCACACAAACACCTGTGGCAAAAAAGTGACACTCTTCAAAAGGTTTCGTTTGCTGTTGTTTTTTTTTTAAATTTTAAGTAGATAAAACAACTGTGCATTCTGGCCTCTGATTAGGTTTAATTTTCCCATCACAAAAGTAAATTCACGTAATTATTTTTGTTCTGAGTACAAATTAGTAGTGAAGGGCAATGCACTTAAATTACCCTCCATGGTAGTAAGCCTTCTTAAGCACAACAGACATATTAAGTGACTCTAGAGGTACACGATGATAACCAGCCAAAAATCATCTTCACTCAAAGTACGGGCACTCAGTCAATGCATTATTTTAAATGATCCGTGTTGTAATTTCAAGAAATAACACGACATGACAATAGTAGTAATTAAACAGCAATCTCTAACTTCTGATGGAGCACTTAATTTGATTCCAGTTTTTAAATAGGCAATTGATTTTTATTTTTCTTACATTTTAAATGCCAGCTTCACCCTTCAAAGAGGAAATACTGTTATTCATGTTGTGACGCTCGCTAATAGAAAGTGCCAGAAAGGTGTTTCATGTGTTTTATGTGATGATAGTACACACAGTTTGAGCTACTTTTTAAACCTTTTTCGAATGATTCACAAGCAGAGGTCAATTGTATTTTCCTGTGATCTCGATATGGCAATATCTGTCATATGGATTGCACAAGGATTGAATACGTACACAAACAGCAATCTACATTTAGTTATTTTGGTCAAATATGCTCTTACATGAAGCCAATGTTACTTAAAATTAATTCATTTTTAGGGACAGTCATTAAAATACCCAGGACAAACAAATGTTCAATACTTTTGCACTCAAGGAACATTTTTTCATCCATGTTCACTTTCCTAGGCATTTTTGTACATTGATAAGTCTTTTTTTTTTTTACTTTGTAAGGTAACAATTATTGCAGGTTACACCTCTGACTTTTGAGGACTGTAATATTTAAGTAACATTTTGACCTTCTGTTCTACTCAAGAAGTTTATTACAATGTAATTTTTACTATTTTATCAAAGTAAAACTATATTTTACTTATTGAGAGGTTTAGGCCACACGACCCTTGTCACACTAAAACACACATAGGTTTTACTTCTATTGTTATTCTCTTTATAGCTGAATTTTGGAGCCACTTCGCCTCTGAGGCAGTTTAAGATATTGGCCCCATTCCATACCCATCCCCTAGTACATATCTTCACAGCTTTCCGGTCAGATGATCAAGCGCCAACTATCGATAATTTAAAGTTTGGAATTTTGTGGGCAAGTCATCTTGTGAATGGATATGAAGAGAGAGGAAGAACTGTGACGTCACCTCACTCTGCCAGCGAGAGGCAGCAGGAGGAGCTGGCAGCCTTTGTGCAAGCTAAAGAGACGGCAGGCTCATAAACGCCCTTTAAGACACCAAAGCACAGGTCAATTATAAAATGAAAGACGTGTCGTCATGGATGTTGAGGTTTATAAATAGATATCAGCTCATGAATGCCCGTTGTTAGCCCTGAGGCAGCTGTTCATATTAAGCCTTAAAGACATGCATTAATTTGAGCAAATGATCCAGTGGTGCTAGTTAGAGCATTTTTAAATGAGCGTTTGTCTCTGCTCAGTCACATTTTTTCCACCCATTTTCTGCCGTCCTGGACTTTATATATGCTTTTACTCATGTTGTGAGCTAAGCATCACCCTGTGGCTCTTTGGGCAAATTGCTGCTGTGGGGACTGACAGATCGACTCTTTCTGGACACAAACTGTTTTATTTTTTTTATTTTAACGCAATAAACAGCACAAACTTCACCTATGTGAGTAGTGGAGTGGTAAAACGTAATCGCACTGCGTTTTTTCATGAAATGCATTCAAGTTACAATGTTTGGTTGTTCTATAATTGATTTTCAAAGCTCTACAGCCTTTTCAGTTTAGTTCAATTTGTACAGCACTGTTTGTTTTTTACCACAGACAGAAAGCACTTGATTGGGAATCCCTGTCCCGACCACTAATGAGAAAGTCTAAGGACTGACCAAGCCATAGACAATCTCAAAAATTTGAATTTGAATTTGACAATCAGGAAACAGGCATTCAGAAACCTGCTTGAAAAAAGTCAAAGTGATATTTATCACTGAAATTGCTTGACTCTAACCTAGCTTTTCTGAATATTTTTAAAGTTTCTATCTCCAAACATTTCAATATCTGTCACTTAATTTAGCCAGACTCCATTGGCACTTTTGGATGGATTTTTAAAAGGAAAGTATCTACAGACCACAGCCTTGCTTTATAAGCAACTTTTTTCTTCCAAGCACCACTCGGGACTCCACGGCAATCAATATTTCAAAACCTGATTAATTCTACACAAAATCACTTATTTCCACAAGACTCACCACAACCCCAAATGACTTCACCACATCCATGTGTTTTTGAGAGATCAATCGCAAACTTCTGACTGATGTTTGCTGGCGGTTTGTTACTCCATTTTCTACACCTGCATTTCCTCCCCAACTCCCTCAACTTTCCACCAGAGTATACAAAGGAAAAGAAAGCTTTTATATGCATGAATTGAAAGTATTTCAGAAGTAAGCGAGCTTGCCAACTCCAGTCGCCTTCCTGAAGAAAGTTAACATTTGCAAATGTGTGAAGAGTATTCACAGTGATAAATGATGCAGACATTTCAAAACTAGGTCTATAAGGACAGACATTTCCTTGCAATGAAATCTGGAGCACATCTTTGTGAGGCAAGTTAGTCATACCAGCACCAAACTGCTAATGTGTCCTTGCCCTGTTTGCAGTACGTGACCTTTCTCTCTGTTAATTTGTGATGCACTTGCAGAAGGGAGTATGTTATTAGCAATTACGGGAAATTAAAGTACTATTACTAAATTACTATTTGTTGCCACTATTTGAACATAGCATTTCAGTGGTTATTCAAATTCTTATTTACCTCACCTACACAAGGCCTAATCCCTGTCCCTGTGCGCAGATGAACGTGTGTCTAAAGTTGTGTCTGTGCACATTTCAGCTGGACCAAATGTCCTTGGCTCCTTTGAAATCAATGAGAGGAGGTACCACTGGCATAATAACAGGATGCACTTCCTCGATCCCAAAGCAATAAAACAAGAACATGCTTTTTGGACTGAGCAGCACAGAATCTATGGAAAGTGCCAAATGTCTTTACCAGGGATGGATCGTTTTAGAAATTCTCCATTAATTTCATCCAACGAACTTTGGAGAGCAGTGGTCGTCAAATCAGTCCTCAGGGCCCCCAGATGGTCCACATTTTTGTTCCATGCATTTCTGTACTTTCGCTGTGAGAGTTAGGCTGGAGCAAAATCCTAGCCTGTCTGGGAGGCCCTGAGGACTGGTTTGAAGATCAATGACATGAACAAACCTGCAAAGTTTCAATCCCAAGTCCATTTCAAGCCCTGATTCTGACTTCGGCCCCAGTTTAGACTCCTTGTCTGAAATAAAGCAAAAGCACCAAGAGGAAAGAGTGCAGTATAAATATTGCTCTATGAAGTGCAATACTAATTTCCTAATGTCGAGACAGACAAGCATGGGTTAGCTGTGAAACAGCTTTAAGAAAATACAGTGGGTCTAGGTCTTCATAGACCTACCCTACATCCAAATTGCACAGACAAAGCTTTCTGTGAAAAGCTTGTGTTTTCAGATGTAAACTCCATAAGAAGAAGGTTGGTGTGCGTTGTGTTATTTTTGTACATTTATTATTCATTATCATTTATGCATAAAATGTATTATTCATTAACCAAATCATGATTCTCTAAAAACAAACACTAGGCAAGAGAGATTTGCCAAAAAAGACCTGCCCATAATACTATAAAATTAATAAATAAAAATGTTAAAAAAGGGAAAGAAGAGAGCAGAGCAGCTGTTACGCCACCATAGGCCGAACATATTCCACGGTACTGTGCATCTCAGGGTAGAGCTAGAAGTTTATCCTCAAGCTGTGTAAAGTGCTCTGATGGGAGCTTATCGATACAATCAAGGCTGAACTATTCTTGGGCCCATCCCCTCTGCACTTGGTACCTGTTCTTTAATCCAGATCAAGCGGCACCCATGCCTGTCAGAGAAAATAAGCCTTTTTGTCTTCATTATTCCCTCATACCACCGCCCTCGGAATCAGTCAGCAATACAATAGCCTTTTTCCTCCACTGACTAACCCACTGAATTAATGTCAGTGAGATAAAAGTGATGCGTGCGAAGTTGGTTCTTTGATTGCAGATACGGTTAAATTGGTCTTTATTTGCAAATACAGTAACCCCCTGGTTTTACGCGGATCAGGAGTTGCGGAATCAGTCTCATGCAGATTTTTTCTGAGAACCTAACTGATAGTGAAATCTCCACAATAACACGGAAACTGCAAATATTCTCCGCTTTTTCTTTTTGCTTTTTTCGTAACTTTTTTTTGTTTTACCCATTTTAGTTGTAAATTATTAAGAAAAATATAATTTATTAATTTTGTAACGTAATTTTTAATGTAAATTCAGCTACAGTTTCATATAAAACAACTGTATAAATGTTTCTGTACTGTCCAGAGAAACACAAAGAAAGCTCATCTTTCGTGTCATTAACGGGCTGCTTGCTGCCTTAGGCACAGAAAATCTCAAGAGTTCTTTTTTACTCTTTTTCAAAGTGCCATAGATATATTTCAATTAAACACATAGTTGAAAACTAGAAGATTCAAGGTTTCTAGTGGTGTTACTTAAATGTTTCTAGGACAAAAGTCACAGAGCTTTAGATGATTGTTTTGGAACAGTCGAAATATCCCTCAGGAGGGATCGCCGACCTCAGAGGATTGAATACCGCTGTACTCAGAGCAGGGCACACTGAATAAGACGCGCTGCCGAAGAACAGTAAATTACTGGTGATTACCCGTACATTTTACAGTATTTTTATTACAAAAAAAAAATAATCAATTAAATTTTTACTGTATTTACTCTGTTTATACCAAAGCAAATGGCAGCGCATACCAAAGAAAACTCCCGTGTAGGAATTACTTGTGGGAGTGCACGTATACGGGTTTGATAATAAATCAATAATAATAATAAAGCTTTACCTTTATATTTTAAGGGTAATGTATTAAGCTGAGTTTAAAATGAAATTAAAGTGTC
>JBBJLS010000128.1:3219776-3255389 GCA_037577275.1 Bryconaethiops microstoma
CACAGAGGGTGGGGTGCAGGCCGAGTGTGGTCAGTTTGTGGGTGAGTTTGTGGGGGATGACCGTGTTGAAGGCAGAGCTGTAGTCAACAAAGAGTACCCTGATATAGGAGTCTTTGTTTTCCAGGTGGGAGAGGGAATAGTGGAGGGGAGCAGTAACCATGTTACCTAAAGATGGCCGTGCATAACGCTGGTACTTTTATTGTATGGGTGCGGAGGTTAGCAAGGCAATCAGACACCTGAATGGAATGCGCAGCACAAGGACGAGGGGCCATGGAGAACGAGCCCCGGATGTCAGAGCTTTTTTCGTGGCAATATATAATTTTTCATGCATTTTAGTGCTAAACTATTAAGAAAAATATAATTTACTAATTTTTCTAACATAAATATTAATGTAAATTCAGTTACATTTCCCTATAAAATATAACTATACACTTTTTGGTACTGTCCAGATAACACATAGTCTTCTCATGTTTTTTGTTTTGTTCTTCTTAAAGCCCTGTATTTTTATTACTGTAAATTGTAGCAAATTACCTGCTTTCCTGCTTGTACCAAAGAAAACAACAGCACATATCAAAGAAAACGCACATGCCTGAATTACAGTACAGTCTATACAGGGTTAACATCAGTATTTACATTCTAGCACTGCGAAAGTTCAGTGCAAACTGTACAGTACGAATACGGGTTTACCTTTACATTTTCTTTAAGGGTAACGTATTAAGCTCCGTTGAAAATGAAATTAAAGTGTTTTGGGAGCATATTTAGGGTTTATACTATAAAAACAGGCATTTTTAGGCATTTTTTTAAAACAAAACTTCCCGGTTTTTCACTATATGCTGGTGCTCTTGGAACGTAACCCCCATATATGAATCTTAAGAGGGTTCATTATTTAAGGAAAACAAGATGTATCAAGATTTAGATAATGAATACACTAATGATAGTGAATCTCGAGAAAGTGTTAATAAGCTAAATATAAAGTGTCAGCGTTTTATATTCTAAAAAAAACTTACTGAGTCATCTCTCAGATATTTCTTACGCTTTCCAAGAAAATGACATCTGAGACTCATCTGACTTTTCAGAGAGCATTACTAATGTGAGCTCAAATTGCTTAGAATCTCCAGACACCAGTGCAACTGGTCTGTGTGCAGTGGACACGAAAGATTGCTTCTGTGGGTTCGCTCACATTTGGAATGGCCCGCATGTAGAACAGTAATGAGGCTGGAATATAAGAAGAGAAGAAAAGCTTTGAAATGTCTGAAGAGAAAGGGCTAGAGGTCACAGTGATGAAACATAATTATTAAACTGCTAGCAGTCACTGGCTGTAAAGATTCACTTTCATTATGACCCTTTAGTAAAAGATCCTGTACATCGTGAATTCTCAAATCCACCATGATCGGTATGTATTCAAATCATTGATACTATTTATATAATAAAGTGAAACAAAGAAAATACAAAATAGTTTGTCTGTTTCTCTTTCATGTTATATTTGGGCAAAAATAAAATTGGTATGTTTTGATCAATGCTCACATAACATTAAATACTTCACAGAAGTGGTAGCAAAAATGATTGTGTGCGTGGTCTGTGGTTGTTGTTTTTTTTCTTTGAGAAAGAACCAAAAAACCCAGCAGAAACCCACATACACGTGGGGAGAAAATGCAGTTTCTACGTAGAAAAAACCCTCAGCCATCCCTGCTGGAAATCAAACTCACTGCACCAAATCGTGTTGAAGCATAGCCTGATTCCATCTATCAGTAATGCTGTAAACCTCTGACCTTATGATTCAATTTGAATCAATAAACCTTGGTGGATTTTTACACTCCTGGAGCTGCAAAATGTGGACGACTGACTAGTAGTTCAAACAACGTTAAAGCAGCTGAGAGAGCAGCTCAAACACGAAGTCAATAAATCAACACACAGTACCTCTGTACAGGCTCTGCATTTCTATCTCTCTCTCTCTCTCTCTCTATCTCTCTCTCTGACACACACACATATACACACTCCGGTCTTTCCTCTTTCTTTGTTTTCTTTTTTTTTCTCTCAGTATCATTGTCACTCTTTTACATGCTCTCTCTAATTTCCCTCATGCTTTGTCTCTTTCTACTTTTTCTGTTTTTTCTGTCTCTCCCTGTATCTTTTTTCCACTTTCTTTTACACGCTCTCCCTCACGCTTCCCCCTCATCCTTTTCCCTCACTCCATCTCTCTTTTCCCTCTCCCTCCTCTTGTTTTCTGATATCTTCTCTTTCATGCATGTTCTCCTGTGCCGTGTTCAGTCTTTTTTATTGTCTTTCTTTTTATATTACGCCTCGTTTTCTCTCACACCTATGCTTTTCCACTAATTCCCTTTCTGTACCTCTCACTCATTTTCTCTCTCACTCTTTCTCTGACACTCTCTCCCACTTTCTTTTCCTCGTTTCTCTTTTTTGTTTCCTCTCTTACCTTTTCTTTCTCTTCATCATTTCTCTTCTTCCCTTTTCTTTTCTTTCTCTGTTTCTCTTTTTTGCTTTTCTCCTCCTTCTCTCGCTCCTTTCTTTCTCCCTTCTCTCCTGCTTTTTTCATTCTCCCTCTTTCTCCTTTTCTAACTCTCTTCTGTCTTCTCATTTTCTCTCTTACCTTCTCTCATTCTATTCTATTTTTCCCTTTCTTTTAATCTCTCTACAGTTCCTCTTTTCTTCTCTCCCTCTCCCTTATTGTTTTGTCATACCTTCCCTCCATCTTTCTCCCATTTATGATCCTCTCCTATTTCACTTTTACCTTCTTAATATGCTCTATTTTAATCCTCTTTCTCTTACGTCTAACAATCTGTCTCTCCATCTCTCGCTCACTTAAATCAAAGATATTTATCTGTTTTTTTCCACCCCTTTGCTGCAGTAACATCCTCTGCTCTTCTGAAAAGGCTTCATACATTTGATGTGATCTCACGACTCCTGTTCTTTTAAAGGAACTCATAGCCTACATTCAGTCTGATCTATATATGCTGTGTGTCTAGTATACTTTGATACCTGACTGGTTTAAAATACTTCTGTAGGCTCACCGTGGTCAGCTACTGGTCTCTTGGTGAGTAAAATGGATAACATAACATTTTACATGAAGTGCCTGCAGTCTGTACTTTAAACCCTATCAGCTAAATTTTCATTCTGGCCTCAATGTCATTTCCCAGAGCTTCATAGATTAATGGCTCTTATAACAAATAAAAATGAAGACCTTTTTTTTCAGACACTATGAAAGCCCTGCGAAGAAAACCTGTGGGAACTTAAAGTTTATAATGATTTAGGCTGGTAACCCCTATGACTCCTTCCAATTTTCAAGAAATGTGTGTTTCTAAGCAACATTTAGAGAAGAAAAGGAACATTTTTTTCATAATCCACTCTGAATGGATTCAGTAGCCAAACCCTTCTGATCCTTGTGATGGCTGAACATCTAAAGTCATGAAATCATTCATTTCAAAGAAGCAAGCCTTGCACCTGTGAAAAAAGCATGTTATTTGGATGAAAAATAGAGAAGAAAAGAGAAATATCTCCAAACACTTTTCCAGAGACCCAGCCACTGGCTGAAGCCTGATACAAAGACTATACGTAGGAAGTGCAACTATTGAAAGTATTTTCTCATAATTTGTTTGAACTCCTCGAACATAAAAACTAGTGTTATATTGATAAAATATAGTTTTTATTTTAATTAAAGCATGGATATTCTGGAGAAATGTTTTCATTTATGCCTGATGTTTTTGAAATACTAAGGTGCATGTACAGACAACTATAGCTACACATTAGTACAGCACAGTGGGGATCATATGGACTGTGAAAGTAGAGACTATTGTGCAAAAGAAAAGGCTACAGTTAATATTAATCAGGCCATAGTTCAGACTGGCCCATATTCTCAGCAGCCACCCAGAAGCAACATAATGTAAGTATAGGCTACTATTGCTACTCTGACAGTGTATGTATTTGCCTTTACCTTATAAGCACTGGGAAATTGAATACATTCCATGGTTATTTCAGCCTAATCTGCTGTGTCTGTCACATACAGTCTATTACTTTGGACAGCAATGTCCCTATACTTAGAAAAAAAACAAGAAAACATGTTTCTAATTGAAGCCATGGGGGCAGATGCTAAAGCATTTTCTTGTATTATAAGTGTTTTGAGGGGGAAAAAAGTTTTCTGTTGCTTTTGGTTCAGAGAAATGCACCCAAATTATAGATTGTACAACCCACTCAGAGTATACTAGAATATATTTCAAGATACATTAAAGTGATCCTAAAAAACCAACAAGGCCAACTTGAATGTGGTTCACCATTCATTGTTTAATCAAGTCTTTTTACAATGGGGGTGGCGAGCCAGAAAAGGAAGGAGAGATAAAGCAAGAACACAAGAGAAAGGAGACAAAATAAAGAATACTCACAGATAAACTATGATGTGTTACTTAACATAATTATTTTCTCTAAATGTGTCACACCTTTTCATGTCTCTTTCACACACACACACACACACACACACACACACACACACACACACACACACACACACACACACCTCTTTTTTCAGTTGTTTTCCTCCTATATCTGTCTCTCAGGCTAATGTTTCCTTGGTGATGAAGAAATTCTGATCTTTTAGCAGATTGATGAGGTCTGAATTTCTCTATAATTGTCCATGGATGCTTCAGTAAATGTGCAGAGATTTAAAAAGGTCTATGTGATTAATCTATATATTTTAATAAAACCCCGTTTTCTGATAAATGTGTTGGAAACACAGTGACGCGGCCTGCTTTCTACCTTCTCTCTTCCATCTCTCAAGGGCAAAGGTTCATCACTTTAACACTCACATCAACTCATAATTTCTCACATTTGCCAAATTACATCTCACACACAGAAAAAAATACTCTTACATTCATCATATTTAGCTCACACATTCACAACTTTTACCTCTCACATCCACTACAATTTTTATTCCCATTCACCACATGTAACTCTCACTTTCACATGAAAGACAAAAGAATGTGAGCACGTTTTCAGCATAGACAGACAACAGCAGACCATAGTAATTACTGTGAGAAAGAAAACTAGTATGTGAAAGAAGTTAAACTGATTGGTTCAGCCATTTTACAGCTGACGATTTATATGGTACGTTCGGCCATATAGTACACAGTGAAATGAAACAACGTTCCTCCAGGACTATGGAGCAACACAATAACAAAAACAGAAACACCACAACTGTAGTTAGGTGCAGTTAGGACAAATAAACAGAGTACAAGGAGAGCAAGAGAAAGAGTGCGAGAAAAAAACACAAGCAACAAAAGACAAAATTTTGGGCAGTCGACGCTTGAATGAATACAGCAGCAGAGTCATTAGGTGTGAAAAAGCAGAACAGAGGTAGACAGCAATAAACACTAACTGTGCAAATGAAAGCAGCAGCAGGGCAGAGAATGTGTAGTATATTATAAATAACAGGTGTTTACAGCAGCAGTTGGGGTGTAAGTTGTTTGTTTAAGGCAGAACAGTTCAGTGTGTGTATGAATTGTGTAAGTAGATGAAGAAGTTAAGTTCAGGCATGTGTTTGTTTGTGTGTGGTTGTCGAGGTACAGTATAACTTCAGACCAGATATGTATCTCAATGCCTGTCTGTTGGAATGAACTGGCAAAAAACAGCATTGTGCCTAGGGATTAGTCAGCAAACCCTGCACAGGCAAAGACAGCATCTACAAATTCAACCACTGGAATATACAGTATTGTTATATAGTAACCAAAAAATGAATGTCGTGGCCCAAAAATTATTGGACTCTACAGACTCAGGACTCAAGATTCAGAGAGAGTTTTAAAGTCAAACAAAGTTTATTATATTTGCCAGGCAAATAGAGCAGGTCTGTTCCCAGAGCACTGAGAGACAACGGTTTTTATAACCAACTTCAGCATGATGTAATGGTATTTGTTACTGATCTGGGGACAGTGGTTTTCTGCATTACGTGTGCTCAGGGCATGCTGGCCCAACATCTGTCCCAGTTTGACATTACTATGTCGTTACTGTGGTTTTGCACCTTGCACCGGACTGTGTCTATTCTAGTCTCATGACCTTCAAGAAAAGCGTTTTTTCTTAAGAAAGTGTTTGTTCTAAGCCCCCGACCTTTTAGTGTCTGACTTCATTTCAGAAATTATGTACTTATGAGTGGAACACAAGAAAACACAAGCACAGCAAAAGACTGATTACATAGAGGTTAAACTGCAAAGCATGTTAACTAATACATTTTCCCCCACACTGAACAGAATAGTTAGAGTTTTAACACACCCTAAACACCCCAAAAACATACAGCTCCAGAAAAAAATCTGAGACAGCTGCAAAAATGTTCAGCTTCTTGGGTTTTATCTTTTATAGGTGCAAGTTTTGAACTCAACAGCTTTGGCTTAGTTTTTAAGGACTGCTGACAATATTTCTCCTCATTTCCAAATAAAAATATTGACAATACATCAAAATAAGAGAAATGATGCAGTGTTTACAGAACTTGAATTATTAAAAGAAAACAAATCTCTTGTTCACTCAAACAAAATGGCAATTATTACCTTTGATGAACTTCTAGTAGTATTTTACTGTTTTTATATCTTTCCTCACTAAATAAGATTTGATTCAGGTGATCACTAATCAGTACCTCATAAAGCAGAATGAGGTGCTTTGTGTCAGAATTTAACAGACACTGGCATGGAATGGTTGTCACACTCATAGAGATGCAGATTTAAAAATAAATTGCAGTGATCCAGACCTGTATATGCAGTATGTGTAAAGTGTGTCTTTACTATGTTTCATGTTCGTGCTTCTGTAACCCTCAAATTTCCAGATAGATAAATAGAGAGATTGACAGTGTAGTGATAAATAGTCCAAATACTTACAGTATGTGGTCTATATGTATGTGCCCATATATGTATAAGTAGATTTAGTCCTTGTTGAGGAAAGAAGCTCCTTCTCTTTCTCTCTGTGTTGGCCTTGAGGGAGCAGCAGTATTTCCCAGAAAAGTCTATTGTTAGGATGGTTGAGGTCCTTCATTATCTTTCTGGCCTTGATCTAGCACAGCTTGCTGTAGATAGAGCTCAGTTCAGATGGTTATCTATCAGTTGATCGAACCACCCTCTGGGGATCCTGCCAATCCTGCTGTTTTGCTGTTCCCAAACTCAGCTGTGGGGCTTCCCATAGCTGTAGAAAGCTGTTAAAGGTCCCATAAGCGTCTTTTGTGGTAAAGATGCCGGCAAGCCTTCTCCACAGGGGTGTTAATGTGACAGGACCAACACAGGGTGATGTGAACACCAAGGTATCTGAAACAGACCAGTCCTTCCCCTGGGGCACTGCGTATCCTAACAGGGTTAGAGTTCCTCTCCTGCTCTGTGCTAAAGTCCACTCCTTTGTCTGACACTGAAACAAAGTTTGTGGAACAGGTTCTCCAGGCTTTTAATCTCCTTCAGGTGGGCCTTCTCATCATCATTATTATGTTTTTGTTGGGTGCTAAAACATTGTCATTACCATGTGCAATATGTTATTATGCGCAATAGTCTTACCATATGCAATATCATGTGAAGTTTACTAAATGCGTGCTAGATCATTTCATCACATGCAATATCTGATTTAGTGCAATACTCTTACCATGTGAATATCACTACGAATGTCAATATTACTTATGTACTACTGATCTCTGTTATGTGCAATAACATTCTCATAACCACCGTTTGTATTATTAGTAACTTACTTAACTGTAGTTACTTATCTTTGGTATTAATACCCAGCATATGTGTGTACAACATTGGGTATTTCATATTGAGGTTTTTCCGGAGAGCTTTTATTTTATATGATATAGTTCTTGTCTCTGTATCTCTGTGTGTTTGTGCAAGTTCCTCCTGAATCAATAGAATTTTCTGATTCTGAGTCTAATTCTATGAGAGATCAGGCCCAGCACTGCACTGTCGTCAGATCACGAGACAATTGTGGTGGTGGCCACACAGACATAGGTGAGCAATGAGTACAGAAGGGGGTACTGCTGGAGGTCTACGTGTCTGGAAGCTGGAGATCCACCGGTACACGATTGCACTTCCAGATTCTCCAACTTGGTTAATTTGGAGTGGTTAAAAAAAAACAAAACAGCAACACACTTCCTGCTGTCCAGGTGGGTTGGGCCTGTGCACAGTAGGTGCATAATGGCTTCATCTGTTGAGTGACTGGGATCATATGTGAACCGTAAGGGTTCAAGGGTGTCAGGTAATGAAGTCTCTGAGCAGCATTTCAAAGCACTTCATCATAACCGGGGTCAGGGACACTGGGCGATAGTCGCTGAGGCAGGTAGGTTGGGGTTTTGCTGGGGCAGGAACGATAATGGACTGTTTAAAGCTGAAGGGAATTACCAGGTGTGCCAGGCAGAGGTTGAACATGACCGCTAGCTCGTCAGCGCAGGCACTAAAGGCCCCTCCTGCCTTCTTCATGGGTTTGTCTGAGACAGTGGAAGTGTTTTCCACTCTGACACACTCCGCATGCATACTGTCATTAGCACTATAAGTGCTAGCACTGTTAGCTGCCACCACGAAGCAGGAGTAAAAATGTTCAGCTCGTCCGTTAGACACCTGTCTACATTTACTATTCTGGAGAATGGTATTTTACAGCTCTTTAATGCATACTCTGTTAACAACAATATTTTTACCCAAAAAGGTACAGTTTCCTTGGGCCATTCTGTCAGTGTTGTTACAGCCTATAAATCCATATACTGGCCTGAAAATCACTGTACTATTCCATCCCCTAGGAAAACATGCGGTTACTTGTTTCTGGCTTGGAACACAATATAGTGGTACAAAAACTATAACCATTCCACTGAACTCTATGTACTAGATTATGAACGTACTGATGAGCCTGTGCAACACACTAAACGCCGTGGGTCACCATAATAAGGAACTAAATAAGCGGTCTCCTAAGGTAAAGGCAGACTATTAATACTCAAAACTTTCCTCATGTTATGTGGTTCAGGTTATTAAGAAATAGATCTGAAAAGGTCAGTTTTCAGTAGCTTCCCATAAGGATAAATATACTTCATCCATTTATTGATACATTGACTCCCAGGAGGCGGGGGGGGGTCCTGCGCAATTTGCATACAAGACTCAGTCTGTTCACAGTGCTTTAAACCAGCCCTTAATACCTCTTTTCAGAGCCACTCTGGGATTTTTAAACAGATTTAACTAATAAGAAACAGACAGGAAATCTAGGCTGCTGGAGCTCACTCTGGTTCCAGCTCCCGTGTGGCCCGAAATGTGCCTGAACCTCAGCGTGCTGTTTGGTTAGAGTAGACAAAACTGGATATCTCAGAACCCTTGTGGTGAAGAACCCTTGCAGTGAAGAACCCTTTACAAGCTTCATTAGGTCCTGAGCTGGGTCGTCTATTGACAAAAGCTTGCTGCGGAGAAGACGAATGTTCTCGTAGATGGAGAGAAGTGCTAATTATGCTGTTCAAGCCTGACAGACACTGGCGTGGGTCATTAAACAGAACATTTTTTATGCTTGATTTCTCCATTTAAAGTACAAAACGAGCTAGCTATTGTTTCTCCTTGCTAATTTTATGGCACTATGCAATCAGAGCAGAGGGAGGGTTTCTCATAAATCTACCTAATTACCATCACATTTGTTTTGTGCCAGTAAAAAAGAGCCTATTCAGCCAAAGCACAGGATCCATATGGGTTATATGCTTCAATAAGACCCTGCTGCTTAGTTTGTAGATTAGTTTAATTTAATTTTATTATTAAGAGAATGGAACAAGGAATGCATACACATCTACAAGTAAGGTAGAAACAATAAGGAACATAAATTAAAAACTTCATTTTTTACATTTTAGAATACACAGCAATCACAAAAGCTATTATGAAGCTGAACATGAACAGAATTGCTTCCGTTGCTAAATGCATGCATTGGACTCTAACAGTGGGTCTGTTTTTGCTGACTCTGGTGTAACATTATATGGACATTGAAGCTACAAGTACTGTACAAACAGAGAGTATTTTCTATCCTGCGAGGCTATTCCTGTCATCAATAAACATCTAAAAGTAAAGGGTGTTGGTAACAAATGAATCAATCGGCAAGGTGAGAGAAGAATATCTATCAACTGACACATATATGGACAATACATACGCAGGACAACAGAATACAAATGGATGTTGCATGTATTAATTTTGGATATTAACGACTAAAGAACTACCAAAGAAAAGTTTAAAGGTGACAATTCTGAACATTTGAAGTGAATGACATCTATCATTGGATAGCCATCATTGGTTCATATCTCTTGTCAATACCTTTAATGATGTAATTATGTCTACACCTAGACTTAAAATATATTGAACAAACAGTAAACGATATCTGGTGAAATTGAGTTACTATGGCTGCAGGCTCTTTTACCTCAAATAGAGACCCTTGTGGTCTGTAGTTATAGATCCCCAAGCTTAAATGCTACTTTCAACAACAACTTTCAGCAATGCTTGGAAAAATATGTGATGAAAACATAGAATACAGAATACAGACTTATTTTTGTGCATTAAAACAAAGGTAAGCACACATCCAATATCCTGGTCTGAATGTTTTTATATCCTTATAACAAAGATATAAAAGCATCCTCTTTCATTGACCATATTTATATAAATGGAACTGTAACTTACTCAGAAGCCATATCAGTTCCAATGGGCTGAGCATAATGCAGCAGCAAATGCTTTGGAGTACAATAAAAAATAAACTGGCAGAAAACAAAAATCCACAACCAACCCTCATTGAAACAGGAGGCACCTTCATCCCAAAACCGATAAACATTACTTACCATCATTAGTTATCATTAGTTATTATTATTTTTTTTATATATATTTATTCCTCTTGTTCCCTTTGCTGCATTGAGCATGTTCATGACAAAAGAATTTCCCTCGGGATGAATAAAGTTCTTTCTTATCTTATCATTCTAGTTTTCAGGCCCAAAGAGAAACAGCATGGCTGTATGGCTTGCTAATGGGGATCATATAAACAATAAACAGTGAACAATAAACATCTCCAGCTTCTCCTCTCTCCGTGGATGAATGTCCACCATATGCCCAAAGATATCCAGACGCTAATTCTAAAAAATCCAGCCGCAGGGAGCGGCAGGGAGACGTCCCTGTTCGCTGCCCCACCATCCTGAGATGTTCTGTAGATTAAAGGCATGAAACATCTGTGAGGGATGGCTCCCAGCTGAAGACCCTGCAGGTGGTACCTTGGCACCGGTGGAGGTGCATCAAGCAGAAGTGCTTTGCAGGTGTTAACATCTGCCTGTCAATCAAATCAGCTTCTTTAAGGTGTACACATGTCTGCTCAGCTGTTTAATCTCCACTGTAAAGCATTGCCAATAGAATTGGAGGCTTTAGAGCAGGTCACCTTACCCAAAGCCAAGCATCAGTTAGAGGGGTATAAGGCCCCCCAGCATTGGTCTGTGGAGTAGTGGAACTCTGTTCCCTGAAGTGTTTGAACTCCAGCAAAGGGATGACAGACTTTCTACTACTACACCTGAGTTTAGAAGGAAAGCAGGGCTCTACGAACTTTTGGACACACAGTGTACCTGATCCTCTGCAGAAGATCGACAAGATGAACAGACAGAGTCTTAACCTCAAATTCTTTAGAGATATATCTCTCTGACTGACATTTGGTTGTTCCTTTGTATCCAACAAGTTGAATAAAGGCTGTTGAGAGAATTCAAGGATCAACCAGCACTAGCCATTGTAGGCCAAACAAAGAATGACACATCGCTAAATTATATACCACAAAATAGATCTCTTCACATAAGAGTCCCAAAAATTGAGTTAATCCTTGGCAAACTACAACCTTATCTCATGATACTGATGTCAGAAGGGGAGAGAGAGAGAGAGAGAGAGAGAGAGAGAGAGAGAGAAAGAGAGGGAGAGAAACAGATCTATCTCTAATCTAATCATTTTCCGTTTGAGACCTTCTCCATGTTCATGAAATCCCTTTTCTAATCTTCAGCACAAGAAGCTCACTAACTTCAGGTCTCAGATGGTGTTCTAACCCTTAGAATTCGAGTTATTACTTTTATTTTACTTTCATACATGTGTTATTATTTATTTAAGTTTATAAAATAGACTATAGAATATAGATACACTGTAGCTGTACCTGCAGATGGACCATATACTTTTCATGTTTATTGTATTGTGAATTGTCAACCCTGTCTTCATCAAACATCTCCATCTTCTCATCTGGCCATGGATGAATGTTTATTTAAAAGTATGGTACCTCAATCAAATATGGAGTGGCAGTGCCAAGACGTTGCTGGTACCAAATAAACGGCCCTCAAGTGAGCCTTTGCCAGCGAGAGGCAACACCAGAATGGCTGCTTGCTAAAGCTTGATGGATGAGAAGCTGTGAAACAAGAACCTGGGAGTTCTTTTAGTTCTACAGTGCCTCTGGGCAAAAGAGATAATAAATCTCAACTTGTGTTAAAGCTGGGTGCTTTAACAGAGGTCAGATGATCTATTAGACCTGAGGTGCTCTTGTGCTGAAACTAGCCTGTAATAATGTTTAAGACCAACTGCAGGAAACTGTAAGAGTTGCTAGTATTTTATTTCATTATTATTTTTTGGCTTTTCTCTACTCAAACATGAGTACAAACATCATGGACCTTGTTTTTCATCAGCTGACTTTTTTTCCTGTTCTCCTCTTTTTTTTTTTTTTTTTAACAAAAACTGCTCTTTCCATTGTGAGAATATTTAACAGCAGGGGAACCAATAAAATGGTATACATAATATATATTACAATATAATAGTTACTAGGTACTAATGTACCTTGCAGCAAGAACTTTGAAGGTAAACCTCTTCAGAGACTTAAAATAAAGTTAAAAAATGATCATTATTATTATTATTATTATTATTATTATTATTATTATTATTATTACTTTAGCCAGCAGACTGTACTCAGCCATAGTACAAGAATACACTTAATACATGCTGATT
Organism: Bryconaethiops microstoma; assembly: GCA_037577275.1. Classification (NCBI taxonomy): domain Eukaryota; kingdom Metazoa; phylum Chordata; class Actinopteri; order Characiformes; family Alestidae; genus Bryconaethiops; species Bryconaethiops microstoma. The sequence continues at coordinate 3,232,751 of JBBJLS010000128.1, forward strand.
AAAATAGGCATAAAGACCACTTTTCAACACTCAAAAACACCTGTTAAAGACATATATTGCCCTAATCAGGGGTCACATTGACATGGGGTCCTTTACAGGTGCTATTCTGTGATTTTATTTTTGTCTGGATTGGCCATGATTGTGTTTTTCTCCTTCCTTCTCTGACAAGATTACAGTCCTACTTTCTTACTATTTTCTATTGAATTCAGGGGGACTCATTTCAGTCGTGTCAGGAAATATATCACCATTATTTTCCAGGCAGAAGTCTCACATTGTAAAAAAAAATTGATCTTGACTTTTTTTTAGATTGAGAAACAATAGATACTTTGGAAGAGTCTCTTGGTCTGGGCAGTAGAATTTCATTTCAAATATAACAGCAAAAATAACAGCAGCCATAGAAGTGAGATCTCACAGGCTGATTGAAGTGGTTCATATTGTCATATTCACAACTCACCAACTTTTTTGCTTTATATGGTCACATGACCACATATGACACAAACATCTTAGTCTGTATAAGATAGTACCACAAGTTCTCAAATTCAGCAATGTTATTGCCATTCAGATTATATCCATAAGGAGACAGATGACCCCATATAAACTAATTCAAACTGCACATTCCTTATAACTACAAGAACAAAAACAAGTGCATTGTTAAACACACATTTATTTGGTAGACAAGGGCACTAGGCCAGATTCTGCTTATACACAATACAAGATCCTCCAGGAGCTCGGAGTTGTAGCTCAAAGACTAAACAAGTTTCCTTTAACAAGAGAACATTGGCATTGAAAAAAATCCTTGTAATTAATGTGGGTTTTGGCAAATGGCAAAAATGAAGAAATGACTGCACTCCTCAATTTAGAAAAAAAACACTCATGATATATGATCGTTATTTTCTGCAAAATATGGAATTAAAATTTATTCCATGCAGTGTTGGCAGAATAGCCTTGTGATTTGTCTTACTGTCAAGAGGTCATCCATTGTACTCACTTTTACTCAGATCTGCAGCTTTTTTTGAATGCTTGGTCAGGTGTGGTGCTTGCTGCTGGGCATTTAGACATGCTCTAGTGACTACTGCTACAGCTGCAGTACAGCAGGCTATCCCCAGCACCCTGCTTAGCTAATGATAAATCACTGGGATACAACAAGATTAGGCCAGACTTTCTGGCTAATCACTGAACGAGTGAAGATATATATACAGTGCATATATAAATATACATATATTGCACTAAAGTAAACTTTCTTTGGACAGTTTTAAATGAGAACACTAATTGATCTCTAGGTATGTACCTAGCCTTTTTTCTAACTGATCTTTGTTAGACTGTCATGTCTAGGCAAGTCAAGATTATTTATATAGTTCATTACCATATACATTCCATGTGCTTTACAGTAATAGAAGAAAAATAAAATACAAGAATACACTGAAAGTGGAATAAAAGTGCAGATATTTCGAAGAAGGCGGAGGAGAATAGTGTGGTTTTTAGAAGCTTTTCAAAGCTACAGATGATGCAGATCTGATACTGATGGGCAGTCATATCAGAGATGCAAACCATTGAGTGACTTGTACACGATATGTAACACTTTGAAATCAATTCTATACTGAATTAGGATCAGTGCAAGAACCTGAGGGTTGGAGTGATGTGATCTCTTTTCTTGGTTTTGGTTAGAACTCTAGCAGCTGCATTTTGAATTAGCTGTAGCTGTCTAATGGACTTTTGGGGAATCCCAGAGAGGAGTGCATTACAATAGTCAACCCTGTAGGGAATAAAGGTGTGATTATGCTTCTCTAAGCTTATCTCCAAATTACAAAAGCATAGGAGACCACAAAATATTCTTGATCTTTTTTATATTTAGCAATTTTTGAACTAGTTCTATTGGTCTATTGGTCACAAAACTATGCGGCCAGTGTAGCATAGTAGGTAACACCGGTGGCCTCCATATAGCAGAGTGGAGTTTGATTCAAAATATGGGCAAGCCCACCACATTGCATGAAAAAGAGTTTTCAGGCAAGACTTACATTTGAAACATGATTAATAATTGTACATCACTGTGGTTAAGGGCGTCTGCCAAATTCCTAAATGAGAGCAAGTGGGGAAATGTTTAAATCTGCAAAGAAATGCAAAAACGATCATAAGAGCTAAGTGCTTCCTTAACACCTTTCTGGGAAAATTTTATTCACTGCAAAGCATCTTCCATTTCTAATTACCACGAAACCTCTCACTTTCACTGATACTCAAACACTACGGATATAAAAATCAAAGGTGGAGCTGGAGCCTGATGAGATGTATGTTTCATCTACAGCTGGCTCACCTCATTAGTTTCCGGTGTGTGGATTACAGAGGATGTCTCATTAGCGAAAACCCTCTGGGAAGGGTGTAATCTCAGAAATGAGAGAATCAATCAGATATCTGACTGGAGTAATTTAGGGATCTAGTGTTAAGTGTGTTTTTTAAAGTTTAGAATCAAAAGCTGCAAATGTAGAACTTAGAGCAGTTCACTAGCATTCTGAATCCATGAGGGAATAACAGGCCACAGTGTGTCCACAACAAACAGTTGTCAGTCTAGCTCTTGATGTGTATGAGAGCTAAAAGAGTGGTTTTATATGTCTACAAACATGTTTCTAACTGTGAGAATGTACTATTGTAGACTTCAAAAGTGTTTCATGTGAGGTTCCTCAAAGCTCAATGCCAGGTCCATTACTCTTTTTGTTAAGTGAGAATGGCCTTTACCTTTTCTGAAAGAACGCCTTTTTCATCTCGCTTCCTGATGACACCAACATCTTTCTGTCCAACAAAGTTGCACAAAAATGAACATTTTCTGCTCTTTGAAGTTGTTGACAGCTGATTCAGTGCAAAGACTCTTATTGTTTGATACATTCAAGGCTCATTTGGAGTCTTATACACCCACTGAACAGTGAAATTGTCAGGTCTGGGGTCTGTGATGGTGGGTGGCCGCTAGAGGCCACCCTTGTTTAAGTTAATAGTTTGGGGGTTTAGAATGGGGACTGCTATTATGAAGTGGGTGATGGGTTTTTGTGTTTTGTAGAAGTCACAGCTGGGTGTTGTTAAAGTAAAGTGATTGAGATTGGTTATTGGTGGTTGGGTTTTGAGTTCATGCATCTATGGGTTTGTGTTTAGTTTTCAGGTGTGAGTCAACCTCTCACAGTACTCAGGTTTTCATCTGTTTCCGCTGGTTAAATCTATAGTTGTTGAGTTAGGCTCTCATGCCTGTTTTGTTTTTGTTAAAAATAAAGACATGAAGCACTTTGACTACGAATGGTGTGTGTGTGCCTTCCTTTCGTGCCTGAAGAAGGGGCTGACAAGTGACAGAAATAGTCTTTATTCAAGAAAAAACATACACACATTTATTAGTAATGTTTCAACAACAGGTTACTTTTGGTGACTTATCTGTGCTGCCATTCAGCCAGCATGCATGACGAAAATAAGTCGCGTACTATCGAGTGAAAGTGATGTTTTTTAATCACAGTACTCTAGGAAGAAAGGGCCATTTGAAAGAAATTCTCTGAGAGCTGCTATTAAAAAAATCTAACAATCCGTGCTCTCTGTAATTTAACCATCAAGTCTATTTACAGTCCATATTTGTGTTTTGCTTTCTTTCTTTTCCATCTGTTCTTTTTTGGTTTTTATTCTTTTTGCCGATGACAAATATTACATCTTATCTTCCATCCAGCACTTATTAGTGTTTCTATTTTCTATTTCGATTTGCTTTTACTTATTATTCAAGTGGGCTTTTTAAAACAAGGCCAACAAGGGCCTTTTGCCCACCCCTGAATGGATTAGTATAATCTTTTTTTTTTCACTGCTGGAGGTGCAAATAAGTCCTAACATTAAAGCCACTTGCCTAAAATTGTGTAGGTTCCCCGCATACCACCAAAAGATGTCTGATTAGTCAGGCTAGCTTGTAAAGCCAAGTCAACTTTGGCAGCCAAGTCAACACTATGAACTCTTTGTCATGTTCTTCAATTCATTCATGAACAGTTTTTGCAGGGAGAGAGTGACAGGGAGCAATATCATGAAAGAGGCCACTGCCTTTAGGAAAGGTTGCTATGAAGGGATGGGCTTGATTTGCAATAATGTTTAATTAGGTGGTTCGTGTAAAAGTAATGTCCACATGAATGCCAGAACCAAAGTTTTTCCTGCAGAACATCTGTCACATTGCTTACCTTCTTCCCATAGCTCATGCTGGTACCAACTGTGCGTGCTTTTAAAAGAGAATAGGGGTAGTATGGACACTTTGTCTGGAAGCATTTCTATCATAACCAGCATTAACTTTTTTAGCAATTTGTGCCACTGTAGCTCTTCTGTGGGGACAGACTAGCCTTTGCATCCCACATGCATCACTGAGCTCTTATATATATATATATATATATAAATAAAGTGCCTTTATTACAGCACAGTGTGTTTGTGTATCCCATTGCGCCAGAACCAAATGGTCACATGTGCACTGTTGGCTCTTCCTTATGTATAGACTGCATACACTCTTATGGGTCTTAATAAGCCTTAGGGAGTCAATAAGGCCTTCCTGAGGAATTGGAATGCTAAAGTAAGAGTGCTAGGGCAAGATCGATAGTGACTTTAGCATCCCTCAGTGTGATGGTGAGGTCGATAGTGGAGGCATAGGTAAGAGCAAGGTTGTTTCTCTTCTGGAGACTGAGAGAAAGAGAGAGAGAGAGAGAGAGGATAACAGTGTTTTGTATATGTGCATTCAACAGGATAGACCAAGATTAACACTAATCCTGGACTGAATGGCATAATTAATGGGTGACTATGCTTTGAAAATCCTTTTCATTTCCATTTAATCTACATCTGGGAACCTGACAACCAGACCTTAAGGTGCTAAAATGTTTTTTTGCAACAGTGACATAAAAGAAGCATTTTGGTCTCCCACTTAGGGTAGTTCTTTTGAAAAATATATTTATATGAATAATATGTGAATGTGCAGAGAATCTTACAAATTTTTCATTTCTAAATTACAAATGTTTTAAATCTTTCTAAGTTTTCTCATTTGCAAAGGACTGCATGCTGTAAAGTTTCTTTACATTTGGGAAATCACAGTAACACGAGATGAATGGCAAACGCAAACCTACTTACATGATCCACAATCACAAGTGGAAAACATCCTAGGCGATATAAATACCTACAACAGACAGTACTGTGCAAAAGTCAGACACCACCCTTTGGTTCATTTAATTTCTAGTCAAAATGGCCTTATTTTCAGGTCTCGGGACAGTGACTGTGGGCGGCCGCTAGAGGCCACCAGGGTTTTTGTTTTGTATATTCCTGAGCACACTGGGTTTGAGTTAGGTTATTATTCGTTTCAGCTGCCGGTGTGCTCAGGAGAAACTTGTGAATATATTTAAGTTCATTAGGGACCGACAGTAGTTGTCGGCCCACCATCATACTGCTTTGTGTTTTGTGTTTCTCCTGACTCCTTTTGGTTTAAGTATTGAGTTTTGGTTTCTGGCCCTCGTGCCTTTTGTTTTGTGTACATTAAATAAAAGCTGAAGAATGGAAGTCTGCCCACGCACCTGCCTTCATTCGGGAGGAAGGGGGAAACACGACGCTTATATTTAAAATGACTCTTCACTATAGGTAAAAAAAAGATGACAAAATCGAACATTGAATCAGTTACCGCTGTGTCCTCCTGAATAAAACTGTCCCCAAAAGATCTCAATTACATTAGGTTCAAAGACACTAATATTCAAACAGCTATTTACACATTTCTTACAGCTGTAATTTCATCTGATTGGACTTCACTCACACATTTCTTACTAATGTGTACCTTAGACTAAAGAAGAGACTTCTGAGCAGAAGAAGAAGTCTCTTCTTTAGTCTTAGGTACACATGAGTAAGAAATGTCTGAATGAAGTCCACCTATTTGACACAGTCATCAGATTAACTTTCAACTTGTGTCCACACTCATTGAATCATAGGATCATAAGATCATCAACTTGCATAAGGAAGGGGAAATCATTTTTGTTTCAGAAAACTGAGTTTCTGAACCTGGATTTCAAAACATGATTAAAAGACAGACAGAAAACAGGACTCTCAACAACTGTGCAAGACATTGGAGACCACCAGAACAGAGAAACAGCACTTAAAGCTTTCATCTGTGAGAGAGAGGAGAAAATCAAGCTCCACTGTTGCTTCAGATTAGAAAAACGCACAGGTGTTTCAGTTCGTTCTTCTGTGTGTAAAGAAAACCTAACACTATTGCTCTAAAAGGATGTGCAGCCATTCAAGAAACTGTTACTGAGAAGAGGAAAGATATAAAACTAATGGGAAAATACAATAAAGTACTGAAACTGGACATATGAGAAATGAGTAAGCTTATGGGATGAGTATAAATCTATAAATGCTGTTGATACTTCAAAATTTGAGTTTACAAGAAGTGTGAAAAAATATCCCTACAGATTTCTGCAGAAAACCCGAAAACAAGTCTCCTGAAATTAATGGAAGCTGTGAAGAAGGTGAAGAGTGGACACACACTGAAACCTCTGATATTGGACTCGGTTACAATTTTCTGTTAAATGTGTTTTCTACTTTTCCTGGGAATAAGTAATTAGTACTTACATGGAAATGGGTTACATGAAAAGATGGTCTCTGACTAGAGTACCCTCCCAAAAATGTGTATTAACACATTTTTTTTCTGAAAGATACCTAAATATGGCCTACAAGTTGATGAATAGGAATGATTACATGCACATTATATTCATCACCCATCTGTCCATCATAATCCAGACAGTCTTGCAATATTATTACTATGCCCAAGAAATTGTTTCTCACAGGTTCGTATAGTCTGGTTCCTAGAAATGTAAAAAAAAATGGTATGATGTAGAGATACAAGTCAATGCTGCCGATTTCAAACAAAGGCATCATTTTCTGTCAAGCTGAATGATTGCCTTGATGAACAGAAATGCACCTAGGATTTGGCCATTGATGATGGAGAGAGATAGTATTTCATCACTGTTCATCAGACAAGGCCCAGTGACGGAGATGGATCTATGTTAACAAGTGTAGGAGCCTATATGAACAGTCAGACAGTTGAAATATCAATTCTTCTTCCATTCCAATGAGCAGGTCATTTTAATGTTTCCAAAATTCCAAATTCCCAATGACTCATTCGCTTCCACAGCACACCTTGCACCACAACACAGAGGAATATATTAACAGAGGCAGAATTGATATATAAACTGGGTGCAGCCCTGGCTGTTGTCAGAGTCACTTAAGAAAAAAAAAAAAACATCTCTGTTCCCCTTGCATGAAAGGCAAAACTATTGTAATGAGTGCCTCTATTGTAATGATGCTGCTCACGCACTGAAACAGTTAATCAGACAGCAAATGAGATGTTATTTACATCTTTATTTCTTCCATAGCTAAAGTCTCCGCCCTGCCAATCTTCTTATATAAGCAGAGCTTATTTGAAAATCTTCCTGTGGAACAACAGAGGGTATAATGGTCACAATGTTTGTTTTTTGTTTTTTTGTTTCTTTCCCTATTCTTTCGCTATACTTTCTTCTGCCCCTTTTCTTTCCCTATGCAAAATATATGACAGTCTGGGAACACGCACCGGCATAAACTGGCAAGCGGTACCAGGACCTTCGGGAAATATGACATTTCCTCTATATGAAAAAAGCACCCGCGGACCCCAATCGTCAGCGAGAGAAGAAATAAACTTGTAAATATGTATGTGCCTATTGTTTTCCTGGCACCGCTTCTAAACCTGCCCTATGGGATCTCAAACTTTGCAGCAACATTTGTATGGAACATGACACCCTCAGGAATGTAAGCAACTGTGTTACAGTGATGGAGGGAGGTGAAGGAACTTCTTTAAATTTGTCCAGTTTAAGTCTGAATTTGTCTTGAGAGGAAGAGAATGACGTAGTGATCTCTCATCTATTCAGATTTAAAAACACTGCCTTAAGGAGAGAAGAGAGGACACATGATTTTATTTAGGCTTTTCACATCAGATACACATTGTCTGCAAGTAGTCAAGTGGACAGTTGCTGTTATAGCAGCATTCATTGTCCTTGTGTACAGGAAAGAGCATCCCTGACCATATCCATTACTCCTTAAAGATCACCCTACAACTAATCAATCATGTTATCGAGCTGCGAGCAATGAGGAGCCGGGGACGTGGAAGAGCTGATGAAGTGAGAAGTGAGAAAGGAGGTGGCGGAAAAACTGGGGGAAGGGGTGAGAGATATACTGATGTGTAAGGCCATCACAGACTCCATTCTGGTGTCAAAACGTGGCTGTAGTGATTCATTATAGATGAAATGGCCCTTTAGTGGCCACAATAAAATTTATTTAAAAAAAGATGCTAGTTTGTCTTTTGGCTTTATTGCATTAGCATGTACAGGGGCTTCCCTCTCAAAGTGGGATGACATAAAGGACTGTTATCACCTGTTATACAGACTCCTCTCTGTTCTAGCATATGGTAAACGGTTCTACAAAACTGTGTAACAGTTTCATATCACAGGCCTTCAGTACTCTAAATGCACATAAATATCCAGTACCTGGCTAACCAAGTACATTCCAGTGATCTACCCCACCTTATACCTTAAATACCTCTGGTCTTTCAGTAGCACCTGCACTTTACCCTCTGTTTACTGCCACTAGGGGCACACTTATGCCCTGTTACTCATTTAATTTACACTCACTCAGTTTGGTTATATGCTGCTGTCTTCTGTGAAATATGAAATGTATATTCATTCTGGAAGGTTTACATCTCTTTCACGCTCTACTGTTATACTACTGCATTGTCTGTTTATTGTGTTGTCTCTGAATTACATCCCATTCACGCTATACTTTTACACTGCGATATTATCTTTTACTGTATTGGTTCTGTCACTCCTGTAACTGCCTCCTGTGCAATAGTTACACTTTTGGTGCCATACTAGTCACTCTGGAAGGTTAATATTCTGTTCACACTATAAGTAATTTGCACTCTGTTGGATGTTGAATGTTACTATATGTTGCACCGTGGTCTGTGGAGAAACGTTTCATCACACATTGTACATCTACACAGCTGCTGATGACAGTAAAGCAACCTTTAACCTTGAACCTTGATAATCCATTTACTCTGATTTACCAAGGCTCAGAATAAACACTTGATTTATCATCACAGATACAGCAAAGCCAACCACGGGCTATCCACTTGACCAGACACTCAGTCTCTCTATCACTGCCAACCCACAGGTCTCATTCAAGAGATGCTGAAGCCCAACCAAACACCCCCCACCCCCCCAACAAGATGCGACCACTGTGCAGTGAAGAACACCTGATAATACCTGCCAGGTCCCTGCTGTAATAGCGATGCTAATACCCGCTGTAATAGTGACCTGATAATACCTGCTGTAATAGTGACTGCTTTTAAGACAAACTGGCACCTATTCCAGTTCTGATAAAATTGAAAGAACAGAGGGAAATCAGTCCACCTTATGTCAGATCTTACTTAATCTTCAATCTGTTTTAAGACCTTTCTGCACATTAATGATAGCAGTTTTAAACGTTTTATTGCTAGACAACAAGTCAGTTTCAGTTAATGATCTCATTTCTACACACTAGTTATATATTATGGTACCACTTTACAATAAGGGTTTATAAATGGTTTATAATCAAATTGTTGTAGACAGTTTATAAATAATTAATAAGCAGTTATAAACAAGTTATAACAGATGTCATAGAGTGATACAGGCTTAGTATTTGGCAAGATCTCAGATCTTGTTTAGTTGCTTAGCTTATCTTGTCCCTTTCTCAGACAGAATATTAAACTGTCCACTTCCTCTAAATGGAAGTGCTACTACCATTAAAACACCAGATCCTGCTCAGTAGTGAGCCTGCATTAATGTATAATAACCTGTTATAACTTGTTTATAACTGGTTATTAATGATCCATAAAATGTCTATGACCTAATTGACAACCTGATAATGAATCATTTATAAACCCTTTATAAGAGTAGTCGTAGAGAACAACAAGTGTCACAGTTCTCCTTTAAACACCCCCAAACTTTGTAAATGTTTCTGGTAGGAAAATTAGGTTGTAGCTGTTTTATTTGAAGACACATTATTTAAAGAGTTTAATTCAACTAATTCAACATTGAATATATCTGTACTGTAATGAAAATTTCTCCATGAATTTCCATTGACTAATAAGAAGTTACTTGTTGGCATCTATAGGCGCCCAAACACTGTTCAAACTTTACTGATGATTTCTCTGAAACGCTGTCAAACATTGCATTTGAATCATTTCAGTCATTCCTACACATTCTTTTATTATAACTGGTTATTTTAATATTTACATTGACACAAGTGACAAAATTTCTGAAGAACTCATTGCTTTGTTTGACACTTTTGATCTGTTACAACATGTCACTGGCCTAACTCACATCTGAGGTCAGATACTGGATTGAGTTATTAGTAAGAGTCTCAGTATTCCTTCTGTGAATGTTAAATATTTAAGTCTGTCTAATCAGTTCTATGTTTACTTTGATGGGTTCATTGCTCCTGTCATCTAAACTAGATCTAAAACTGTCAAAAAGAGGAACATTAATGAGAATACCAGTGCTCTATTTATGAAAGTCATGTTACCTAATTCAACAGCAGAGTCAGTGAATGGCGTCTTAATCAGATTCTAAAGTTCTCAAGGTCTTTGATGCTGCAGCACCTGTGAAAACTAAAATGATTAAATGATAAACAGAAACCACCACTCTCTTTTGATTTGGTTGTGAATCAAAAGAGACAATGCAGAAAGTCTGAGTGTTAATAGAGAAAAACTAAGCTTCAGATAAATTATGATACTTTCAAAGAGACTTTCTCTAATATCATTAATGGGAACATTAACAGCACTCTCTCTGTATCACCATGGATGGCTTAACAAATCCCCAAAGCAGTTACCTTTAGAGTGCCTATCTGATAATAAATGTAGTGAGTTGCATTATTTTTCCACCACAAAACTGAAAATATTAGACAAAGCAGTAGCTGCACCCAGTCAAGAAATGACCTACTAAAATAATCACTTCATATCTGAATTTACTGTTACTAATGGCATAACATAAAGAAATGATGCTGTAAGTTAAGCCATCTATGCTGTCTGTACACTCTGCTCACAAGCTGTGTCTTCAGCTGTATCTCATTCAAGTTTCTACAAATTCTGAATGTCTTCTCTCAGGCATGTTCCCAGCATCACTAAAGTTATCAAGGTTAAGTGTGGTCCCTGCACTTAACAGTTTTAGACCTATTTCAAATATCCCATTTATAGGTAATGTCATTGCAAAAGTATTTTTCAGGCATAACAATATTTTTTTTACTTAAATGGTTACTTGGATAACTTTCAATCAGGCTTCCATCAACATCATAGTACTGAAACAGCTCTCATTTATGACATTCATCTGAATACAGGCTCAGGAAAAACACTTCTCTCAGTGCAGCCTTTGACACTGTTGAAATAAAATACTGCCACTCATAAAATACTGCCAGACAGATCAGAAAATTGGGTTCTGTTCTAAGTAACCTCAAACAGAAGGCAGGGGCTATTTTGTATCTATGGACCCTTACAAATCAGAGAATACCATCAAGCCATATGGAGTCCCACAAAGATCTATTCTTGGACCCCTTTTGTTCAACTTGTTCATGAGTCTTCTTGCTCAAGAGTACAAGATGGTTTATCATAGCAACTCAAATCTTTCTAGCTCTTTCACCAAATGACCTCCCTTCCACAGTCTCCTTGTGTTTATGCCTTGAAAAAGTAAATGACTGGATGGAATAAAATTTCCCTCAGTATAATAAAGCAAAGACACAGATGGGCAGAAGGAATAGACCTGTTTTTAGAGCCTGCTTGATATCTAGTGCAATAAAGACTACAACCCAGGCCAAAAACATGGTGTAATCATAGTTATAGATCTTTGTTTCGGTGAGCACATTGATGCTGTATCTAAATTTCAGGATCTTAGGGACATAGCTAAAGCTTAAGTTTTAGTGGTAAAGCAAGACTTGGGAGAAATGTATTCATGCCTTTATATCCTGCAGCGTCGACTATTGCAATGCTCTTGGTCTATTACAGCTACAGCATTTTCAAGCCAGGAAAAGAAAGAGCAATACTCCAATTCTCAGATGTTTACGCCTTCCACTGAGATGCAGAACTGAATTCAAAGTATCGTCCATTGTTCATAAGTCACTCAAAATATCTCAGTGAAATTATTTTAACACTCTTTGTGGGCTGGCATAAATAGCAAGTTGTTGTGGTAACCTGGAAATTTACCTGAGCTCCTTGAAGTTTCTTTAAGATTGTGTACTATTCATGACTGCTACTTCTGGCCATTTGCTTTGAGCTTTGATGGCAAGAAATGTCTTTAGATGGACGTAATCCACATGAACTCTTTGACAAACACATTCCAAATAACTGCAAAGATCATGTGAATAACACTCAAAGTGCAATCTTGAGGGCAGCAGAAATGATAAGACTTTCAATCAGTGGAGACTAAACTGGTAAAATAAGCCAAACCAAACATAATCATAATCTGCGCATGATAGCTCCCAGCCCTGTTCAAGATCAGAGATGCAAATGTCAGGCCTGGGCGCTAGAGGCCACCCTTGTTTAAGTTTGTGTTTTTGGTCTTTTATTTTAATATCCTGAGCACACCGGACGCGAGTTTGTTTATGTGATTAGTTCAGCTTCAGTGTGCTTTGGAGTAATTATGTCTTGTATTTAAGTTCAGTTTGGGTGGACCTGGGCTGTTGGTCCACTGTTACGTTCAGTCTTTCCTTGAGGTGATGTCTCCTGACTCCTTTGTGTTTTGGTGAAAGATCTTGGAGCTTTTGGTTCATGGGCCCTCGAGCCTTTTGTGTTTTGTTTATAAATAAAAGAGTCAAAAGCAATGAACGTCTGCGTACGTGCCTGCAATCCTTGGGGAGTCATGGGAGGGAGACATGACAGCAAAGTGATTCTTTGCCACATGGGACACTACAGTGCCCACCCCATATGGCAATGCATCACATGCCAACTGTAGTGCAAGTAAAGTGGTGAAATGTGGAGGGCCTTTGACTGCGTCAAGGATGCTTCTGCCTTGTTTAAAACCTTCTCACATCTGCCCATCCATTTACACTGCCTAGACATCAGTAATATCAATAATCCTGAGAAGGATGTCCACTTTTTAACATTCTGTGGTAGTTTGATGATCACTTTGATTTTTGATGGTGCTTTGTGGAGACCAGAGCAGTTGATTACATGGCCAAGGTATTCAGCTGATGTCTCAGATTTTTCTTTCCTGAAACAAAGGCTATACTCCCCTAGCCTCTGAAGAGCAGCATAAAGGTTTCTGAGTTTATCCATGTCATCCTTGTTTGTGATCAATAGGTCATGCTGGTAGCACTCTATGCCCATCAGCCAAGTCAAAGAATGACTCACTGCACATTACAATAAAGCAGGTGCTGGGTCTGTGTCTGCAAGCATCTGTACATTCACACAGATGGATCTTACTGAACTTCTGACCACCAGATCAATAGTTGTGGACATCGTTTGGTGGCTAAGACTGGGTCAACAGTCACTGCAGAATCTAATTGACCCATCTTTCTTACTGATTGGGACAAATACACTCTACAATATACAGGAGCTTGAACTTTTGTCTGTTGAGCTCCATCATAACATCCATGACTCATTTTACTGAGTCACTTGTGTCTGTCTTCAAGCCCAATTCAGCAGCCTTTGGCGTTAGAAGTTGTAATGCCTCTTGCAGGAGATCTTCTGAAACCAACAATACCACTGCACTGTTGTATATTTGAATCTGAGCAGGTTACCTGTCCAGCATTTGGGGCCTCAAAACCACCATCTGCATATTCTGAGAATGACATTCATCATCAGATTTATCATCTCTATCTTTAAAATCCTCCTGTAGACTCACCTAGTCAGCGAGCACCTTCTCTCTTGATGCACTGTCTATCGTAAATCACACTTGGCCATCTGATTAAGCTCACATCATCTTGCACTACTCTCTACACAAAGATTTGAGCACTCAATGCCCTCCTCTGGTTCTCACATTGTCCCAAACTTGAGTGTTTCCTCAAATTGTGAGTCACTTTGGATAAAAGTGTCCACCAATAGAATGTAATGTAATGTAATTTATTTTTCCTCCAGTGTTTTGCATGTTTCTTGTTATGTTTTCTAAACTGGTCTTTTCAATGTTCAGTGGTTTTGTTCGAAGCTGACTTCTTGCTTTGCAGACACATTCAGTGTGACCTCTTTTCCTGCAGCTTCTACAGTCCATGTCTTGTGTTTAATGGCCATTTTATCCACTATGATATCTTGGTTTCTTTCATACAGATATTTGTTATCACCACGCAATTTGAGCTGTTTGGCTGCCACTTCTATTGGTGTGATCTCTTCAATGGCCCTTCAATAGGCTACTCAGTCAAGGCTTCTGAATAGCCCCGCTGTTCAAGCCACTCTACACGCTAGGTGTCTTTCAGAGTTTGTGCAAACTCAGTGTCCATTCTAGATCTGGCACAAACTGTGCAATTGACTCTGCTTCCTCCTGTTTTCAGTTCTGAAATCTAAATCTTTCAGCAGTGATGAGAGATTTTGGACTGTAGTGTGTTTTAAGCTTAGTAATGATACTCTCATTAAAGCCAACACCAGTTTTTAGCAGGCTGTATTAGCCTATGGAGTAAGTTGTATGTTTTCTCTGACATTATACTGAAGAAACAAATCATTCAAAATGTTCTATGTATGAGCTTCATGGCTCCACAGACTCATCAAGAGGCCTTAAGACCCATTTTCCCCTTCAGTAATTGAAAATGTTCTCTTAGTTTTGCTCTCTGTGTTGGATTTGTATTTCCTAGTCAATTCCTTTAGCATTTTTATTTCAGTGTTTTCATGCCACAGGTTTTCTTCTCTCTGTTCTATCCTTCGTGAGCAAAATGCAAAAGCAAGTCTTCTTTCATTAACCAGCTGGCTGCACAACACTATTCTGCCTCCTTCGCGCGTCAAAAGTCAAACAAACTTTTTGTTCTCGACCATCCTCCAAACACAACAGTTATTGCTGTACTAATATGTATGCCCATCGCCTGGTTTGTTGTATCGCTGTTAATAAATCACTTACCAACTAATGAAAACCAACAGAGACTGGAGGAAGGGTTCCACAAGCTGGCTCCTACACTCACATTCACTAGCCAGATGGATTTAACACGAGGGGACAGGATACCATAAGGGACAAACACACAATGCTGACTTAATGACTGTTTTTTAAGCCTTTGAAAAACTCCCCATTTTTGGTGTTACCATGACTGCCGCTGAAGTGACTTAGAGATCTCTGTACAACAAATTGGGAGCCAATTTGTACCAGGGCTTTTTGTGGTCCAGTTTTTGTGCAAACCTGTGCTCTTTGTTGAGAACATTGGAGAGTCATGGCCCCTTCACAAATCTGTCTTTTCTTTGCTGTGTCCTGTCTAAATCAGCTGTGTAATGACAATACGCCACAAAAGAGGGAAATCTGCAGAAATTGGTGAATTTAAGCTTATTTACTCTTGATCTTTCTTTGTCATTTGAAGCTTCTGAGGGCTTAATTTCACATGATTAGGTGTTACAACACAGTGACAGATCTGGCAGGTCTGTGAGATGGAAGGAGGTCCCAGAAGAATCAAAGGCACATTAGACATTTGTTTGTTGAACACATTACAATGATGTTTCTAAATATAGCTCGGCAGATTGTTAATATGTGAATGAGATGCCAGATCCTCTAAAATAGGTGTAGGTAGACTGTTAGATCTAATCAGCTTTGCCCCAAACCTCATTACTGCAGTAATTATGTAGATTAAATTCATTTAAAAACATGACGTGTGAGATTTAATTTACTGTACATATATATATATATATATATTTACTTGCTACATCAGTGTCTTTGCAACAGATGGAGTCCAGTGACATCAAGAGGATTGCATTTTCTTTCTGGTTTGTGTTTTGGGAAATATTCTAACCACCAAACGTTTTCTTGTAACGAGTAGAACACAATTAGATCTTGAAAGAACTATGACTGTGATGGTTTTTTTTTTTTAACAAACTTCCTTTTGTTTTGTAATAAACTTTAGCTATAGGACCCCTGGCAGCTACTTAATAATTCAAGAGGCTACAGTGGACCGAGAGCGAAACTGATTTAAGTTGACACAGTCTAAGCAAATGCCTCCTGGTTGACCTCTTAATTGTCAAGCACACTCAGAATTTACATATATAGAAAGGACAGAGAGTACAGAGCTGTGTACTGCTTTCGCACGTGACGAGAGGTGTTGCTTAGCTGAGACTGTGTTGCCAGGGCCAACTGATTTTTTTTACGGACGTCCTGACCACCTACAGCCGTGGGGCTGTGTCAAATGATTTGCATTAGTAATCCATCATTACCCTCATGATTGAATCAATGTGTCATAAACATGAATCCCTGGAGTGGCCCTCTGCATTTCTAGAATGATTTACAGTCCCTGAGACACCTGACAGCATTATTCATTACAACGTGAAATCAGCCAATAGCTAAACTCAATCTTAATTACCTAAAATCAGTGGCAACTGATCAATTATTTGGGTTTGATATTTTAATCAACGCTCCCCGGGCCAGATGTGAAGCTGAAGAATAAAATGAGTGTGCCAATATAACAAAGTTTATCTGTCTTTTCCAATTCAGTTGATATATATTTAAATGTTGGTTTTAACAATTTCAGTCATTATTAATTAATATCACTAGAGATTTAGGGACCAGGAGCTAAGCTTTTAGTGGGGTAGGGGATCTTGAATGATCCATAAAATGGCTCCTTAGTGTCTGTTTATCTTGACCTTTTAAAGTAGCCATAGGTGTAAAATCACAAAAACATATAAGGTTATTTGGTCAAGTTGACAAACACACTGAAAAAACACAAAAACTAGATATGAAAATAAAACAATCTGGGTTAATCAGTAGGATAACCGATGGGGTAAGCAAAATGTACTCACTGAGATTTCTTAAACTAAGCTAAAAATAGGGAATAATATATAGACCAGAGAAAAACATGCCTTGAATATCTACATATATCTAAATATTTTTGCTCTATTTTTTTCATATAACTTGCTTACTTCAAGAAATCTTAATCAGTAAATGCTGCTTACTCCATTTTTTTTTCCAATATATTTTAAGATTAGCGTTGCTTCACAGCAAAAATGCTAAAAAAAATAATCATATCTAGTTATTTCTAACATTTTTGACACTGTTATAAGGGTAACAACTTTACAGTTTTAGGCAACAACCAATTAAGTATGAGGTACAACAGTGACCAATTAATGGAAAAAACAAGAGTGTCTAAGTATGCATAGATTCTAAAAGAAACCACTCTAAAACTGGCAATACCTCTATTATTTACACAAGTATATTAGGATCTCAGATCTTGAATAATTTCATTAAATGGAAGGCAGTATTTATGGGTTTTACCCTGAATTTTTAAATATATAGGCATCTCTGCACTTTTTCACTTCTTTATTATCTAAAAATCCCACACTGACTTTGCGTTTATTGATTCGCTGGCAGAAAATCACTAATTTGTTTTTGAAATGTTTACTCAAATCCCACTGCAGTGTCTCTGTCTGTCCAGGGCACTTAGTGAGGCTAACAAAAGGTCAACAAATAACAATTTGTGCTGCAGATGTGTGTGCCCTTCCCAGGTACTGCAAATGTGACCTTTCGTCTTTTTGTACTTTTGGACATGTGAGTTTTTCTCTTTGATATTACAGGGTCTTGTCCAAACATGCTGTTTCAGTGACCATAAGTACTGGGACAAGTATTTTAAAATGTTCTTTTTTGATTTTCTTTCTTATGCCTTAAAAGTGAAAAATGCATAATGTTCCTCTTACCCCAGTTAACCAGTCGATAGCACTACAGCCACGAGGCTAACTTTGTTTTAAAAAAACACTAGACATCAATAGTTATTTAAATTGTTTACATAAAAACACATAAAAAAAATTCTCTCAGCACACTCAAGCCGCATTCAGCTATTAAGGTGTTGCTGACTTTTGGATGTGGTTTGGGACCCAGTATGACATACTATGAACTATAAAAACAAAACTTCAACCCTGCAGGCAGCTGTTTCAGACAACAAGGTCTGTTTTAACAAACCTCCTCAGGAGTAGGAGTGCTGATCTGGAATTACAATGTTTTTCATACAAAATTCATGAAAAACAGGACAAGAACATGTGCTGCTGTATTCATCACCACATCTCTAAGTGTCAGTTAAAAGCTTGAGTGCTACAGGTGGAGAGGTGAAAATACAACTAATACAACTAACAAGTAATGAGTTGCTTACCCAGGTAGAGTCAATTTACTAGAATACTTCCAAAATCTAATTAGAATATGGCTGCTTTGGTGTCGTTACCCATTTTTTTCTGCTCGCTCTGTGAGAACCGGTTATCCCCTTCACGACCTGGAAAAAGAGGTTTAGAAACTACCTCTTAGTCATCAATGTCGACAGACAAATATTAATCAATGCTAGGCAACATGCCCTTCTACTACACTGCCTTGACACAGAGCCATTGATTATTTTACATACTAACAGAGACAGGCTGACTGTTTTATACCAAAGGTAATTTATTTAATTCCAAAGGTGGTGATGTAACATATGTCTAGAAATTGAATGCAATTAGTAGATTAGACAGTACAACTATATGCTATGTAGGAGTTTGATAACGAGAAGAATGTGATATGAGATTAGTTAATGCAATACAAACACACTGCAAAAAAAAAATAAAAACAGACATTGAAACAGGTCTTTAGTATTGCTACACAAATGAAAACTACTGGAGAGCAAGCTAAATTTAAAACAACTGTAGGTGCTGTGCTTTATTATATGGGTATCAGGCCTCATCAATAACTATATAAATCACTCATTGATTAATAATGGTCTCAAAAATATAATCAAATCACAAATATTAGAATCTGTCATTTCTAATGAAAGAAAGTAATTATAACGATATAAGTTCTTAATTTTGTTTAGCAGGTGTGAATTTTTTCAATCTGAGATTTGTGGAATGATTTGATATGAATATGGAAAAGTGGAACTGTGGTTTATTTACAGAAAATGGGAAACAGGACACTAAACGAGATAAACAAAAGACTGAACTAACATGGGGGAAAACCTAGAGTAAACAAAACAAAGCAATACAAAATAGAATGAAAACAGAACAGAGATTAACAAGGTTGGAGCAGGGATGAACAGAACACAGTGAAAAATGCTGAGCAGGGAAACACAGAAAAACTGAGCTAAGAAATGCAAGCGAAAACATAGTCAATCAATGACTGAAACACAGGGGTAAATACACTAACTACACTATGGGAAATAACTGGGCTTGGAAGGAGACAAGAATGAGACAGATGAACAGGATAACAAGGGAACAGGGCTTCGGCAGCACTAAGACCAAAATAACAACATGCACATGTATGTAAGGAGTTCGAGAGGCTTTCTTATGGTAGGAATGGATAAGGCAATATGGCACCAGTTGTATATAGTAACACAGCGACCACTGGTGTTCTATGAGTGCTATTATGTAAGAAAAGACGACTACAATGAATGCATATCCTTTGTTCTATGGTTAGGGAAATATGGGTCTGATTTTTAATATGACAATATTTAATATTAAAGCTAATGAGGTGCTTTAGCTTTATAAATATGAAGTAGTGCTGTTTCATTATTCTGGTATGTCAATTGATATTGCATGTAAAGACAAAGAGGTCTATCAGTGCACATACATTCCTGAGTTTAGATTATTTACACCAGGTTTAAAGCAAAAGCATTCACACCTAAGTATGTTGTGCATTGCTAGAGTACACCCTTTGACATTTACAGATATTTAAATCCATTGTCTTGAAAAGGTCTAGGGGAAAGTCCAGTGCTGCTTGATGACTAGCCTTTGCCAGAGAAACATCTTTCTGGATCCATTGAAATCTAGGGAAGAGTTTTTCTTTCATTGCACTTGAAGGACTTGCTCGCAAGCTTGACTTTGTTGTCAGTTTATTCTGATACTGATCATACGGCTACTCTACACTTAGGTCTCTTTGTTCTCCTTTGTCCATCGTTTGCAGACAATGGAGAAACAAAGAAAGATAGCTTTATGAGCAACTGCCAGTTGTGCTTTTCTGATGGTGCTGTCACAGTATGTATCCTCTGCGTATTTTACATATGCAAGCTTACAGAGCTCTGTCCACTTTCAGCTTGGCTCTGTAAGCTTGCACATATACAGATATCTTGCACCTGCCTTACACCTCTTGCAGCCTTAGCTCCTTGCACTTGAGATAAGCATCTTGCAAATGCACCCAAATGGCGTGCAATTAAAGCAGCGTGCAAAACATGCAATAAAAAGTGACCCTTCCCACGTGTGTGTAGGTCTATACAGATGCATATGATGCATGTGGTAGAAATACCAGAAAAAAACACTGCTCTTACTACAGTACTCAACAGCAAAGCTACATTGCATGGTGGACATTTTGCGAAAGAGCAAAAGACAGTAAAACTGACAGTGGATACAGGATTCAGGCATTTCAGTGTCCATGTTACCAATATGCATGTATGGTGACAATTTCAAGGGAGTGCATTCACAGCCTCCAGCAGTTTGCCTTGTTACATATTCACATTCGTCAGTCAAAGTGTTGACTTGCATGCCAGCAAATGTGTGAGAAACACTTCATGTAAAACATTTATGTGGTTGAGAATAAAACACGGTTTCCCTTAACCCCTGGAATGGTAGGAGCACGGATCCTTGCACAAGAAATGACAAATTGTCATCAGACGGCAAAACAACTCCTTATATGGAAGTTCCCCGGTTTGTGTTATGTCAGACGTCATGCTAAGCTTTGTTTGGTGCTCCTTTAATCAAACAAGTAAAAATAATATCCACTTCTGGGGTTTTTAAAATGATGTCACATGCAAATGCCGATAAAGAACAAAGATTTCTTTCATTTTAGGTCTTGGAACCCGGGAGAACTTTCAGGATAGTCTCCGCCCACAAGTGGGTGGGGAAAACCCACAGAGGGAGGGGCTCCGGGAAGCGGCTGAGCGGTGGCGCGCCAAGAGAAAGAGCAGCAAACGGCGAGCAAACACCGGTTTTAGATTGTTTTACACAGTTTGTATTAGTTGAAATCAAATTTTACTAATACACTCTGACTTCTAAGGGCTATGTTGCATATTGAAGGAACCACTGTGCTTCAAGTCTTACCTGCCTACCTCAGTTATGCAGTTCTCCACAGCCAGTTTACATTCTCCTGCACTGGGCTGTGTGAAAGGATTCATTTGTAAGGTCACAGTCTCTGATTCTGCACACCTGTATGTTAAAAGCTGCGATGTCTGCCCGTTTCTGTGAGCCCTGCTGTGTCTAATGAACTGAACTGGTAGTTTTCCGCTGGTGTAACTGAATGACACAGAAGAAACAGGTGGCATAAGGAGAACATAATGAGACCAATGGATGAGCCAAATAATGCCATATTGGTGGACAGTCATTCTCTTCCACATATGGACAAAATGCTTGCCACCTTAGCTTCTCTGCCACTGACCTTGAAAGTGTGTACACCACCACATCCTGATAGCCTAGATTTAAGAGCATTTCTAACGCATGAGGGCCTGTTCCACTTCTGCCATATGGCTTGGCATTGGTCCCAGCGGCATTCCAGATGATCCAAAATGATGTCAGTAATTCTGGAAGGAGTGCCAAATGTTAACAACTACCTTGATGAGATAGTATGCTTCAGACACAAACAAGCTGAGCATGATATAATTCTGAAGCGAATTAGCAAGACGACACTGCACTTGAACGAGAAAAAGTTCAGACAACTAAGTTAGCACTTTCTCAGACACTTTGTGACTATACAACCATCACACAAGCAACTCCATCCAAAATGCTGCCAGATATGTTCTTTTCAGCACAAAATTTTGTCCATATGTGGTAGAGAATATGGCATTATTTGGCTCATCCATTGGACTCATTGTCAGCACAAAATTCTCTCTCTTTATTTAACCCATTCACCAAGTGAAACAGCGGGCAGCCTGGAACACAGTACCCGGGGAGCAGTGTGTGGGTATGGTACCTTACTCAAGGGAACCTCAGTGGTGCCTCTTGCAGTCCTGGGATATGAACCCACAACCTTCTGGTTACAGGGCAAACACCCTAACCACTAGGCCACCAGCTGCCCCAAATGTGTTGGATGCTTGCCTTTGTAACACAGTTCATGTAGACTGGCCATGCTGAGAAGTGCTTCAGTGAAGATAAACTGTTGTTGGCGGGCTGCATGAACATGTAATCACCTCCACTGACACTGACACAGATCTAAACAGTGTTGAGTGTATGGCCTTGTTTGCATAAAAAAAACACACCCCAGCTTGCAGTACAAACTACTTGGAGCGACGCTGCGCATGGCATGCTACGAGGGTCTCTCCACCAAAATAAAGAGTGAGTTGGCCACTCGTGCACTACCGGAAACCTTCAATGAGATGGTCCAGCTACAGTGGGGCAAAAAAGTATTTAGTCAGCCACCAATTGTGCAAGTTCTTCTACTTAAAAAGATGAGAGAGGCCTGTAATTTTCATCATAGGTATACCTCAACTATGACAGACAAAATGAGAAAAAAAA
>JBBJLS010000128.1:3255489-3268637 GCA_037577275.1 Bryconaethiops microstoma
CAGCCAGGAACACGGCGCCCGGGGAGCAGTGTGTGGGGACGGTACCTTGCTCAGGGTACCTCAGAGGTGCCACTAGCCGTCTTGGGAATCGAACCCACGACTTCTTGATCACAGCGCAAACGCCCTAACCACTAGGCCACCAATGACTGAGCAAGGTGACACTACCAGCTTTCTGTTTATATACCCAGTGGCGCGCATCACTTTCTGTCCCCCGTGTCGCTTAACTAGTGTGTGTGACAGTACCCCCACCACAGGACCGACACCAGACAGACCCGGTTGGGAGGATACTCGACGACGGTAGTCCTGGATGAGAGATGGATCCAAGATAAACCGGCTGGGAACCCAAGACCGTTCCTCCAGACCGTAGCCTTCTCAGTCAACTAGGTACTGTGTGCCATGTCCATGGCATCGTGAATCAAGAATCATCCAGATGGTATACGCAGTACCACCATCAATGACCCGAGGCAGAGGAGGGTCCGGAGCACCAGGAACCAGGGGTGATGTGGTGAAGGGCTTCAACTGTAAGGCGTGAAAGACGGAGTGAATCTGAAGAGAGGCAGACAGCAGGAGCCGGAAGGTGACAGGGTTAATACCGGGAGTGATCTTGCAGGGTCCCACGAGGCGGGTTGAAAGCTTCTTGGATTCGGTGTGCAAGAGCAGGTTATGTGTGGAAAGCCAAACCCTGTCACCAACATGGAACAACCGTCCCGGGGGGTGCTGGCAGCAATGTTGAAGGGTGTAGTGTGCATTGGCCCATTGGATGGCATCCTGGGCCAGCTTTAGTTGTTTCGCCTGCTGGATGGTTATCAGGTTTGGATGGTCAGTCCAGACTGTGAACAGGTCACTGCTGCCCTGGAGCCATTGACGCCATTCCTCCAGATCCAACTTCATGGCCAACAGCTCACAGTCCCCTACCCCATATCACTGCCTAGTGGGACTACATTTTCTGCAAAAGAAACTACACGGATGTAGTTTCTGGTCTGGACCTCGTTGGGAGAGACCGGCTCTTATGCCCACATCAGAAGTGTCCACCTCCAAAATGAACAGCTTGGCAGAGGATGGGTGCAGAGGATGGGTGCAGAGGACGGGTGCAGAGGATGGGTGCAGAGGTGAAGAGTTGAAAAGCGTGAAGAGTTGAAAAGCGGTGAAAAGCGTTGGTGGCCTCAGGAGTGAGGTGGAAGGAGGTCCGAGTAGGTTTGGTGAGTGCAGTAAGAGGTGCTGCGACTGAACTGAATGAAGTGGATGAAGTGTCTATAGAAATTCGAAAACCCCAGAAAACACTGAAGCTGCTTAAGTGAATTGGGTAGAGGCCAATCACGCACAGCCTCCAGCTTCTGCGGATCCATGGCCACTCCCTGAGGAGAGATGACAAGTACAAAAAATGTGGTGGAGTGCTGGTGGAAAGTGCATTTCTCCAGCAACCTCTTTAACGTGGCCCAGACATGCTGGGTATGCTGTTCCTTGGTCTTCGAATAGATGAGTATATCATTGAGGTACTCGAAGCACCAGCAACCCAGCATGTCCCTGAGGACATCATTGATAAACTGTTGAAAGGCTGCTGAACTGTTGCACAAGCCAAAGGGCATAACCAAGGTCTCATAATGGCTGGTCTTCCACTCGTTGTCCTCCCTGATGCGAATGAGATTGTAAGCGCTCCTGAGGTCCAACTTAGTGAAAAGGGAAGCACCAGAGAGGGCGTCCAGGGCGGTGTTGGTCAGTGGGAGCAGATGACGTTTTTTAATGGTGATCTTATTCAGTCCCCGATAGTTGACGCACGGACAGAGACCACTGTCCTTTTTCACAGACAAAAACCCAGAGGCCGCTGGGGATGAAGAGGGGCGAATGGTTCCACATCTGAGGTCTTCAGCCACATGCTCCTCCATGGCTCCTTGTTCATCCCTAGATTGGGAGTATAGGTAGCCATGGGGTGGGGTTATACCAGGCTGGAGGTCTATGGTGAGGTCGTATGGTCAGTGACGAGGCAGTTGGACGGCCTTACGTTTGCTGAATACCTCCTTCAGGTCCCAATATGGTTCCAAGATGGCGTTGGCGTCAACTTCGGAGACTTCAGACTCCCCAGAGCACGTCCCAGCTGATGCCATTAGACAAAGCTCCTGACAGGTTGCGCCCCACTGAAGAACCTTGTGCTGTGACCAGGAGATGAGGGGATCGTGTTTCAGCAGCCAGGGGTGTCCGAGGATGATGGGAGGTGATGTGAGGTGAGTGATGAAGAAGGGAATCCTCTCCTGGTGCTGATTGATGATGAAGTTCAGGGGCGGTGTTTGGTGAGTGATTGGGCTGGAGTTAAGGGTTCAACCATCAACAGCTGTGATTTGAAACGGCCGGGCTAACACCTTGGCTCCCACATCCAACTGAACAGCAAAAGAATGGTTGATCAAATTGCCAGCCGCCCCTGAATCCACAAAGGCGGTGACAATGACCCATTTGTGGCTGAGCTGGATGTGGCCCTGGACAGTGAATCGGGAAACGGTTGGGGTCACGGAGGTAGAAGTGACAAGACCAGGTGAGTTCCTCCCCCTATTCACCTGGTCTGACCGTTACGCGGATGGACCGTTTCTCGTGATAGCATCAGTCCCTCTCCATAGGGTTCAGGGAGGTGTGTCCTAATTGCATGGGTTCCCCGGCTCCTGAGTGGGCCTCTGACGGAAGTGGAGGTTCCGCGGAGCCGATGGTTCTTGGCCTGGGACTCACTGGTGGCTGTGCAGGAAATATGTGAAAATAAAGACTAAAGAGCTTTCTAAGGAATTCAGAGACAAAGTTATAGACATGAATAAGATAGGAAAATGCTACAAACAGTATTCGGTGAGCACTGCTGGATCAATTGTGAGGAAATGGATCATCACACCACCCAGGCACTGGCTAGAAAGGCTGTCCTTCAAGAATCAGAGCAAGAAGAAGGCGGCTGAAATCACTTTGAAGGAGCTACAGTGTTTGGAGGCTGAGAATGGAGTGCAAGTGCTCCAGTCAGTGATATCAAATGCTCTGTATACAGCTGGCCTGAATGTGAGGGGGACTAAAAAGAAGTTATTGTAAATATAATAAACACATCAACGAATGTCAGTTAGCCAGAAAGCATCAGAGTGACCAGTCTCTCACTCACTCACTTTCTATAACTGCTTAATCCACACTAGGGTCCTTGGTACCTGGAGCCTATTCCAGGGTCAACGGGTGCAAGGCAGGGACTCACCCTGGGTGGGGCGCCAACCCACCACATGGTGTGACCAATCTAAAATGTGGAATAAAATGTTGTGGTCAGATGAGAAGAAAAAGGATTCTTTTGTCCAATACTGAAATCTTTATGTGTGAGGCATACGTCATATATGCTGGGGACATTAGAGATATGTTCCCACCACTTTTTGTCAAAGCCTGTAAAGTGACATTCTGTCATACACCACAGCACACAGTGTGAACAGCATAAAATTCTTCCTCTGTATTTAACCTATTCACCAAGTGAAGCAGTGGGCAGCCAGGAACACAGCACCCAGGAAGCAGTTTGTTTCTTGCTCAAGGGTACCTCAGAGGTGCAACTAGCAGTCTCAGGACTCAAACCCACAACTTCCTAATCACAGGGCGTACGCCCTAATCACTAGGCCACCAGCTGCTCCACCTCCTTTGGAAAGATCCATAATCCCCCCTCCTTTAAAGAATATGATGAGTAGTCCTCAGCAAGCCTTGAATGGTAAAGGCCAAGAGCAGCACATTAGACAGCATGAGGACCCCCATGTCCCTGGTGCTGGTAGCAAAGACCAGCACACATATGACAGACATGAGCCCCCTCAGCTGACCCCTGTTTCTGCTAGCACCCATTGACAAATAATGATCATGATTGCTCCACTGTTGACAAAAATGGCGAGTGGTCCTCAGAACTTCTATAACCAAACTGACGCCTGTAGGCATAACTAAGCCATTCCTTAACAAACACCACCCAGACACTGAAGTATGGGAGTTCTTTTCTTCAACAGGGACTGGATATCTTGTTAAAGTTGAAGGAAGGATGACACATGCAAAATACAGCAAGATACTGTAAATCAACCTATTTCAGTCTGCTAAAAACGAAAGCTCGGGAGAAGCAGAACAATAATCCCAAGTACACTATCAAAGAAAACAGTAGCAGTTATACAACAAAAAGGGAATATTCTGCAATGATAAATCAGTGTGCTCAATCCAGTCAAGAATCTTTGCTCAATCCAGTCAATTAAAAAAACTGTGGTCCAAACAACCTGAACAAAATAGAACACATTTGCCAGGTGTAATTGGGAGAAAATCACTTGAACACTGTGCAAAACTGGCAGAAATGAACCGCACAAGACCTCAAGCAGTTATTGGAGCAAAATATGGTTCAACCAAGTGTTATTCTGGAGGAACTGAATACTTATGTAACGACAACATATGAATATTGACATTCCATTTGCAATAAAAATATTGTCAGGGATAATCTTTGTGTCATTCATAATCCAGACAAATCTGATAGCGTTTAACCTTTCAAACCCAGGCGGTACAAATCCATACCAGAAGTGCAACAAATGGTAAATTGTCCTCATATGGAAAAACAATTCCTTATATGTTAGTTCCCTCAGTTTATGTTGATGCTGAGTTCCAGTTTGTTATCGTGCTGAGCTTTGTTTGGTGTTCCTATGTCACACAGAACCAAGGTTATTGTAATTTTAGAAATATTTAATAATAATAATAACTACTGGGGTTTTAAAAATGATGTCACATGCTTCTGGGGGCAGCTGGTGGCCTGGTGGTTACGGGGTTGCCCCTGCAATCAGAAGGCCATAGGTTTCAGTCCCAGGACTGCCAATGGCACCAATAAGGTACCCCTGAGCAAAACACTGTTCCTATACACTGCTTCCACTGCTTCCTCCAGGATCAATACAGTAATATAGTAATATTGTGTTATTTTAGAAAAAATACAAGATCTTGGAACCCGGGAGAACTTTCAGGATAGTCTACACCCACAAGTGGGTGGGGAAAAGCTGCAAAAGGTGGGGGGGTCTAGAGGGGGTCTGGAAGGTGAGCTGAAGTGTGGCTGAGCAGCAGCGTGCTGAGAGAAAGCACAGCAAATAGCAAGCATGTAAGAGAGTTAACACTAATTTTAGGCTGTTTTACATTGTTTATATTTGTTGAAATCAGATTTATTGATGATGGGTTAAGAGGGTTAAAAACATTTGCAAGGCACTGGATATGTATTAATAAAGGAAACAGTCTTTTCACATATCTAACTGATGAATATTTTAAATTGTAGTCTTTCCTGTGTACTGCTCCATTACACTGTTTAGGAAAAAGTTTGCTTTAGTTTACTAATGCTCACAAAGAAAGATCAATGTGAAGGCGCCTGAGGTGAGACTGTATAAAATCCGCTGGGATCTGCCTGCACTGCAGCCAGGAACCTCCCAGCTGTTTTCAGTCTAAAGTTATCATATAAAACCTACAGCAGTTTGGCATCTGCTATTGAAATGAGTGGGCCTTTCTCCTGATGCCTCTCTCCTCCTGTTGCTCACCACACTACATGCAGCTCTGCATAGTGAAAAGGCTCTAGCACTGTTTGATCATTCAACTCAGTCTGCCTTTGAGGCACAGAGAGGGAAGGATATATGGTTGTGTAAAGGTGATGTGTCACGCTGAATGACACATGAAAAATCTCGGTGTGCTCAAGCATGCAAGGACAGTCTGCTTTTTTCTTTTGAAAGCCTTGGTTAAGTTTTACCTTGAAGTTCTACCTTAAAGAGTGAATCAGATAATGGATGATAATGACAATGGCACCAAGGATGATGATGATGACGATAATTATTCGTAGGACAGTTTAATTTTTAATTTGTAATCACAAATGGAAAACCTTTCCACCCAGACAAAAGATGTTCTAGATGGTATCATGTACATTAAATATTTCCTTTAATGCATATATTTATACCTTTTACTGCAGGCTTTTAAATCTGTTATGAATTTCCCAGAAGTCTCATTCAGACGCATTCTCAATATCCTCTATGCATATTCCAGTAACTACTATAAAATAAAACTATATCATATGTAATATCTATAGCACCACGAGTATAAGCTTAAAATACATGTTGTGTTTGGTCAGGTTCTTACAGCCCACCAATCACACTGAACAGATTTTACCCTTCATTTCCCCTGCTTCCACTTTTCTCTTTACTTCATTCTCATTCCCTACTTTCATTGCATTAGGCAGTTTTAAATCACACTCCTGGTCTGCTAGGCTCAAACGGGAAATAAACCAATTAGTGCAGCCAAAAAGGACGTTTATGTTCTCCATGTTGTACCTATAAAGTTCTATGTGAAAAATTGAGCTTTAGGATTAAAAAGTTATCAGAACTGTACAGCGTGTGAAACAAGCAGTGTGATAGCTTATCTAGACTTAAACATCTGGAGTGTAGATTTTAATTTTAGATATATTACTATTTTCTTATCTGCCTTGCAATGGACTAGCGACCTGTCTAGACTGGCCACTGTCTCTGCCTTTCTGCCCTGTGAGCACTGGGATAGGCTCCAGCACACCCCACCCCATGACCCTGCATAGGATAAGAAGCTTATTTCATTAATGAATGAAATATTATTCTTTTAGCATATTGTTTTACATGTTCTTATATTCATTTATCTGTTATCATGTAGTGTATAATTATTATTGTCATTGTGTGGTAGCTGCAATCTTGTCAGGGTTTTATGATGAAACCTGGTGATATTCAGATTTCATTCATTTCCAAAACTCCAGTGTGCCAGATTTTGTTAAAAATTAAGATGAAAGAATGAAATGGGAAGAAAACTTTGGAGGAAAAAAAATCCAATTTATTATCCTGTTAATGGTGTGAGACAGAATCATACTACTTGTACTATTCTTTGATTTGGTCTGTGTTCTGGTTCCAAATTTCCAGACCTAATTAAAGCTCTAATCCATACCAGTTTATCTCATGTCCAATTTGATCTAAACAAAAACGTCAGCAATATGTGAACACCAGAGGAAGTTGTGTCAAAGTCAATGTGAACGGCACATTTGCTTTTTCCACCTTGACATATTTCTAAGTGAAACATGGTGTTAGTGAGGGTCTCAGCGCTTGCTCAGCTGTTTCGCTTAATGATAGGTTGGGGTCTGGGGTGGGGGTTTACAGTGACGCAATCAAAAATGAAAGGGCAAAGACTACTATGTTTTAAGGGAGGAGTACAGAAAACAAGAATTTTGTCTTTTATATTGGTTGATGGATTGTGCTTAATATAGCCAGGGACATGAACTAACAAGATAAGCTCCAGGCAGGGGAGTAAGCGAATCCATATCAAATCATGAACATGGGGAGCGGATGGTGCACCTACACCCATGACGTCACACACCCATGACCAGAGCTGTGTACCCCCTTGTACTTGGGCGACTGGCTCCATTGTGGGCGTGACTGGGGTGAACCAGACGTGACAGCCTGAGATAACGCTAAGTAGTACAGTAAGAAATATTTTTCAGAAACTGGCAGGATCCCATAATTCAAGTTGGGTTTGGTTGGGTTAGGACATCATTTCTTAAATAAGATTGTTCAGATTTTACACTCATGTTTTTCATACTCTATAATAAATAAGTTTTCTTGCCATTTTATTCTTTCCCCTCCATTTTAAGCAAAATTTAATCTGGCACATTTAAGCTACTCTTGTCCACTGAAGCTCAAAAGGCCAGAATGACAATAATGCTTGTTGTTTATCCAGTATGAAGTCTTGTTTGCAGACACTGTCAGATACATTTTAGAAGTGGAATTTCTAAACTTAATTTTAGATGATAAAATTAGACTGTAGAAATTGTATCTGGCAGACCTAAAATGCTGAGTTCACTGAACTTCTAATAATAGTAATCTAACAGTAAACTAACAAAACAGTAATCTGTGTGTTTAGATTATAATTTAAAGTTCAATGGCAAAAACTCAACATTCAAAGAGTGACCAATTTACCTACTTTTTAAGTTAAAACACAGACTCATTTTTAAAGTGTGGGCTATTTATCAATGATCTGACAACCATGTAAACAGTAGGTAGAAAAAGTAGGTAGCATAACAGTCATGGGAACTAGCATAACAGTCACTATCACTAAAAATGGTTTTTGTTGACTTGGGATTGGACAGATATTTGTCAAGATCTGGCAGGTTTGGATTTTAAGCTTGACTTTGTCAAGCAATATTTGGTTTTTATCAAACTAAGTACATAGGTTCATACATAGAGTTAACATTGCAAGTGTCAGAACAACAAAAGGCAGAGTAAGAACAGATAAGCAAGCTGGAATGAATATATGAGGATCTGCAAAAACTGCATTAGCTCAGAACATAGTGAAGAACATTGGAGGATGACCTGTGCTCCAGAAGTGGTGGCAGGGTTTAATTCAAGTAAATCAATGCTTTCATGCTCCATGGCATGCATGAGCAGCAGAGCTAGTGCTTGGCCTTTTGGCCCATTCCTCTGCTTTCTGCAGTGGGGCTTAAGGCCACTGTCTTAGGTAATTACTTCATCTTCCACTCCTTTCTTTGCTTTCTGGCACATTTTACACAGTACCGGGTACGTACATAGTGTGTAAGAGTCTGAAGAACCTCCCTAAAATGGTTTGGTTCAATACCAATTACAGGTTATTTTGCAGAACAATACTACCAAGCCAGGAAGCCTGTACAAACTGTTGTATTCTGCAGTGATAGAGCCCAAAAAATCAGCTAGCAGGTGGCTTCCACAGCCTCACCTCTACTTGTTCTGGTTTTGCACGGCCAATTAGCTTCTAACCTGTGAGAATTGTAACGATAGGTCAATATTCAGTCAGCTTTCTTGTAATGGCACAATTTCGATCCAAGGCATTAATGCCAGATTTTTCATTTGGCCAGCATTTCAGGTCAGACTGCTGAAGTCAATAGCATTGTATAAAATACAGGAGGGGCCAAATAATGCTTAATGATGCATAAACAAAAGCTAGACATGATATAGAGATTAACAGGATACAGGTGAACAGTGTACAGCTTTTGTAGATTTTTATATTTCTATAATATCCTCAAAATATATTCTTTTTAAATCAGAACAAGTCAACAAGTGTTGGCTACATGTCTGAAACAGGATCTGTTAACCAGTTCCTATTGAATAAGTGATTATTATTACAGTCTTACTACAGCCCAAATTTGTCTAATTTTCACATTTGGACATTCCTGAGGACTTGATGAGCTGAATCATGTGGATTCAATTAGGAGTTTGTAAATAATTAAAAGCTGCTCAATGTAAGGTATGAGAAGACATTTCTTATAAAGTCCATCGCTGCACACCAGTATTTTGGAATATTCTGGGGCATTCACTGCATTTAGCAGACACTTTTATCCAAAACAAAGTACCTTTTAAAGAATCTCCTCATAAAGGAAAGTTTCTCTAAAATTGGAAAAGAATCTTTACATCATGTGGCACATATTTTAGGAGTGTACTGAAAAAAATGTCCTGCATGTTCCTGGCTGCCCGCTGCTTCACTTGGTGAATGTGTTAAATGCAGAGGAAGAATTTCATGCTGTTCACACTGTGTGCTTTGGTGTGTTCACGTATGACAGAATGATCACTTTCACTTTTTTTAGTTTATGTATTCTCTTTGTACTCTGTTGTGCAATAATCGTGGAATAATGGACATGTGTATAAAGTAAATTGAGTGCATTCTTTTTTCGTGTATTTTAGCCTGTGTTGTACTTTGATCTGCCTGAATCTTTATAGAAACAGACATTCTGCCACATAACAACAGTTATAGCAACACCAACAGGCACAGAGAGAAACAGGCGACGTGCTGGTGTTAATATTTGTTTGCGTGTCCCTGATTATCTGGACAGCAGGTTCAGGGCAATAACAGATGGTCCAGGTGGCCAATTGTCTGACTCGGATCTGCCCAGCATTAGCATTCGTGTCTCACCTCGCTTTGGTCCGAAAACGCGCAGATAAGTTGCACCTGAAATGCCAGGGTGACAGCTTCTCCCCGTGGAGCGGAGCGGACGAGGGTTAAAGTGATATGAGGAGAAGAGATAGGACACACTGGTGGGGACAGAACATTAGGTGATGAATGTGAATGCTTGGCTCTGTCTGCTACACTCCTGCTGTCACACCAGGAATTTGTAAACAGAGATCATGAGCAAGGAACAGCCTTACTGCTGCCAAGGGCCATCCTGCATACATCTGATTTACATTTGACGGATTTCACTCCAAAAGGCTTTTTTCATTAAAATATTATGGGCTTAACAAGTATGAGGAATGTCACTGAAATATTATGATTAACCACTGTTTTTAGAGAAAAAAGAATTGAAACATTAGTTGTTATTCACCAACTTTATTTATCTCCAGTTCACATCGGGGTCATGGTGATTAGGACATAGCGATTAGGGGGTTCCCTCTGAGATCAGAAGGTAATGGGTTCGAATCTCTGGACTGCTAATGAGGTTCCCTTGAGCAAAGTACCATCCCCACACACTGCTCCCCGGGTGCCCCTCTTTGGTGGCAGCTCCCTGCCTCCCTTGGTGAATGGGTTAAATGCAGAGAAAGAATTTCACACTGTGTACTCTGCTGTAGCGTGTTCAGGTGTGAACATAAGGGGCCACTTTACTTTTACTTTTCTACCCACAAGCTAGGGGTCCCCCATCACAATACTGAAAACACTGGCAGGCTAAAGGCTAGCATATGATTCCACCGAGTCACTTGAAATGCTACCATGTCTGTTCAAACTGCCACTAACACAGTGTCACTGAATGGACTTGGAGGAAAATGCTAACTGCTAATTCTGTTGCATCAACTGACAGACTCCCATGCTGATCAGCATCAAGTGATGGAGGGAGAGGGAAGGTCATCCAACACTTTTAATTCAAAATTGTTGTAAATGGATATACAACATGCAGCTTTTCAACCAGATTGTTAGGAAATTATATGGTGAGCTCAAACAACTGGCTGAAAACGGCCTGTAATACGGTTCAATGCGATCCATAGAAAGATAGTTTCAAAATCTATACTTATATCTCAGGTAACAAAGAATGAAAAAAGGTTCACTTTCAGCACTGCCATCAAAAATCCACATTTAGTTCTCTAAAGACCCTCTCAGTGGAAAGTTTCTGTATCATTTTGGAATGGCCAGGGTGTTTCTCTGTCTCTCGCCCTATAAGTGCTGGGATGTGCTCCACCAACCCTGCAATCCAGGTTGAGGATAATGTTTTTGAACATTTTTTAAAATCTGAATGAGCTTTCTGTGCTGCTCTAATGATGTGAAGTGCTGAAATCCTACTGCAAGATGTTCGTCTTCAACTCTTTAAACCTAAGCTCTATATCTTTACAAAGAATGTGAGACATATAAAATACTGAACATATAAAAAATACATATCAGGTTGAATAAATTATATATGTTTTTTTGTCTTCACTAAAATGTACTATTGTACTATCCACACATCCATTTACTCACAACTGTGAACCTTTTGGGACCTCAGTGCTGAATTCTGTCAACAACACACATGTCTGATTAGAAACTGCTTTAAGATAATGATTGTAAAAATTATATACTAAAAATAAAAATGAGTACAAAATAAAAGTGAGGGGAAATGCAGTGTAAAATGGTTGCAGGGCGAACACCCTAACCACTAGGCCAACAGCCCTGTCTGAGCCTCTCTGTTATGGCCATTATTCTTCTGAAGCGATTGCCTGATTTCAGCAGGTCAAACAGCCTGTTACTGTGTGAGACGAGTCTCTGGTGATGCTGGTTGCTCTGGTCCTGCATCTCCTGTTATAAATTCCTGGCAGAAACGGTAGAGCTGATCTGGTGCATGCTGATCACCCTCTGTAGTCCCTTAATCTCCTGTACAGAGCTTTTCCCAAACCAGGAGGTGATGTTCTGAGACATGGGCACTTTCCACAGCACCAGAGTAAAATCATCTTAGGGTCACTGACGAGACCTGAAACTTACTCAGATCAAGCACACATAGTTTGGTAAAAGGCTTAAAACGTTTTAAATTTCGTTATTATTTTTCGTGTATTTATTTTTCCATTCACAGTTCTTAAGTCTCAGGTTCTCAGGACCCCCATTTTACGCATCCCTAAGTACTCCTGCATATTATGCCATGGAGCAGAATTGCTCAGAATGTTCTCCAATTTTGCTTTCTTGCTCAATTTATTGAGACGCTTGGCCTTCCCTGTAGAGACACTCAGTAGACAACCACAGAGAAAAGAACACTGGTGGAAACAAATTAACTCTAGTGACCTATTGCATGCACTGGATGACCTGTGTCTTCACAGTCATAAGAGGCTGGCCTGTACAGAACATCCTTGTTAACTGTACAGTCCAGTATATCATTTAAGTGGACTCCCAGATCAGTGGTATAGAAACAATTATCTGGAGTTTCTTTTGATTATTTAAAGGGTTCTGTTTTTTTGTGCTTCTTATTTACAAAAAAAAAATCTCTAGAGCAGTTTCTTAAATCTGCTCCTGGAGACCTAGAGGACTGAACAGTTTTAATGATTCCCTAACCCCTAATACCTAATCTGGATTATGACAGACTTCATGATCTACAGCAGATATTTTGGTGCAGGGGATGTTGCCCTGTGCAACTGTGTAATGCTTTGGGTCAAGAGTAAGATTAACAAACACTGATATAGAAGGGTCATAAGCATTAAAAGTTTCTCAAGGGAACCAAAAGTTCTTTGTATGTGGCAGCACCACAAAAACCCATTAATGTTGACCTGAAATACATTTTTTTTAAACTTTGTTTGTTCAAAAAAATAGTTCATACTTACTGATCCCTTAAGGTACAAGCCATTGTGTTATATCACTCAAAAGACATTTGTCTTCAAATTGCTTGTTTCTTCATATGTGTATCATATTTTTCTCACCTCTAAACACCTTTTGGAGTGTGATTACATCACTTGTTTTCAAAGGGCAGGGAAATACAGTACTGTGCAAAAGTCTTAGGCACCTGGAGAAATTATACTTAAAACCTGTTTACTACTGGACAGTCGTGTTGTTAGTGTTCAAACATTAATATTACAATAAATACAATTAACATTATTACAGTAAAGAGTGGTTTTGTGTGTGACAAAGTGTTCTCCTAACCATTTCCAGACCTCTTTCCTCATGGAAGTCCAATATTCATTTTAGCTACAATC
>JBBJLS010000128.1:3268737-3292999 GCA_037577275.1 Bryconaethiops microstoma
CCACTGCTGAGCAAAAAGAACATTAAGGCTCGTCTCAATTTTGCCAGAAAACATCTTGATGATCCCCAAGACTTTTGAGGGAAAATCCTCTGTGGACTGACGTGACAAAAGTTGAACTATTTGGAAGGTGTGTCCCATTAGATCTGATGTAGAAGTAACAGCGCATTTCAGAAAAAGTACATCATATCAACAGTAACAATGGTGGTAGTGTGAAGGTCTGGGGCTGTTTTGCCGCTTCAGGACCTGGAAGACTTGCTGTGATTAATGGAACCATGAATTCTGCTGTCTACCAAAAACTCCTGAAGAAGAATGTCCAGCCATCTGTTCTTGACCTCAAGCTGAAACAAACTTGGGTTCTGCAGCAGGACAATGATTCAAAACACACCAGCAAGTCCACCTCTGATTGGCTGAAGAAAAACAAAAGGAAGACTTTGGAGTGACCTAGTCAAAGTCCTGACCTGAATCCTATTGAGACGCTGTGGCATGACCTTAAAAAGGCGGATCATGCTCAAACCCTCCAATGTGGCTGAACTACAACAATTCTGCAAAGATGAGTGGGCCTAAATTCCTCCACAGTGCTGTAAATCACTCATTGCAGTTGTTGCTGCTAAGGGTGGCCCATCCAGTTATTAGGTTTAGAGGGCAATGACGTTGTCACACAGGGCCATGTAGGTTTGGATTTTTTTTTTCTCCCTTAATAAAATCCTTCA
This sequence comes from Bryconaethiops microstoma, assembly GCA_037577275.1. Lineage (NCBI taxonomy): Eukaryota > Metazoa > Chordata > Actinopteri > Characiformes > Alestidae > Bryconaethiops > Bryconaethiops microstoma. Next base: position 3,269,448 of record JBBJLS010000128.1, read on the forward strand.
CTTAAAAAACGCATTTTGTGTTTTCTTGTTTTCTTCTTTTTCTTTTTTTAATATTTAAATTTGTTTGATGATCTGACACATTTGTGTGACAAAGTGTGACAAACATGGAAAAAAAATGAGGAATCAGGAAGGGGGCAAACACTTTTTCACGTATATATATCATTATGTATTTTATATTGAATTTTTCTGCAGTTTTTATTGGACTCTGGATCCTTATTTAGACATATTTTATATTGTTCTTGTCTCTGTGTGTCTGTGCAGTTTCCCCCAGGATCAGTAAAGTTTTCTGACTGATGATTATGATTCTCTTGTTTCATTTTTGTCATCCTATGTATTTTCATATGAAATGCTTAACTTCATGAACCAAGTAATTTGCACCCTACATATCAAGTTTGCAGAAAGTGCACACAATCCCATTTGTGGCCTAGAGTAATGGTAGATTTATACAGCCCTATGGATTGGGAGGGAGAATGTCAGTAGTTACAAAGAAAGTTACAAATAAACAAGGAAAGCCAACCCAGTGGCCCAATAAAGTGCTGAGTAAAAGGCCTTAGTGCTCAGTGTAGAGAAAATTAGGATGCATTCTTATAAGTAAGATTTAAGTATATAAGCATGCATACACTAACATGCCACTACCACTTTGATATCAATGACAGATGTCTGACAAATAAAACATATTCAGTGATGGTCCTTTTCCATTGATGGACGGGGAATATGGACTGATCTGTTTTGCCTGTGATGTTTCTGTTATGCTGTACACAGAGAATATAATATTTACTACTCCTAACACGTTTTGCAATAGTAGGCTACCATCAAACGACTGGACCCTCATTATGCATGGATCAGGAATTGGTGGGATTTGATAAGGTTCAAAACCAGCTTTATCTCCAATAATTTTTGTGAACAACATCAAAAGCCCTTGGATTATTCAGGTTGCACACTCCAAAGCCTTTGCTCAAGCATACATAACATTGTTACGAGTGCAGATGTAAACCTTTGCATATGTATTGACTGAGATCATTTATATACATACAGACAAAAATGGAACCAAGAATCAACCCCTGTTGGACACTACATCACATGAAAATCAGAAAAACAAACATCAAAACTGCAGAGGTGATTTAACCTTTAGTGGTCCCTTACATGCATGGAAAGAGGTAGTCACATGACTATCAATCATCAAACTTACTTTATCATGATGCAGCATCTAGAAACCCGAAACCATCTATTTCTTCATTAACTCAAATCCAGGACCAGTAAACACCTGGGCTAATTGAATCCCCCTTGAACACATTTCACTAAAGTCATGTCAGATCAACCATGTCAAGTTTAAAACAGCTTTTATTTCTTTCCTTTTTTGCTTTTGTTCAGTTATTGTCAAGCATTTCTCTCTTTGCATCATTATGAACAAAATCCTCAATAATCCACCTAAAACTGCTGAGAGAACTGTACAATTGAGGGTTGCTTTGTGATTCCGCGTTTGTCCCTGAAGACACTTCTTGGCTCTGTGGTGCCTGACAGAGTCAGGAAAATAATAAAATGTGTCGCTGCCAGTGTTTAGCGCTGTTTAAATCTCGCATTTGACTGTGTGGCTGTCAGGACTATACAAATTTACAACTATTTAGTTCAGCAAGAATTGCTCTGTTCACCTGTCAAATGTAAACTGATTGTTAATATTTGAAACAATACCCAAGGGCTGTGAAAAAATGTGCCCAAATGAACGTATGCAATACAAATCAACGATGGCAAGACACAGGGGGGGCGTTTGCACTTAGAGTGAATTATTAGCAGCCTTTGTACAGATGGAGCAAGTGCAGTTGCATTGAAATCAGTCATAATGCTCCTTAGGCCATTGGGGCTTTTCAAATGGTGTGTTCTGGTGATAAGGAAATGAACAAATCTGACACGGTATTTTGTTATCACTGTAATGAATTGGGGTTCAAATAGAGTTTTGGTCCCTGGGATGCTGAGCAGCCTCCGAAAATGTGTGGGTTCCTCCAAGGGCATGCTTGTGAAAGCATTTTCGGGCCTTGTTATATAGAATTGGGCCCGAAGCCAGAAAGTCTGCATTTTAACAGACGTGTGAGGGTTTGCTTTGTGTCTGCAGCCATGCCGGAGTTCTGGGGAAATCATTCACAGCTGTCTCTAATGGCCTAGACAAGGTTTTTTGGCAGGTTAAGGACCTGGCAGCATTTGTGGGCAACGCATTTCACCACAAAAGAAAAATAATGGCCCTCTATCCCGGGAAGAGGGAAAGCAATAGATAAATCAGACCTGTAAGAATGACTCCCTCCCATCAAATCCCAACACCTTTCAATAATTATTTTCTTAATGAGCATGACTGTGAGCCTCCACCTCCTAGACAAGCAATGAAAATGTCAGAGGATAAAGAAAGGATGTTCTCTCCACTCAGGAAAGATTGGGCACAAAAAGCATCACTAAAATGCTGCAACTTTCATCATGACTTATAGCATATTAGATTTTATTTGATTAGCAGCTTAACATAAGGGGGTAAAATACAGTGAATGGTACAGTCTACTATAATGGAGGTGGAAATCTTATTTTTTTAGTAAGCGCATGGAAAATGGTGAATAATTTTTGAGTTAGGATTGAAACAGTTGCTTCACACATAATCAATCACATTTTTTAACCTGGAAAAATATAGGCCGGCTTTGGAAGTATAAATGCAAATTCTTTTCAAACCACAAAATTGCATTTTCTTTCTGAACTGTGATGTGACACAACATATCTGGGAGAGTCTCTGAGCTAACTGAGTTTGGTTGATGATAGGTGGGAGTGGTCAGAGTGGAAAGTGACCTTATTGGTAAATATTATATATATTACTGACTGGTGCATGGTGAGGAAATTAAAAAATATGAACAGATAAAATATTGGGTGGGCCAAAGTCATCGCATTTTAATATGTGACTTTTTCTAGGGTATGGAATCATTTCATTATTTTACCTGCAATAGTCTTAATGTGCAATATCACTACTTATGTCAATATTACTTTTTATTACTCAATATTACTACTGGATTCTCATTTGCGTCACTAGTTTTTTACTCAGCTGTGCTACTTATATATAGTATTTATATCCAGCATTTCTGTATATAGCATAGTGTATATATATATAACATATATATATAGCATAATGTATATACCTTATACATTGTTCTTGTCTTTGTGACTGCAGTCATTACTTAAGCACTTTCCTCCGGGATCAATAAAGTTTTCTGATTCTGATTCTGATTCATGGCAAAAGAGAAAGAAGAATTATGTGCTTACTTTGGATGTGAGGTGGTTATAACAGAAACTACTCTTCACAGTGATAAGGCACCTAAAATCATTTAGAGAAAGGTGAAGCGTCTGCTGAATTGTTGTATTTGTTGAAAATGAAAATGTTGCATAGGGAGGTGAAACAGAAAGACCTGCAATGCTATATGTCTTATAAGAATATCTTTTGACACAGCTGAATATTTTGTATTTTTGTGCCTTTCTAGCTGCTGTTTGATGTTGAAATGCGTGACATTTATCTACAGAGCGTTTCTGTTCCAACTGCATTAATACATGTAGTTTTGCTTGGTTTCTAACATTCTTCTACTTTCTATAGCTTTCACAATAACAGAGGGGCATACGTTTGATCATATGTGTCACTGAGCATGTATACCATCATATATTACATGCAGCTTGTACATAAATATTCAGCGAGCAGGGAAACAGGAGAGTCCTGCCCACGCTTCAACAGGAACCTGAGAGCTGAAGAAGTCAGCCTTGACAGTCCTTCAGCACAATGTTTACTGAGGATTAAAATGGGAGTGATTACTACAAGCCGATGTTTTTAGTTTGTATGTGTGGAAAGAGATGGTTATAGTATTTGAATGCATAGTAACATTTATTTTCAGCTCCTGCTTCAGGCAAGCTTAGGCAACTTTATAATAAAGTTGTTGTACGTTTGGTTAAAAAATAATTACCACTTAAATTGGTGTAAAGGCAAAAAAGCAACTAGCGATAAAGTGTCTCAACCTGAAAATTAAACCACAGACACTGAAAATGTATTTTTAGCGCACTTGGCTCTAAATGCTTAATGTGGTGTTGCGTAAAACCTGTGTACAACCTCAAACTATCCCTGGAGGGCAGACGCAGTTGGGTTGAGTTCATAAATGCATAAAATGCTTTATAAACACTGGCCTGATCACTCAGGGCTGCTGTTTCTGAGGCCTATTTTTGTCACACTGCATCCAATGTCTCTTTTTTGAGTCACCTTTAATGGGAAAGGTGCATTTTTGATGTGCCAATGTTGACGCTGGCCATCTTTTTTGTGTGGGTGATTCCATATTCCCTAGTTTAAAAAATTGTGATTGCAGTCCTTTATGGATGCGAATCAGTACAAATTCAAAGCTTTTGTAGATAAACTTGATTTTACTAACAGCACAGTTGCAAGTTAGTAATAGGCCTTTTTCTGCCTGTAAATGTAGAAATGTTTGACTGTTTCACAGCTGGGGGCTTGAGTTTTTATATTTAGGATTAAAGGAAACCTGAAATAAACACTACATATCAAATGCACTTAATTTCTAGTTTTCAGTTTTAGATTTAGTTTGCAGACAGGACAGCAAATAATGGCTCAACTATAAGTGAATAGCTGAGATATGCATGCATGCATAAACAAACAAACAAACAAACAAGAAATGGCAAGTAAACAAACAAACAAATAACAAAAACAAATAAGAAAAAATATGTTGCTATTATTTATTTATGACTATTGAAAACAATCAGCAGCTTCTCTAATTATAGCATTTCATAGAGTATTAGCAAGTAATCCAGCTTGGAAAAGAGGCAAAATCCTACTGCTAATCCCGATATTATATCCTTGTGTTTATTTTCCAGAAATATCACAAGGGGGGTGTGATGTCTCTGAGACTCTGTAGCTTAAGGTCTTGTGATGTAGATCATTATGGCTCATCAAAGCAATCAGAAAGATGAAGGGGTCCTCTGTTCTCGGTACTCCGAAAAACACAAATAATCCTTTTACACTACTATTATTTATTTATAGAGCTTCTAAAAAGTTGTTAGATGTAAAAGTTGTTAGATGTAACTTTTTATATTTACTATACTGATATTGGAATAACCTGGTTTACTGGATTTTCCTATATTGAAAAATATATGCCCTTATGAAAAAAAAACTCCTCAGCCCCTGCCGTCACTGAAGTCATATCAGTCAAGTCATTTGGTGCAACAGCCACTGTTCATCAGTGTCATTCACATCTTTATTATCTAATTACATACTGATTTCTACGCTGGATGTAAGCAAACAGATTTAGCATATTTCTTGGGTTAAAAAGGTCTTGAGGAACAACAAGAACATCAAGGCTGGAGGCAATATTGAAGGTCATTAACTTCAGCAATATTCACTTAAACCAAATGGCCAGTCCAGACTGCAGACAACAGGGCTGCCCAATAATGTTAGGTTGTTTACTTTCATGAGATGGAGGAAAATTACATTCTGGGGTTCAAATTGTTTTTAAATTACATCAGTCCCTTTCCTGCATAAGAAGACCTGCATAATACTAATGGATATGGGTCATTATGCAAGCTGAAAAATGTGAGAAAAGCAAGGGAAAATCAATCAGATACTGTGCAAAATGACCATAGTTATTGCAATCATGATGAAATCACATTACTTCACCATATACTGTTCTGAGCATATTTTGAATATGGTCAGGATTGTAAGAACACTGAGCAAGTTGAACATGAAGAATCAACTTTTGTAAAATTAAAATGATGGTATTTTTAGACATAGGAAGGTTAATAAGGTGCAGGTGATTAAATCTTCCTTACAATCTGACATACAAAGTGCTGTCAAGCTAAATTGTGTTTAGTTTTCAGGATCATTCACTTAAATACACAAAGGTTGTGTGTACAGTCAAATGTGATGGGGCAGCTGATGCCCTGGTGATTAGGGAGTTACCCCTGTGATCAGAAGGTAATGAGTTTGAATCCCAGGACTGCTAGTTACACCACTGAGGTACCCTTAAGCAAGGTACTGTCCCCACATTGCTGCCCGCTGCTTCATTTGGTGAATGCGTTAAATGCAGAGAACAGTTTTGTGCTGATCACACTGTGCTGTGTTGTGTTGATGTATGACAAATGGACACTTTACACCTACAGTGATATACACATTTAACTGGTTTGTCAAACTGTGGATGATGAACACCCTGCTCCTCGGGACAATCCAATGACCCAATCACCCTGATATGTGGTGCAGTAACTGACTGTCACACCCAAAGTCAGACACTGAGATTCAACACTTAAAACATGTCTTGCAGATTATAAAATGGTTAAAAAAAGAATTAAATAAGGAGAGCATATTAAGCGGCTTTGGGCACAGCACTAACCTCTGTACAACATATACTGTACATCCTGAGAAAGGGGTACTTCAAGTGTTCTTTAGTAAAAGTAATTATATCTACTTTTTTTTTTGTGTGTGTGTGTGTGTGTGTGTCACAAGCTACAACTTCAGTTGATAATAAACAGCTTTAGGTACTCAAGCAACTAATGGCATGAATTATTAATTGTCATTAGTAGCAAATACAAAAAGTTACATATGGGCCCTTTAAGCAAATCAGTCATTAGGTTTTAGGCCATGTTCACAGGATGATGTGGCACAAATCATTTTTTGACGATGACAAGATTTTGATGTTTTCAGAGCTGGAAACACACACGTCTGGTTTCTAATCAGCCCTAAGCCACTTTCATTAGTAGTCCTATATCAGATGTATTACTGATTCCTGAACACGAGATTGGATTGAAATTCATGTGTTTTTGTCTGCCTACACTTTAATTTAGAAAATATTTAGAAAATTTATGTGTAAAGTTATAAGTTCTGTTATAAGGGACATGTATTTTTGTGTTCGTTTTACAGGTTAAGCTGAAACTGTTCATAATTGGTGCATGTTTCTAAAATTAATGTGAATATTGCCTGTCATGTGAAGCTTGTGCGATGTGAAGCTGCACTCTCTGGACTCATACAGTCTCTCCAGATGAATTTGGGAGTATATCGCAGATTCAGAACCTTTCAGAAGAAAATTGGAGCTAAAATTGTGTAGGGAATCACAATCGGGATGAGTGCAGAAACTACAACAGCACGTAGAGACCTATGTCAGACACATTTCACGTTTATTTTTGCGTGACAGTGAGATTTGGGGATCAGACACACTCAGGAACCCTGCAGGTAATACTAAGATTACAGACCTTTAGAAACATGAACTAATTATGAACAGGTTTACTGTGGCCCCATGAACGAATCTGTAACTAAGGAATACATATTTAACCCATATATGTTAACTTCACACATATGTATATAAATATTCACCCATGATGTGTGTATTATTTACAACCACACTGCTTTATAAGTACATTAGGAAACTACATCTTAATCATTTGTTGGGATGATTTGTATACATGTACTGATGTTCCACAACTTATTTATTTATTACAAACAGCCTATGTTTAGAAGAGTATCTTTATGAAAACTTCCAGATTCTGTGAAACAGTTTTTTTTTTATATTGTTACTGTTTTTCTTTATCAGTTTCAGCTAAACAAGCCTAAAATATGAGGAGATACTTCATATCAAAGTCATGATATTATATTATTGGCATTTTGTCCATCCCTAATACAAAACTAGGGATGGGTATCGTCAGGAGTTTACAGATACTGATATCGATACTTATACTGCTTATACATATCAACTGTTACTCTTATTGATACTCTTCTCCATGATTCAGTGCAAAATTAAACACGTCACATGAAAAGACATGAAAAGAGTGAAGATTTAATTTATTGTTACTTTTTTTGGAGAAATAACAAGCTAAACTGTTTGCTGATTTTTGTGTAAATATAATATTTGATACAAATGTGGGGAGAACAAATATTTTTTGGTGATGTAGCAAGTGTCACGTCCATTCCTCCCACTGATCCAATCTAGCATCAACCATTTGAAAATGCCAGCTATGCTCGAATGCATTAATGTTGCAGCACTGTTTGTCCAGCAGCTTATCCATATTTCAGTACTGTCCATTCAGGGACGGATACCAATTTATTACTGGTTCTCAGTACTCATCCAGTTCAGGTCTCAGCTGTTGACTGACAACTTTAATGTGCAACTTTTTCTCTAAACACATATGCTTGTCGCAATGCATCAGCTGGCAAAGCACGCATTAAGTAGTGTGATGTTACAATTAAAGCAACAGGAGCATTCCTTTCCATTAATGAGTTTAAAGTGACTATATAATGGCACCAAAGCTCAGATAAAATCCTGTTCCGTGTCTGCTAGATGCGAGTGTGTGTACTGTACATTGCAAAATTAAAAAAACACCATTATCCGTGGGCCTGCAAGAAATTGAACTTGAGAAAATCTTGTAATGTCTCGTAATCGTAAACCATTCCAGTGGAGCTGGTCCATGGTAAATTGAACATGCACTTTAATATCGACAGCAGGCACCAGGAACAGCCCTTCATCTTGCAGCAGAGGCTCCTCACACATTAGACATGGTGCTGAGCACACTGTACGTCTCCATGAGGCCAAACTGGCGGGTGGATTTCAACCCGGAGCATCGTTCACGATTAAGTGGTGTGCTGAACTGAAATGGCCTTGTTGTTGCCAGGCTGGTGCACTTGTACCAGGCGTTCCATTTCTTCTGACATCAAACACAAACACACATGACGGAATGAAAAATAATAAGAAAAGCCAACAAACCAGCCCGGTTGGACTGTTTTTATTCTGTTTGGCACATGACTCGTATGGTTGTTTGATCACTTTAAAGCCAGAAAGAGCCAACAGCCAAATTAGGCAACAGTCACCAGACTTAATAAAATAATATATTAACATTTATAAACAAAATTGGCAACAGTCTTCAGCATTAATTAAGTTTACTTTGATTTTGGTCTCTAACAATATGGACCATAGCCAACATATATTGTACACCCTAAGAAAGAGGTACATCAAGTGTTCTTTAGTAAAAGTAATTATGTGTACTTTTTGTGTGTGTGTCACAAGTTACCTGTCTGAACAAATAAACAGCTTTAGGTACTCAAGCACCTGCCCTTTTGGCCATAGTTCATATTTGTCATGACTGGTACTCCATCTACAAAAATTGTTTGGTTGTGTTTCATCCTCACCCTCCAAACCTATCTAAACGTTGTCATGCCCCAATATTTAATACCCCTCCAGTTTTACTTGAGCACCTGCCTGTTGAAGGGTCTCTGCACAGAACAGCAGACTACACCATTTTAGATTAATCGATTTACTTTCAAATTATAAAACGGGTTTTAACAAAATAGGGGACAATCACAATCAGAACAGAGCTCATAATGTGTCTTAAGAGCACAGTGATAAAAATCTCTGTGTAATGGCAGAGGATAAAGAGAGGGAAATACAAAAAAAGTTACATGTGGGCTCTTTAAACTAATCAGGCATTGGGTTTTAGGCCATGTCCACAGTTCCAGGTTGAGGTGGCACAAATCTGATTTGTTTTGCCTTAATGATCACAAGATTTAATGATGACAAGATTTGATGTTTTTAGAGTTAGAAACATACACGTCTGATCTTTTCAATTCAGCCCTAAACCACTTTCATATGTGGTCCAAAATAACACTATATGGACAAAGTGTTAGGATGCCTGACCATTACACCACAGGGACTTTAATGACATTGTATTTAAATACATAGACTTTAATATGGAGTTAGTCCCTTGTGTGCAGCTACAACAGTTTCCACTCTTCTTGGAAGGCTTTCCACAAGATTCTGGAGTTTCTGTGTAATTTGTGCCCATTCATTCTGTAGAGCATTTATGTGGTCAGGCACTGATGGCTCGCAATCTCCGTTCCAGTTCATCCCAAATGTGTTGGATGGGGTTGAAGTCAGGGCTCCATGTGGGCCACTCTGTGCTGGAATAGAAATGGACCTTTCCCAAACTGTGTCCACAAAGTTGGAAGCACTCTTTGTCTTTGTCTGTTGAAGCATTAAGATTTAGACCCTCACTGGAAGTAAGTGGCCTAGCCCAAACCCTGAAAAACAGGTGTGTCCCAAAGCTTTTGTCCATATAGTGTATAACTGATTCCTGGCCATGAGAATGGATTGGAATTCATGTTTTTTTTTCCCACTCAGTGTTTATCTTGCTTTAGTACACAGCAGTGAATAATAGTTCATGGCAAATTATATTTGTTGTTTTCTGCTATTTAAAATACATAAGCCGAATCTCAAATGGCTCTTAACTTCTTCAGTACCACTCCCTCTTTTTAAAGATGGCGCTCCCCAGAGGGCGATGTCATGGAGCGCTTCGAGTCAAGTTGCTCTTTTCTTTTCTTTTCCACACTACTTTTTTATGCCAAGTTAAGACACACACTGCAAAAGCTTTCTATGATCAGGCAACCTTGTTAAAACTGAGAGAGCGCAGTAATTTCTGACTTCTCGACCCGATCTTGCTGGAATCCTACCCTGATCTAACATGTTATGCTGACTCGTCGCTAGGCTGGCCCCCGGTAGGGGACTCTCCTGAGAACAACAAGCCGAAGGAGAGGAGGAGGAGCTGACTGATGGCTCCGGTGCTTGGGTAGCAACAGAAGGCTAACCCTCTCGGTCATACCGTTTGCAAACGTTCAGTCTCTGGAAAATAAAAATGGATGAACTCCATGCTCGGATTTCCACGCAAAGGGACATTCAGGAGTGCTCTATACTGTTTTTCTTTGAAACCTGGCTGGGGGAGAGGACACCTGATGCAGCAATAAATCGAAAATGTTGAAAATTTCTGACTTTGAAGCTGAGGCCGTTTTACCTGCCCAGAGAACTGCAGTGCATCATTGTGAGTGTCATGTATATCCCCCCTCCTTTAAGGAGGAGGCTGCACTGAAGGAGCTACACGATATGATCAACGAGCACGAAAATAAATACCCTAATGCTGCTGTAATTATTCTAGGAGATTTTAATCATTGCAATCTCTGGAAAAACATGCCTAAACTGCATCAGTTTGGAACCTTCCCCACCAGGGGAAATAAAACACTGGATCACTGTTACAGTAACATCAGAAACACCTTTTCAGCTGAACCAAAACCTTGTTTCTGAAAGTCTGATCACCTGGCAATGCGGCTAATACCCACCTATAACAAAAGGCTCAAGACAAAGCCAGTCACAGTCAGGACCATTAACACCTGGACTGATGGTGCAAAAGCTAGCCTGCAGGGCTGCTTAGAGTCTACAGACTGGAACACTTTCAAAGAGGCCCCTAACAACATCCACGAATACACAGAGACTGTGAGTGACTACATAAGGTGATGTACGTCCATATGTGCGCCTCCCAGGACTGTGCGTAGGTTCCCCAAAAACCCTGGTTTAATGGGGACATTAAAGAGAAAATCAGGGAGAGTAGGGAGGCCTTTAAGGCAGGAGATCAGATGGAGTATAAAAGAGCCTGCTACAAGCTGCAGGAGTCCATCACAGCAGCAAAAAGGGCTCACTCACAAAAACTTGAAGGTTACTATCTCAACCACAACATGCACAGCATGTGGCAGGGAATCCAAGCTGTCACAAACTACAGGGAAACCACAACAGCCACAGACCTCTGAGACACCACCCTTCCAGACCACCTCAACACCTTTTATGCCAGGTTTGACAGGCTAAACACAGACACACCCTCAAAGGCCCCCTGTGACCCCATGGACACTGTCTTCCAGGTAACACGCACACAGGTACTGAAAGCTCTGAAGAAAGTGAACCCCCACAAGGCTGTGGGACCTGATGGAGTTCCTTCCAGAGTTTTGAAGGCCTGTGGGGAACAACTAGATGATGTGTACACTGATATCTTCAACCTGTCACTATCCCAGGCAGTAGTCCCCCATATTTTTAAATCCTCCACCATCATACCAGTCCCCAAAAGACTGGACACATCCGCCCTGAATGACTTCAGGCCAGTGGCACTCACACCAGTCGTCATAAAGTGTATAGAAAAATTGGTTCTCACACACATAAACCACATGGTCCCAGACACTATAGACCGCCTCCAGTTTGCATACCGCCCCAATCAATCAGTGGATGATGCAATAGCAATAGCCCTGCACCACACTCTGCAACACCTGGAAAGTAGCAGAACGTATGTCAGGATGCTTTTCCTGGATTACAGCTCTGCTTTCAACACCATCCGCCTGGGCAAGCTGATAGAGAAGCTGACAGACCTCGGCATCCCAACTCCCACCTGCAACTGGATTCTGGACTTCCTGACAGACAGGACACGTGTCTGCCGAGCTCATAGTCGGCACAGCATTCCCACGGGGTTGCTGCCTTAGCCCCAAACTCTTCACCCTGTACCCTTATGACTGTGTCTCCACCCAGAACAACTCCATCGTCATCAAATACGCTGATGACACCACCATCCTGGGGCTCATCGGGGGGGTGGCGTCGAGTCAGGGTACATGACCCTGGTAGATAACGTTCTTGTCTATGGAGAGGAGAATGACCTCATCCTCAACACAGACCAATAATAATGGACTTCAAATAGTTTTCATATAGTCTAAAATTGCTCTATTCTCTGCTTTATTCTTTTGTTGTTTTGTTTCTTACTCTTCTCTAAACTTCTCTAAACTTGACTCGGAGAGCTCTGCACTAGAATTCTAAAGTGCATGGACTGTTGGTTTTATGCATAAATGGCAAATAAAAATCTTGATCTTGGTCTTGATCTTAATCTCAGTCTATGTGACGAGATCTGTGGACATAAAGATCTCTACCGGACATAAAGTGCACCATTTGGGTGTGGAGTCCATAGTTTCTCATAGAGTGCACTAATAGACTCCATATGTTCACATAGTGCACTGATAGACTCCATAGATTCACAGAGTGCACCAACGAGTAGGGAGCCATGTGGGGCTTCAGTCTTAGTTAAACATTCATGAGGCACTATTGATTTGGATGGCTTGTAATGTTAACATAGCCTTAGAGGTCTAAACTGTGTTCTGAATGTGTGCATCAGAAACTGCCACAGTGCATACAAAAACAAAGGCAGCATGGTGCTTCCTGTACATTATGATAGATAAGAAGTCCTAATTCCACATTTTTATCCAATTTACTGTGATCAATGATCAACACACTGACCAAAGTCTCTTAATCACTGACAATCTGTCAGGTAAGAAAGAGTTAAATATGTTTTTTTTTCCATTATTTCAAATATGATGACATTCGTGCAGGCATTTACCTATTGGGACTTGAAAAATGTGAATAGTTGGCTTTGTGATGCATGAGCCTTGATGCTGTGATCTTGGGGCATCATCTTACAGCTCAGGCTGCAGCTCTGGGAGCAGAATGTAGGTGAACACAAGAAATGCAATTACACGATGTTATCCTGGCCAAGCGTCGGTCTCTGCTGCCTCCCTGCTGCTGCCCTTGTTAGTTCTTCCTGATAACAACACAGATCCGGAGCCTTCCCAGGGGCTTTTTTAATTTCCTGTATTGACTCTGCATCACAGATAAAAACTAGTTCTACATCTTTAAACAAGAGTAGATTGCTTCTCACAGTCTCGAAGAGCACAAACTGAGTGATCACAGTTTGATAGCGGAGAGCGTAAGTAAGGAGTCCAACACAATAAGGAGTCCATCACATTATTCCAGGCTGTATTCCTGTAGATTTAAATAAAACCATCTCTTTTATTCATGAAGACAAGCTATTTGGCCCAGATATCTCCCGTGACTGCTAGCCTAAAGGGGGATGTCATGGTTGGGTTAACATTAAGCTGAATCCCAATCCAAAATGCATGAGCACCAGACATTCACGCAAATCTGACCAAGCAGGACATGGCATTGCGAGAATGGCCAAGACAACGTTGCTGACCTGGGATTTATTCGTTTTTCCTGGGGTTGACACAAACTGTTGCATCATTTCTTCTAAAAAGAATCCAGGGTCCAGCTTCGATATCTGTAAACGTAGACGAAGCTCAGACGAAAATCTCAATAATGCACAACATTGCCTGTGAAAATTCAAATTCCACACGTCTTTTATGGCAGTCCACTCGTCTTGTCTGTCAGACCAGGCAGAGAGGCCCAGTCTGGGCAGCTTATCTTGCTGAGGAGTGTGGTTCACTGTGCTGTCTCTATTGGCAGGTTGATGGAGGGAGGGCCTGCCTCCCAAGATAAACAACCCCTCTGTGCTCAGGAACACTTTCCAGTGCTACTGTCTAAGGCCAACAATGTAGGGTTTGCTTCCATTCCGATTAGCAGCCAGTGCTGGTTGGTCCTCATAAGGTAGGAACAGCTCAATCTAGCTGGAGATTGTAATTTTTATATATGTATATATTGTATATATAATGAGTGCATGGCGATTGCAGTGTGGACACCAGGGCTTTGGCCAAAATGTGTCTGGAAGAGCTGATTCTCTTTTGTTTTTTATACCTGTCAAAATTTCTTGCCTGACATCTGAAAAACACATCTAAAACTGTCCTGTAGCTCAACTGTGTCTTTGTTCATTTGGTTTAGGTATTAATTCACTGTGTATTTGTTCATTTGGTTCAGCAGAATTAATTCATCAGCTTAATGTAAACACTGGCAGTATCAGGTGACAGAATTCATCAGTGACCTGGATATTCTCTGTGGTGGATCAGGAAGTGACAATTAACTGCTGCAAAGGCAATATGTGACCAGGAAAGGGGTTCATTAATGCTATGCAGATGTCTGATGTTTCTTCTATCATCAGTCATGTGTAATGAATACATCTTATACTCTATACACTGAGACAGGACAAGTTATTAAGTCCATGTCTATTACAATCACACATAAACTGACAATTATAAACGGTCTTACATATAAAGTTGCTGAAAGGGGTTATTTGGAGCCAAATTCCTACAGGTTTCACCTCCAACCCATATTTTATTCCTGATCCAAGTAATCATGGACTTCTAAAAACACTTACAGCTCTGAAAAAAAAAGAGACCACTGCATAAATGATCAGTTTCTCAGGTTTTATCTTTTATAAGTGCAAGTATCAAACTAAACAGCTTTGCCTTAGTTTTCAAGAACTGCTGACAATATTTCTTCTAATTTTCAAATAAAAATATTTTTCTTTAAACCATGATTTTAAAGGAAATGACAAAACATAAAAAAAAGAAATCATGCAGTGTTTGGATGTCACGTCGGGAACTTGAGGATGTCACGTCGGGTACGTCTCAGCCACGCATCCAAAGGTGCCCATCACCTGAGTATTAGATGGCAGTCACCCTGGGCATGTGTGGTCGTTAGTTGCCTAGGCAACCTAGATGAGAGGAGGAGCTTCGTAGCTCATCAGCGGAGGTTGCTAGGCAGCTAGCTACAAGTCCACCTGTCTTATGTGTAGGAATAAATTTAGCTCAAATTTAGATATTCTCCACCAGAATCAGTTTAGGCTCATTCACCACTATATTCATTAACTGATTAGATAAAAATCAATTAGTAATTGATTAATTATTGATTAATTAGGGGTTTTCTATCAAGCAGGGTTCATTATGAAATCCAGCATAAACTAATCAGCCAGCAAGATAGTTCAGCAAGAGTACAGTAATTAACCCTTTAAGGCTCTTCTTAACTGTGCATTTAACAAGAGTCTACTTGAATAAGTGCATTAGTTTATTATTATTAAGTTAATGAGCAAAGGCAACATTTATCGCAGCCATGAAGTGACTTCACTTTTTATGAAGAAGAAAAGAATCGCTGATCACGCTAAGACAATATTTATTGACACACTAGACAGACATATAACACACATAAACACAAAGTAGAATGAAAGAGAGGAATGATAGTATGAGTGATGATATGGTTTAAAGTTACGGAAAAACAGTTTGTCTGTCCCTGAACGACAAGATCCTGACTTAAGTACAACAGCCCAATGTTCCAAGACCAGTTTAAGCATGTGAAATCACCCTTACACCAGAGTTTGTCAAATTAGAAATAAGCTTTTACTTCATCCTGGGGATGAAGCAAAGCCTGGGGCGTCAGTCTTGGGCTGGAGAGATGGAGCAGAATTTCAGGCCTTGGGTATTGAAGCTTGAAGGTAGGGAAGATGACGAAGTTTTCAGTGATGGGGAAGGCAGAGTGGAGTTGTTTGGGAGAGTGGGCACAGGTCCTCTTTTCCAACATGTGCTCAATAGTTTGTGGACAGGGGTCGCCCTTTATGGTGAGTGAGGGCTAACTCCTTGCCCCCCTGCCACTTGGCCACTAGCCAATCAGAGAATCCCCCCCCTCTCTTGTGCAGAGCGTGAAGGGGGGGAGGAGTCCCTTTATGGACTCATGGGATGAGAGAATTTTCTTGGTGGCAGAATAAAGTTCCTAACTCTTACACCATTCATGCTGGAATATTAAAACTTGTTATTCTTTCCTTGTTGTGATCTGAGCTTCACACAGGTATCAAACATGCATATACTTTGATAAACATTATTTGCAGATACATTCTAGTCTACCCATACTCAGTTACTAGAACAACTCTAAAATGTCTGAATATTTCGAGATCAACATGACAAGGAAAATTTGAAGAAAAAGAAACTTAGAAATATTCTTGATACAAACTCTTGGCTTCACTATTTGAAATGGCAAGTATTGACCCTGGGGTTGCACCGGACAGCTTATTAAAGAAAACACATTTACAAATTCAAGTAATTGTGAAAGCATATTAGAAACACAGAATTTGATCCTTTATATGGACACATCTACATGAATTTAAACATAGAAGGCAGGAGGCATATTTGCAGCAGTCAAAGGATTTTCTTTGAAACAAATAGAAATCACCCGCATGACTCTGTGTGACCCTGGTCTCTTCCTGAGGCATGCAGGTGGCTTAAATGTGTATGGGGGGGGGGGTGTAAGTGTGTGTGTGTGTGCGGGGGTGACCTGGGGTCCACACGGCTTCAATTGTCCTGGAGTCTCTAAGTGGTTTAATTAGAGTCGTGAAGATGCTTTAACAGCATTTGACACAGCGCAGACCTCCTTGATCAAACAGCGGAGCCTTGTTCTGGTCCTGTTTTGGCATTTTGCAAGGAGTGGGGGGGGAGCGGAGTAAGTGTATGTGTGTGTGTGATAGTATAGACGGAAGGTCTGGGACATCTGACATGGAGGGAAGCAGAGCCGTTTGTCCTCTGAACTCTGACCATTTGGTGAATTTAAGGGTCCTTGGGGAATGACAGCTGTGGTTCACATATAAGGGACACCGGGTGTTATCTCCCTTTGTTTGTCCTTCTGGACATGAGAGATACTCCAGACTTCCCCTTTGTTCTGCTTAGTCAGGATGAAAAGGGGGGTGTGGGGAGGTGCGTGGTGTGCCAGTCAGAGTAGGCTCTTTTCTCTTACTCAATGAAGAATGCTCTGCTCTTACATAACCCTGGGTCGGCCCACCATCTTTAGTGTGTGGTTTACACTATTTTCAGTGTATAGTTTAACCGTCTTCTGCTGAGAAAAAGCTTTACTTTGTATTTGCCTTTCTTGAGTTTAAGTTAAAGGTATGAATCATGGTTATCCGCATCTGCGCCTCCCTCTCTCATTGGAGCCCCAGGTTCATGACATTAATGTATGATTTTTTATGTTATGTAATTTTCAACATCACAGCATTGCAGTAGTGTGGCAGAATTAATGGTTTGTGTTTTCTTACAAAATCTCCCACCACAATACTCAGCACGCAGATATAATACTTAGCTTCATAGAAGTAACATTGGCCCCACTTTATATTGTCAGGCAACAACAGTGCAACTACCAGAAATGCATTCACTGGTATACATGAATTACAGTAGTGAAGTGTATGTAAATTCTTACTCAAATGGTTGATATTTTCTATTTTCTATAATTACATGTATAATGAGAAATATTTTGTCAGAAATACAGTATTTTTTTCTATGATACATACCAAAACATAAGAGAAAATATACAGTTTCACCTAAAAAGAGACATTTAATTACATAATAAAACATTTAAGTTGGTATACATCTGTCTTTACATAAGCTGTAAATAATGTAAATAATGTCACAGTAAACAAACCAGCAGTAGTTACGTTGTTGCATGCATTGTTAATGTGTAACTACACAGTTATAAACTAAAGTTAACTATCTTTCTTCTGCTTTGGCCAGCTAGTGAAAAAGAAAAAAGAACACACAAACAGCCTGTTCTCCTGTATCCACCCACCAGCACATGTAGTTTTTCAAAATTTCCTCCCACCTTCAAAATACACCATCAGAATAGGGGTTTTCTGTGTTTTAAACTGGAAAATCCCACTCTGGGTACCAATGGGGCACTTATTTGTTTGTATTTTGTTTGTTTATTTAATACAAATTGCAGCTTCTGTTTACACCATGTAAAAATTTCAGCAGATACAGACCAGTAGAAATTTTAACATGTCTGACTGCAGTAGTACCATAGCAAAATGTGGAAAATAAGAATTGAGGAAAAAAGAACCAAAAGCATTGAGTGATACTGAAAATAGCACTAAAGGATGGTTAGAGTGACTACGCTGAGTAGGAGACAATGTGTGCAGACTGGAGAAAGAATAGCAATTTGAAAGAGTTCTCAATGGGTTTTGACTTTTCAGTCTGACCTTGTACATGATTGCCTGGGTCTCCTAGGGCTCGACTAGCAAACATCATGCAGCTCCACTAACCTCTCCCTTACCATATGTTTAACGTTTCTAAGTATTAATGCTTAAATCAATACTGCATCAGCAAAATGCTAAAGACATGGAACAGTCATAACTCTTATATTAGGCCTTTCTCTTGCCATTAAGGCTTAAGATATATAGCCTTTGACCATAGTATTTATGAATCTATCTGGTCAACATGTAGCCCTCATGGAACTTTTCCTCAGGATTTCCTGCTTTTAAAGTTATAGTTCAGTGAAAAATGAATAAGTCCAATTTTCTTTAGGCTACAGACTACATATTTTGATGTATGATATTTGCTTCTTGGGCAGAAGTGGAGAAACATATTCAAGCTCCTAGCATCTTTTAACCTTTCTACCTTTTGTTTTTATTAAGTCATGCAGTGGTAGACAAGTCTACATATACAACTCTATTTAACATTACTTAACAACTCATGGTTCGGGGCAAGTGTGTGATTTTGGTATTCACAACTAACTGGTGGCCATAATATTCAATTACTTGTTAGCAATGTTATAGCAAAGCTTACAGAAGCAAATGCAGACACCAAACATCACATCTACAATATTTTTTTTACATATTGAATTATGTGTGGTCTTCTTTAAGGATGTGAACATATTTTTGCTTAGAAAAACAATAAAAACATCATTTGACCTGAAATGCCCAAAGTTTTGTACATTTTACAGTAGGACTAGTTTTCCTCTGCATTTATTGTGAAATGTACCCTGTTTTCAAAATTGTTTCATTCAACATACTCTGATTTATTTACTCCAGTAATACCTTGGACCAGTACTGTGTACTCTCCAGTGGAGAGACTGTCAAGGCAGGAATGAGCTTGGAGATGATGAGATGACGTGAAGGTTCTATGACCTCTGGAGCTTCCCAAATTGTCTGGTGCTGAAAAGCAATGACGGGATGTCAGGAGACACAAAGATTGGGTCTCTGTGTCAGCTCTCTAAGGTGTGAGCAGGAAAGTCTCGGCATTGCAGGGCCTCTTGTAATTATATTTCATTCCTGAGCCTGTGAGCAAAGAATGGTTTATTAATTTTAGACCCCTGGACACAAAACTCACCACAAGCCAACTGGGCATGACATTATGGTTACTGATGAGTTTGGTGTTAATGTGGTTGCCCTGGCCAAACATATCAATTGGCTTTCCTGGCGTCCATCAAAAATGGTTATACCCGAACCTACCATTTCATTTATTGGCTCATGTTTTGTCAAGCAAGAGAGGTCATAGTAGATTGTTGGAGGTGGGTGTGCCATACCCTTACAAAGTGGGAGTTATTGATATTTTTTTCTACCGTACTAGTCTAGTCCTAAATCTGATTCCGCCACATACAAAGCTGTTACAAAATTTGATATTTGATATGAACACACCCATCACTATCTCGCAACAACTAAATACTGTACCGCATTTTATTAAAGCACTAATCAGCTAAAAAGTCCAAATGGCTCCTCCAAATAATATCATAAGGATTGTCACGCGATGGCCGGTGAGAAAGGAGGCGAAGGAAGCACAAGCGCAGAGGGACATTTTGATAGATGAAGATTTATTTACTAAAGACTTACAGAAGGTAGATAAGCGATTCGAGGATCGCAGAAGTAAGTAGAAGGTTGAACACAATAGAGAAGAGCCTCACGAGTTGTATGTCTCCATACAAAACACCCAATGTGACCCACATTTAAACCCCTAGTGCACCAATGAGGAGTGAGAGTTAATCAGGTCCATAATCAGTCTCAGGTGCCCTTCTGCTCTGCTCAGTAATGAGTCGAATATAGCGCAGAAGGGCGTCAGCAGTCCCGGTCTGTGTCTCCCCCTAGTGGTCCTGACACGGAACTGTGACAGTACGCCCCCCTTCCCCAGTGCCGCTCCGAGGCACATAAAGGGGAACCTTCCAGTCCAGCCAACAAGGATGGAGGGGAGGGCAAAAAGGCAGAGAAGGCCCCCCCCCCCATGGAGGAGGAGGAGGAGGGGGAGGAGGCAGAAGTGTCCATCTGACAAAAGAGGCGAGGTGATGTATTGTGGATCCAGAAAAGGGACAGAGGTGAGAGTCCATAGGGTCAGCCAGTTCAGGACAGGAATCCGAAGATGGAGTCAATGAGTCCAGTGCTGAAACCGGACTTGGGTCCGGAGCAGGAGTCAGGACGCCAGGCACAGGGGTCGGCGCGGAGACATGAGTCAATGAGACCAACACGGATACCGGTGCTGGTTCCGGAGTCGAGGATACCGACGCGGAGGCCGGTGCTGGTTCTGGAGTCGAGGAGACCAGCGCGCGAGCCGGAACAGGGTCTGGAGTCGAGGAGACCAACACAGGGGCCGGCGCTAGTTCTGGAGTCGAGGAGACCGGTCCAGAGGCCGGCGCTGTTTCTGGAGTCGAGGAGACTGGCCCAGAGGCCGGCGCTGGGTCTGGAGTTGAGAGGACCGGCATGGGGGCCGTCACTGGTTCTGGAGTCGAGGAGACTGGCCCAGAGGCTGGCACCGGGTCTGGAGTCGAGGAGACTGGCACGGAGGCCGGCGCTGGTTCTGGAGTCGAAGAGGCCAGTACGGGAACTGGCAGGGAGTTGAGAGTCGAGGAGACCGGTACGAGAACCGGTAGAGAGTTAAGGGTCGAGGAGGCTGGTACGGAGACCGGAAGGGAGTCGAGGGTCGAGGGGACCGGTACGGGAACCGGTAAAGACTCGAGGATCGAGGAGTGGACCTTGGGCATGGGGTGCAGGCGCTGGACCTTGGGCGTGGGGTGCAGGCGCTGGACCTTGGGCACGGGGTGCAGGCGCTGGACCTTGGACGCGGGGTGCAGGCGCTGGACCCTGGACGACTGGAGCAGGAGTCGAGTCTTGAGAAGCCGGAGCATGAGTCGAGTCTTTAGAAACTGGATCAGAAGCCGGACCTTGAGCGACTGGAACAGGAGCTGGACCTTGAGTGACCGGGACTGGAACCGGACCTTGAGTGGCTGAAGCAGAAACTTGATCTTGAGTGGCTGAAGCGGGAGCTTGACCTTGAGTGGCTGAAGCGGGAGCTTGACCTTGAGTGGCTGAAGCGGGAGCTTGACCTTGAGTGGCTGAAACAGAAGCTTGACCTTGAGTGACTGAAACATGAGTTGGACCTTGAATGACTGAGGCAAGGGCTGGACCTTGAGTGATTGAAGCAGGGGTTGGACCTTGAGTGACTGAGACAGGATCTGGACCTTGAATGATTGAATTCATTACTGGAGCATGAATGGGTGGAGCCACCGCTGGAGCTAGCGTGCGTGGAGTCACCGCTGGAGCTAGCGTGCGTGGAGCCACTGCTGGAGCTAGCGTGTGTGGAGCCACCGCTAGAGCTAGCATGCGTGGAGTCACCGCTGGAGCTTGCGTGCGTGGAGCCACCGCTGGAGCTTGCGTGCGTGGAGCTACCGCTGGAGCTTGCGTGCGTGGAGCCACCGCTGGAGCTTTATCTTGAATGCGAAGAGCAGGAACTGGATTTTGAATGCGAGGAGCTGGAACTGGATCTGGAGTGTGAGGAACTGGGACTGGATCTGGAGAAGCGGGAACTGGATCTGGGATGCGAGAAGCTGGAACTGGATTTTGAACATGAGGAGTTGGAACTGGATCTTGAATACGAGGAGTTGGAACTGGATCTGGAATGTGAGAAACGGGAACTGGATATGAAATGCGAGAAGCTAGAGCTGGATCTTGAATACGAGGAGCTGGAACTGGATCGTGAAGGCGAGAGGCAGGAACTGGATCTGGAATGCGAGGAGCTGGAACTGAATCTTGAACGCTAGGAAACGAAGCTTTACTTTGGGTGCATGGAAGTGGATCGCGTGGCGATGTAACTGGAATTCAGTAGTGAGGGAGCTCGTTTTGGTCTTGAGTGTGTGGAGGTGAAGTGGAATCTAGAGTTTGACTACGAGTGATTGGGGTAGGAGCTATAGGGAAAGAAAGTCTCGCTGAGATTCGAGGGAAGGAAATCGTTTTGAGTGTTAGAGTGTGTGAGACCGAAGGTATTGTTTGAATAGAATGATTCCGGAGTGGAGTGTGTATGATGGAATCAGTATTTTGGTGAGGATAAAGGGGTCGAAAAGGAGATATGGGAGTGAGGTGGTTCGGTCTAGGAGTGATTACGGTCGGAAAGGAGGTGTCGTTAGGTGAGATGAAATTAAGAAAAAAATTCGATTGACTTGTCGGTGAGTTGGATTGGAGATTTGACTGGGAGGAGTTGGATGAGTGGGGAGCGATATCGTAAGAGAGTGTTCTATATTGAGATGGGAGTGGATAGTGGTTAGTAGGCGAGGGATCTAACGTATACGAAGGTATCTCAGAAGAAAGTAGCGTCTGTTGTGACTTCGGGTGTGGAGTATGAATGTGATGACGAGCAGAATCCGTGGTAAGCGATTTCTGACTAAACTGGCACGATTTGGAATCTTGGTGGTGTAGTGAGTGTTTTGTGGGCTGGTACTCAGAAGGTGAATGAGAAAGGGATCCGGGAATACTTTGGGAACGTAGGGAAGTGTGTGAAGAGTTCGGAGAGAATGAGTGAAGGAAAGCTAACGGTTGGGGCGTAGGAGCGGGAAGTACTTTGGTACCTTCTTTTTGCCTTTTCCGTCTCCTAGATCTGTTACTCGAGCTGGAGACCGGTAATTCATTCAGAAAACCCTACAAATCGAAGAGTTCAGGAGGATCCTCTGGTCTACCACTCCACGCATATGTAATCACTTCTTCATCAGAATAGATTTCTTCTGGAGGGGTTGACTGCCAGTTCTCTTCCCGGTGTTTCTGGTTTCATCACCTACACCTGGTTTTCGGGGCTTGGTGGTTTCCGTCTGCTGCGCCACATAGATGGAGACATTCTGTCACGCGATGGCCGGTGAGAAAGGAGGCGAAGGAGGCACAAGCGCAGAGGGACATGTTGATAGATGAAGATTTATTTACTA
>JBBJLS010000128.1:3293099-3312960 GCA_037577275.1 Bryconaethiops microstoma
TCTGATTGGTTGTGATGGGTTCCTGGAACTGGATTGGTTTGAGGATCGGGAGTCACGTTCCGTTCCAGATCTTACAATTATTATCGTTCTTATCAATGTGGATCTGATTCTATGTTCAGTCTTAAAGCTACCCAGTATATTTATACCGCTGATGCCACTGGCATTACTTATTGCCAGTAATACCATTTACGTTATTTAACAAGAGCTCATGATAACTGAAATCAAAGTTTTCAAACTTTGACATTGTGCATGAATAATTGTACCATACAGTCTCAAAAATAATACAAAAAAACCCCGCAAAGATAATGTATCAACAACAATACTACTGATTTTGATAAAACCAACAGAACACTGAAGACTATGGCTGGATGTGCATGAACGTTTATGATCACATTATTCTCCTCAAAGCCTCGTCCCTTCCCAGTGACATCATATTTGTCAGGTTTAGGAAATGAATGTAGGAGTGTATGGGCTAGACTGTAATAAAGCTACAAAGACAGGCTAGAGGTGCAAACATAATGGTCAAGACTGTCAATTAAAAACAGGTCGTTAACACAAAGAGGAACATTAACCTGACTAAACCAAATATAATCCATAAAGGGCAAAATGAGGAACTTAATAATAACACAAAGTCTACCAGTCCCAGTCCTGCCATCCCCATGCTCTACACATGTTTTTGAGTTTTCCCTACACTGCACATCTGACTCAATCTATGAAGAGTTTATTCATTAGTGACTGAGTTGAATCAGGTGTATTGATGAGACGAAGCACAAAAACAGGACACACAATAGGGGCAGACAAAGCAAACACAAAATACAATTGCTATCAAATACAGGACTTTACTCTAAAATAGTGAAAACAAATAATTATAAGTGTTTATTATATTTTTCACTAATTCTAAAGAACAAGTAACAACAAGAGGCCAGTTGCAATATATCCACTATAGAACATATTCACTCAAGAGAAAGTACATTAAGTAAGTACAGGCACTTTATTTTCATAATTTTGGAAATCCACGCTGTTCTTTGCAGTGCTTCAAAATAGAGCTTTTTATACCAGGTTCTTACCAGTAATGAGTGAAACAGAAACTAGTCAACATTAATGATAGCAAAAACGAGGTAATTCAGAGCATTTGCACACTTTAGAGGCACCACTGGGATCCCTTTCTAGCTGTCACCAACCCAGTATCAGTCAGTGGTTTTAAGCAGCTTACTTTTTCACTCTGCAACCACTGAACTGAGGATAAGACCAGAGAAATGATCACTTATTATGGTTCTATGTAGAGTTACATATGATTCAACATTTAGGGACTGTAATAATGCAGCAGGTTCTATTCAAGAATATGCTTAATGCAAGGGTTTGTTCAGCAGTCTCATAAAATATGATTTGAATAATAAATTATTCTTAATTACTCCATTAGGAATGACTTGTGAAAAACATGTTAAAAAAATACAATACAATTTGTCATTAAATCACTTTAGTAGTGGTTGTTAAAATCAGTACATATGCTATTGATATATCTCAGAACAACAATACCCTGAATTTAAGTTCCCTAAAGCATTACTGCAGTCATAGCGCTAAAATTGAAGAGCTTATACATGACTTTGCACCTCACATCACGCTTTGTATTGACATTAGTGGCACAGTGCTTGTGGGTAGAGTTTTAACTCTTGAACCTTCTCAGCTGTTTGTGTGGGTGGCAGCAGTGTTGGCTGAGTAATCAAGTAGCTAGTGCTCCCTCTCTGCTAGTTCATACATAATAATGAGATGTATATCACTGTATAGATGAAAATATGTGACCTTTAAATACCAAAGTCAAGGAGTTGTAAACCTCTTCAGCTGCCTCTTTGGTGTACCGTAAGAGTTTTATTCCACTTCAAATATGGTGCATAGGTTCTCTTCAGTGTTTTGCCAATGTTATACCTGGTTTAATGAAAAACCTAATTAGTGTGGAACCATCCCATTATGTTTAAATAGGTTGCTCAGACTTGTACAAAGTGCTTTAAAGCAGTGGTTATCAAAAAGGTCCTCAGGCCACCCATATGGTCCACTGTTTTTGTTGTGTTCCCAAGTTGAGAGTTGGCATCAAGCAAAAAGGTGATTGTATGAAAGAGCCAGAGGCCTTGAGATCCACTGCCATCCACTGAAAGGTACATTAGGGCAGCAAAAGTGATTATTCTATGGCATCACTCCTAAGAACCCTGTTTGGCACCTTTTTTAGGAGTGTACGACACTTTTGCTATTGCGAGCTTCTTCTCTGATGTGCAATTTCTTGCTTATTCTCATAGGTGCAGATGCAAGGCAACGATCCATCATCAGTCAGCACTGAGAGCGAAACAAGAGGCGAACGGTGCCTTGAACAAGATCAGCAGAGAAGTAGAAACACAGATAAGAGTTTTACTGTCAAATCTCCCTGAATGTGCGGTATAACCAATCAGAGGCCTCCATATCCTCTTCACTTTTGCATCATATCACCATGCAGTGCGGGAAGGGAGTCTCAAGATTTCTTTCCTTAATATTAGAGCACACAAACAACCTTTGCAGTCGTTTTTTAGCGTATTTTTGCTTCTCCTAGCAACCAGATTACAGTGTGCTTTTTAGGTGTGTAATTATGATAATGAACATACTCATGCCTGGCGGGATAATTAGTATAGAGACCAGGGGGTCATTTGAAAAACCCACTCTGCCTTTGTAGCCAAAAGGAATGAGCTTGTCAACACTCTGATGCCATGTGAGTGATGAATCATGGGTTTACACTTCATCAGCACAAATATTTAAAACCAACATAACTCCATTAGAAGTACTTATGACTGGATTTTAATTCATATTGTGGTTGAAAGCCTGATATTTGTGAAATATGCACAAAGTTAGTTTAACACTTCAGCACAAGCTCGAGTAAAAACACACGTTTTGAAAGCAATGTTCTTAATTTGACTCCACATTCAAGAAATTGAGTCTACATTCTTGAAAATGAAGGTGCCAATAAGGGCACGTTAGAGTGATGACATAGAATAAACCATTTCAGTTGCAAAAGGAACCTCTTAGAATGTTTCTAAACTGCATAAAGTACTAGAATTTTTGGCACCAGAAATGTGGAACTGTTCTTTTTTTCTCATTTGTCCTGTTTAATGCGTTTTGGTACAGGAACAAATGGGTGTTCTCCACTGTTTTGGCAACACTTGCAGCTCAAGCTAAATTCAATTTAACGAATTATTTATTCTTTCAGGTAAAGATACAGGGCAACACTTTGCAGGGAAATTGAGGTTCTTGTTAATGAGCACAGGACCTCCACAGGAACAAATGAGCAGTGCTGTATTAACTCTTCACTCACTTCTATTAACTATCAAAGACATTTGCTTAGTCACTCCACAGTCAAGTTAAGACATTTTCATTTACAAAACCTATTTAAAAGACAGTAAGTGTACACCGAAGTGCCTCACAATAAAATCAAATAAAATATAACTTAAAATATAGCTAAAATATAAAATATAAAAAATGTAAGACAAGTTTTTTGGATGAATAAAAGGTGGGGGTGGGGGGTACATGTATCCTTAAACTAAAGCTACAATAAACAGCCAACAGATTATAAAGCAAAAACAGGAAAGAACAATAGATAACAGTGAACAGTTAGTAGTTAATAGTCATGATTTAATGCATCACTAGTCATTCATTCCTGCTTCCTACATACACTATATGGACAAAAGTGCTGGGACGCCAGGTTATTAGAGCAACAGGGACTTTAATGACATTGCATTCAAATACATTTAATATGAAGTTGGTCCCTCCTCTGCCGCTATAAGAGCTTCTACTCTTCTTGGAAGGCTCTCCACAAGATTTTGGGGTTTCTGTGGGAATTTACACCCAGTCATTCTGTAGAGCATTTATGAGGTTAGACACTGGTTTGGCAATGTGTTGAAATTTATTTTTAGAATTACTACATTGCAATGATTGCAGGGTCACAAAAGCAAGTTAGTAAGCATTTGCTACCATCTTACCAGCTTATGCACTTATGCCTCAACTAAACAAGGGTTTTGCTTATAGTTGTAGTCAACAGGGAAAAAATATGAACTTTGATTCTACACATGACTGTGATTCTTTTCTGAGGTCACACACTCACACAATTGTGTGCATGTGTGAGCTCAGAAAATTGCACTATATTAGTTCATGGCATCATAACTAGTAAACTGCAAAGACAACTACTATGCATAACAGGTGTGGATGGTTGTGGATGATTTTTAACAGAGCGATTTTTGTGACTGGCGAGCATGAAGAATCATTCTGTGATGCCGTTACATGTAGTGTAGACAAGTGACTGCAAAGATGTGCTACAGCAATGGAGGGCCATAACACCAGACAGATCTTTCATCCTGCTGGTGCACTGAATCAGATCCATCAGACTACAATAAACACTGCGCCATAGTGCGGTGTCCCTATGGGACTGGAGTTATTTCACCCTTATTTATTTGCCAGGATGTCTTCTCTGAATTCCTTCCCTTCTTTGAATAAAGCACAGAAGAAACCAAGAGCAGGTTAATGCTAGTGCAGCCCAATTTACCACTCTGTCTGAGGAGAACAGACTGTAATCCCCACAGCCCTGCTCAAGCATAGAACAAGGCATCAGATAATACATCTGGTAACTTGGAATGAACTGATTCTTCTGAAAAGAAATTGATTCTGGCTGCCTCAGAACCCCAGAGGAGAGCCAAACACAACTTTATCATGCAGAAAACAACACAAATTAAGCCCCGGTAGACACCAACCATTCCTTTCATTTGTAAGGCTAAGGCCTGGAGGGATTTGATGTGAAACTAGCCTCTGTTGTAGCCATCTGTAAAGGATCTGCTACAGCTTCTTAGTGGAAATTGACAGAGTAGAACCTGACAGGCTAAAATATTTACTGTGATACAATTATAAATCATTTTGAGAGCAATAAAAGTTTGCATCCTCATAGTATGCTTTAATTATGGGGCTAAATCCCTAACCTTACAAGGATGCAATCAAAATAGCTTTGATTACACGCTTTACTGATGAGCTAATAAGCACATTATTATAATAGCATAATATCCCGTCATCAGTGTAGTTTGTCCATTCATTCCTACACCCGTAGTCCTTGAATGTGCCCCTCTAACGATACAGGCAGTAAATTCTAAGGATGCTGTGTTTGAACAATGCACATGTTCCTGAAGGCTGGTGCTCAGTAGTGCCTCGGAACAAATTACACTAATAAAAACTAAATGCACCAGTTCAGAACTCAGCAAACTCAGAGGAAGAGTTGAATGGACAGTTTTTAGTGGGTATCAAAACATTATCATGATGTGCAGTATCTTACGTGCATGTGTCTTACCATGTGCAATATCATGTGACGTTTTCTAAATGGGAGCTGGATCACTTCAATATGTGTATCTTATGTGCAATAGTCTTCATGTGCAATAACACTACTTATGTCAATATTACTTTTTATTACCTATTATTACTACCGATCTCTACTAAGTGCAATAACTCATTGCAAACTATCATTTGTGTCAGTAAATTTCACTCAGCTGTGTTATTTGTATATAGTATTTATACCCAGCGTTTCTGTATATAGCATAGTGTATTTTGATATTGAGCTTTTTTTTTTTTTACAATTTTTTTATATTGTTTTTTGATTGTATTTTTTATATTGTCTTTGCAGTCATTACATGAGCAATTTCCTCCAGGATAAATAAAGTTTTCTGGTTCTGATTCTATTGGTTACATACAGGTAAAAGTTGGATGCTGGGCTGAATGGCTAGCATTGGTTCTGCATGTAAAGACCTTCATTAAGAAAAAGAGGATGGCTATTACAAATACACCATGGCTTACCATGGTGTGCTGACTTAACGCCAAGGGGCCGCAGTTTTCTATGTCCTTACTTTCCTACTGACAGTGCCCTTCAGCAATGCGGTGACTCCAATTTGCTACAGCGATCCAGAAACATGGACCCTGTCACCTGCTCTCCCCCTAGGATGTACATCGAAATGAGAATACGCTCAGTGCTCTCTCCCTGGTTAAATGGAGATGAAACGCAGCTTAGATGTAGAATGAAAAAGTCAGAGAACTTCTGCATTTCTGCATCTTGAGCTGAGAGGTCATAACACCATGCCCAACTAACAGAACCATACTTAGCTGACTTCCTGCTAATTGGAGCCAAGGGGTCTAATTCTAACACCTCATTATCAGCTAGTATTTTATGCAAAGCTGTTTAATTGAATAAAACATGAAAGCAGCTGCAGAAATACATTGCAGTAATACATTTTAGTACAGATGAACAGCAAAAAATTACCTTTATTTAATGTATTGTTTATTTAGCTTACCAAGAGTTCAATTAATTATAAAAGTAGAAGTGGCACCATACTGATCACACAGTGCTCAAGAATACCTCAGTGAAGACACTAGCAGATGGGATTTGAACCCACAATCTTCTGATTGCAGGGGCAACACCCTAACCACTAGGCCACCAGCTGCCTGGTGATCTGAGGAAAAGCACCCATCGAGTGTATAATTTACAGTACTATAAAATATAACAATAATAACATTAATGTACAAAGTAAAGTAACATGGCCCCTTATAGTCACACCACATTGTGAACAGTGTGAAATTTTTTGTCTCTATTTAACAGCACCAGGGGAGCAGTGTGTGGGAACAGTACCTTGTTCAAGGGTACCTCAGTGGTGCCACTGGCAGTCCTGGGATTCAAACCCATAACCTTTTGATTGCAAGGACAACTCCCTAACCACCAGACCACCAGCTACCCCAGACAGTGGCATTAATACTGGATGGGGGATGGTGGGCTGGGGGGCAATTGCATTGGTGTGTATAGATACTCACACATTTACACACCAATGGCAGATAACAGAAAGATGTAATATCTTAACAACATATCTCACAGTTAGCTTAGATCAAAACTTCACAAACAGCACAGATACCCATTTATCTCTTATTTATAAGGCAGCTTAACCAAGATTACCAAACAAATCCTTTGCAACCTGTGCCATCGCTATTTATCATTTATATCTTTATCTATCATTCTAAAATGATAGATAGGTAACGTATATAGTTAGGTTAATATTAGATGCTAGTGGGTGGAGTGGCAAGGCATAACAATATTGAATAAAACAGTCAGTTACATTGTCATTCACTGAAAGTCACTTTCCTGTGTGTGTGTGTGTGTGTGTGTGTGTGTGTGTGTGTGTGTGCGTGTGTGTGTGTGTGTGTGTGTGTGTAAATCTATTCCTTTTTTCACATCACTGTGTAGCTGAGAGAGGTTTAATTACACTATTTAAAAAAGGATTGCAATTTCTAGTGCCTTTAGTTATGAAACACAGTTGTCCTATACATAATAATAATAATAATAATAATAATAATAATAATAATAATAATAATAATAGTGTTGCTGTAATTATTTATCATGTTCTAGGGCTAGGCCTTCTAGGCCTCATGTTCTAGACCTTTTGTTTTTAAAAATAAGGAGTAAAAATGTAAAATATGTGAAAATACATAGATATGCTCTGGAATCAAACATTAAAAACAAATACTTTTAAGAACAAGAACAAAATTCCCTTAACTGTGGTTGATATGGAATATGTATTCTGCATGACAGTCAGAGAAAAATTGGTGTGTTTGTGCACAAACACAAACACACCAATTTTAGTAAAGCTCTTCTCAGGAGAACAGGTAGCTTTTACTGATCCCCTTTTACTGAGCATTTTGTGTCCTGGACACAGTGAATCAGAAGGACTGTTGTTTTTTTTTTATTCCCATTTTAATGCTCAGTCATCGTCATTTATAAAGTCAAAATTTTCAAAGTGTAGGTGCTTACTTCATCCTTTGTCTGATATATTTATTACATTTTTTTATTTCAAACACATGATTTATTCATTGACTGTTTCATAATTATTAATTTTTCATCACTTCTTTGAGATGCTCTTGTTTGTGAAAGGTGCTATGAAAATGTTTATTATAATATTATTATTATCTTGTATAACATCATTAGGAATACATGCTGTTCTCATAATATTCACCAACTTTGAGAACATGATGACATCTCTTGTAAGTCTGCACCCTTTGGTGTATACCTATGAGCTTAACACTTATAAATATGGATGTAAAACTGCATTGAGACAGACTGATGTATCAGTCTGAAGGTTGCATTGATTCAGTAAAACGTGTACTCATTTTTTAAAATCTGAAAATAGATAACTATCTCACTGAAACATGTGTTGATTCTCTTTTCTACAAACCTTCTCCTGATACCCTAGCTGTCAGAAACCTTATAAGTGTAGGGTGGTGCAAGGACCATAAGAGAAATAGGTAGTCTTAATGAATAACTACAGCAGACCTTGTCTTAACATGCTCTGCACCCTGCGTACTGATACACTTCCTCACACATAGTGAAAAACAACTCTCAGTGAAACGGGAAATCCAGGTTCGACCCACAGAGCAAACTTTAAACAGTGCAGTCTTTTCAATTTAACTGCTCC
The DNA here is from genome assembly GCA_037577275.1 of Bryconaethiops microstoma. NCBI lineage: Eukaryota > Metazoa > Chordata > Actinopteri > Characiformes > Alestidae > Bryconaethiops > Bryconaethiops microstoma. Next base: position 3,301,601 of record JBBJLS010000128.1, read on the forward strand.
CTAAATACTGCAGGCAAATCAATGTTTGACCAGGGTTTGACCAATGTTGACCATTTAAATGAGCCAATTTATATAGAGCATAAGGACTTAAATACTTTATTAACCCTTATTTTATATGCAGCATTGAAATGATTTTTTCTGTGTGGTACAAGAGCAGTTTGATATTGAAACAATGTGATTGAGCTGTCTTGAGGATGTATGTTATAGCATAGACTACAATGTCCTTGGAAGTATTTAACTAACGACTTCATCTCTTGTTAGTAATGTTTTTTCTATTGAACAAAGTACAGGATGTTTAGTTACCAGAAACCAGAAGTCAGTTTTAATTTTCCAGTGCAACAGGACCTAATAGTACTCGTTGTTCTTCTCTGTCCTTGATAAACACTTGCAGCTGAAGCCATTGACAACTAAGTGATTTCTTTACTCTTCCAAGTGAAGAAAAAGTCACTGAGCTCCATTGCATAACCGACTAGATGTGTCGCATTGTGGTGTGTAATCTGACAGTTGAAGAAGTTGAGAGAATAAGCATCAATCAGTAAGGTCCCAATGCAAACTGGCACAAATAGCGAGGTTAAATTTACCGATTGCTTTAGCAAGTGTAAAATGACAGAAAGATGATCAAAGATGAAATTTTATTTTGTAAATATGTAAAAGATTTAAAGTAAATTAATTTTGAATGTACACCAAACCATGTCAGATGAACAGATGACAACATGTTGTAGATTGTTGTAGTGACATTTCATGGCTGATATCTTTGAAACTGGGTAAATACCATCTATATGCAACTAAGAATGAGCCTACAAAAGGCATGCATTGCAAGCAGTTTGATTGGCTGTTAATGGCCATTTTGTTGAATGATTCAAAAGGAACTGACGGAGATGTGAGCAAATGTAGCCATATGCAAACATAGGAAACGTTCAAAAATTAGCTCAAGTCGTCTTTGAGATATTAAAATGTGCCAGTCATAGTCCCATCTACTTTAATGAAATTTGGCATGGTTAATGTCATAATGATGCAGGGTGTAAAATTTTGTGACATTTGAATGTTTACTTTACAAGATATTGGTTAGTGAATCATAAGATTTTGGCCTTGACATTATTCACCAACTGGTGCTACTCCACAAATGAGTAATGAGTAATGAGCTAGGGTTATGCACCTCCTAGGAGCCAAATTGCCATCCAAAATGGGCAAATGTTGAGCTATTGCCCAAAAGTGCTTCATGACCTGGGGTTATTTGCCATTCTGGGAATGAAAAAGAATAAATTGGCTGATTGCTGATTGTGTGTTTGGAGCAAAAAAAAAGCTATTTTTCTTTTTTCCTCAAGCGGACAGACACGCTTTCCACACCAGAACCTCCTCATGCCAAAGAAAAAAAAAAACAGGCACATGATAACATACTTCTGAAACTGTCTGGGGATTGAGAGAGCAAGAGAGAGCCAAAACAATGTAAGGTTTAGTTGAATTCTGAACATCAAAGAGATGGCCTAATCATCAGGGCCGATTGTGGGTAAACAACCTTATTTTTTGTGTGTTTCAAATAAGAGACTGATAGCTCAAGCTTACTGCGGCATATAGGAATCCACTGATCAAACCGCAAAGACCATATAAAATGACAGTGTGAAAAATAGTAAAGGCATCTACATGTCAAGTACCTGCTCAACATTCATGCATTTGTACAGTGGATTCTTTGAACATTGCTATATTTAACCATCCTCTGAGAAATTCTACTCTGTCACCCCCTCTTTTTGCCAAAGGCAGATGTTCTGAGCAATGGTCTCACGATAGCAGAGCTCAGGGAGTTAAACTTCACTGGAAAAGAATGAGTTGCCAAGTATGATACCATCTGAACACTATAGGTGTTTACTTTTTTTTCCCCTTGGTGTCCAACAAATCTGTCCCTGAAACGTCTACATCTGATAAATCAGGAATAGGAATGCTTAGTTGTTTCCTAGCAACAAATGCAAAGCAGTGTTGATGATGAAAAAAATGATACTTCTGGGGAATTCTGAATGCTAATAAACAATCTAATGCAGAATATTTCTAAGAATGGATAGATTCAGAGGAAAATGTCATGGATGGAGTGCAGAGACAAGTGTGGAGCACTTGTGAATTACAATTCTAATGTAATGGTATAGAACCCAAATATTACATATTTCTGCAATTTTAAATGTACAATTATTCTTTATGAAATCACAGCCTCTAAGTGTTCCTCATAGTCAGGTAATAATCCTGCTCTTCTTCATTTTAGGATGTTTTTCCATGTTTCATTGCAGAATGTTTCTAATTCTGAAATATTTATATGTCATCTTGCATGCACAGCATGTCTACTCCAGCGGTGGATCTAGGAATTTTCTACATCAGGGACCACAAAGGGGCTTTAGCCAAGTATATGTCCCACATCCATGCACAGTCATTTTTACCTCTTGTTATTATTTTGCTGGGTCTAAATGTTTTCTGCCCTGGTGAAGTTGCGTTCCAGCTGCCTTGGTCTTGACCCTGACAGGCTTCTGCTTGACTCTCTGTTGCTTTCCCTGCTCTCACATTGCTCTGATTGATTTTCACCAGCTGTCTTTTTGGTCAAAAAAACAATATTCAAAAACAATATCTCTGCTTTCTATCCATGCCAAACATTACAGTGAATTCATAAGTTTAAGCTGAGTTTAAGCTTGGACAACTCAATTTCATCATACCTGTTCAAGAGAGACAGGAGATACTTCTCTAATTGTGAGGTGTCAGGGACACAGCATTAGGTTAATTCACTTAACAATGACCGTGGCATACTTTCACTAACATTATTTCATAAACAAGAAGTGCCATTCAGATGATGAGGTAATGTTGGTCAGCTAGCTACATGCCAACAGTAGAAAACTCCTTTGCTAGTAGTAACTCACTGCCTAATATTTGACAAGTGTCAGGTCTGGGGTCAGTAACTGTGTGCGGCTGCTAGAGGCCGGCAAGGTTTCAGTTTTGTTTATCCCTAAGCACACTGGGTTTGAGTAAGTAATTAGTTGGGTCTGCTGCCAGTGTGCTCAGGACTAAGTGGGTTTATGTTTTGATTGGGTGTTGGTATTTTTGTGATAAGTATTTAAGTTAGTTTGAGGTGGACCTCAGTGTTGGTGGGAAAATGTGACAACAATCCTAAGTTCAGTGACATCAGTGAGTAAACACTTTTCAAATAGCGTAATTGTTCCTAAGCAAGAAGCTGTGTGGCGTTCTGTGCCGTCTCGTGTTTTACGTCACATAGGTCTTACCATAATAAATTATTTTGTGAACTCTTCTTATTTTGTTAAGTGTTTCTTACACTTTTTTTCTGGTAAATAACTTTGTGCATGCATCCTTAGTAACAGATTGGTGGTTATATGATGTTATGTGTATATGTTTGAATAAAATGATTAAAAAAGGTGTCTTACTAACCATGATTCTCTTCTGCATCCAAATCATAAACATGGGAATGTTTTCCAATATAACTTTATCTTCCATGTGATGTAAGTCACAGCATCAGTATAGATACAAGAAATGTTTGAATTGTCACAGTCTGTAACAATCAGGTTTCATCCCCACCCCTTGATCTGCCCATGGTCTATTCACAAATTTTTTAACAATAATCTTTGTTGGAGTAGTTTAAGGTTAATTCTGGTGTATATTTTACATTATTCTGTTCTCGTAAAATCCAAATGACTCAGGTTCTTTGTTGACCACAGGACATTTCCAGAATTAGTTGGTATTTAGTCAAATCTTTTCTTCACTCTATGCCTACAGAACTTCAGTGCAACTTGCTGCCACAAAAGCAAAACAGATTAATCCTCATGCTCAGCAGTTACCAAGAAGCTTTTATATTTTACATGTTTTCCCTTATTCTTTCCAGACATACCTTCGATTGTAGCAAAATATTACTTTTTATTTCATCAGAACAATAGCACTTGATTTAAAAAATGTTTGTATGCTTTGGCCAATGAAATCAAAGTAAACATTTGTTAAACATTTATTTTAGATGATGTTTGGACAACAAAACTGCATTGTGGGCTAGTGCCCACTTATTGTTTTTTAGATCTTGTCTTGATTTTTCTGCTAACCACCATTTCTTAGTGACATTTGTAACAGTGAATACACAAGAAAAAGGTAGGTATTGTAGTAATGTAGTTTCAGATTCTCTAACAGTTGCTTTGAAAAGCCCTTAGCTGTGGAGTTTAAGCACAACAGCCTGAGAGGTTTGAAGGGTCATCTAATTTATTTTGCTCTGGAATTTTCTGCACTTTACTTGGATTAACTGCTAATGAGTCAAGTAAGCTCTGAACCTTGGATCATCTGAAAGAACACCCAGAATTTTACATATGTCACTTTTATCTTTAAGATTTTAAGATTTAAGATTTTATATGCATATGGAAATATGCTTAGAAATATGTATTATATAAACATATTCATAGATATGTTTATATAATACATATGCAACTATATGTTTATATAAAACTTTGTCAAGTGGGTGTGGAACAGTTTAGAGGGGAACAGTATAAGTGCGTATGTGTGTGTGTTTATTAAGAGATACTATTAAGTTCAGGAGTGTGTTTGTGTGGAATGTACAGTTTTGAATTAGGTCTGATTCAGGAGTCTGGTGGTCTGGGGGAAGAATCTGTTCCCAATCTGGCATTGAAGGCCTGTACACAAGGGAACCTTTTCCAGATACAAGGAGGGAAAAGAGGATGTGGGAGGGGTGTGTGGGGTTATCTTTAATGTTGGTGATTTTGCAAATGCAGAATGGTATAGAAGTGTGCAAAGCATGGAATTTGTTGGCAGTTCTTAGTATAGGGTATTGCAGTCCAAGGCAGTGCAATTCCAAAAGCAGTGATGTAGTTGCTCAGTTGCTTTTCTGCATAGTTTCTCTGTAGAGCGTGGTGAGGATGGAGTTATGAGCTCTCCTCAGTTTTTGCAGGAAGTAGAGATGCTGCTGGGCTTTCTTCTTCCTGGAGAAGAAGGATTGAGGACTCCATCTCTGCTTCATCTACTGAGGGCTTAATATGGTCGCGATGAAGTATCCTGACACTGTTCCTCTTATCACAACAGCCATTGAACAACTCAATGGGTCAAAGATTTACAGCAAACTTGACTTAGGGAGTGCATACAACCTTGTTTGTATTCGAGAAGCAATGTTTGGAAGACGGATTTTAGCACCACCTCTGGACATTACAAGTGCGGTGTCATGCCCTCTCCTTCCTCCAAGCATTTATGAATTATGTTTTTAGAGACATACTTAATTGAAATTTCATAGTTTGCCTCAACAATATCTTCGTTTATTCATCCTTGTATTCTGAACAAGTGAAACAACAGTACTCTCTTGCTAAAACACAGGTTGTATGCAAAAGCAGAGAAATGTGAAATTCACTGTAAGGAGATTACATTTCTTGGCTATCGGATTGGTCTGATGGGGGTAGCATTAATCTAAGGAAGGTGTATGCTGTGTCAGAGTGGCTGGAGCCATGCTCAGTTAAGGAGGTTATCACAGGCTTATTCAGGGTTTCAGTTCATTTGCAGCCCCGCTTTCAGACCTACTAAAAGGGCAAAAAAACCAAAGAAATGAATCATGACTCCTTGAGCTAGGGAAGCTTTCAATAAAATAAAATAATTGTTTACTAGGACTACCATTTTTAAAATGCCTGATCCTACAAAACCATTTATAGAGGTGCTAGATGGCAGCTGGTAGCCTAGTGGTTAGGGCATTTGCCCTGTGATCAGGAAGTCATGGGTATGATTCCCAAAACTGCTAAGTGCCTCTGAGGTACCCTTGAGCAAGGTACCATGCCCACACACTGCTCCCTGAGTAGTGTGTTCTTGGCTGCCCGCTGCTTGGCTGCTCACTGGAAGAATTTTGTGCTGTTCACACTGTGTGAGATGGTGTGTTCACATATGACAGAATGGTCACTTTCACTATAGATGCCGCTGAGGTAGGTCTGGGAGCAGTACTATCACAGTGTCACGGAACCCTGGGTAAATTACATTCCCTGTGCCTTCTTCTCACGTAAGATATCAGAGGCTGAATGCATTTATGATATTAGTAACCGCAAAACTGCTAGTGATCAAAGGGGTGTCAGAGGAGTGGCATCACTGGTTCAAATGGGCATGGCACTTTTTCACTGTTCTTCAAGATTTAAGATTTGAGAGAGTTTATTGTCAGCCCAGCCACATACACAAGTACACAGAGGGTTGAAATAGTGTTCTTTGAAGCAAATGGTGTACACTAAGCAACAAAGTGCTGTTGGACATCACAGGGCAAATTTCATTACTGACCATTAGAATCTCTAATACATTTGGCTGGCAAAGCAATGACATTTTCGACAAGCACGGCGGGCATCGTTCATTGCCCGGTTCAATTTTTCCATAATTTATCATGCTGGTAATAAGAATGGTAAGGCAGATGCTCTCTCCCGTCATCAGCCTGTTGCAGAAACTAACCCAAATCCTAACCCTATTTTACCTCCCTCCATGATGGAGGCTCCGATGACATGACGCCTCCATGAGGAAATAGCTTGCACTACACAGGACCATCCTGTGCCCCTTGACTGTCCCTCAGGCAGGACTGTCCCCTAGACTGTCCTTCAGTCTTTATGCTGGAGGCTCTTCGTGGTCATGGAATGGAATTGACTCATACCACATCTGCCAGCACACATCCACGTGTTGCTCATTGAAATACACTGAAAATAATTATCATAATTTATCATTTATAATCAGTACAAAATATGATTTGAGACCAAGTTGGTCCTAGTTCTAGTGAGATAATAGTGACCTATATATGCATTGATTGATAGTCTGTCTGTTGCCTGACCTTGGCATTGGTTTGTCAGCAGCGACCATCTGAGCTGCACTTCTGGCTAGCTAACAGGCTATGGGCTATGCTGAAAGAGATGAGAGCAGCACCCTCCAGCAAGGGGTAAAAGCCGAGAGACCAGGCTTGCCCTCACACGTGGACCTATTGTCAAAAACCCACATCATCTCAGCTAATTTACACACCTCTTTAACAATATTATCAGTAACTTCTGAATGCGACAGATGAATGTCATTAGCCCTAAATGCATCACTATCCTGTCATACCTATGGCTAGCTAACAGTTCCAGGTTGCCTGTAATGTCTGGTGCCCTGTCTCCTGGTATACACCTAGTGCCGGAGCCCCTAAACTAATAGTTAATCTTGTGTGTCAAATCATTGAATCCCGTATAACCATTACACTTTTAACAGGCTTCTCGGCAGGTGCTAGACAGAGCAGGGCAAACCCGTTTGAGACTTGAATAGGAGGAGGAGAGTGGTACTTGCCTGGGGAAACTCTCGCATGTGGAAGAGCTTTTTGATTGTGCTGCCAAATAGCCACCCTATCGCTTTAATTGGGGGGGGGGCTCTACAGCTGGAGTCGAGGGCATGCTATCTCCCAAGAATGGCTCTCACCTTCTAGTATTGATTAATGTCTGGACACATACCTCTAATTGACAAACCTTCTCCATCAAAGACATAACTAACTGATGCTTATGACAAACAATATCTCCACCATCACTGGTGACAGAGAAAGAAGATTAACTAAATGTGCAGCACTCAGAGTAGACAAGAAACAGACAAGTAAGACAAGAAATCAGACAATAAAAAAGCAGATACTCAAATCTAGGTAGATGAAAAGCAGTCATAAGTCAGATTTCATGCTAAGTATACCATAGCTTTGAAGCATGCATGGGATGTATTTTTTGCCCCAGTGCCTTTTGAACATGGGGTCATTTTGTGGCAATTATTTCCTTATTTGTGGTTTAAAATTGCTTACAATGTTGTCATTGCTGTCATTTCTCAGTTTAAATGTTGAAGTGAAAATATTCATAAGAAAAGATGGCAGCTTAAGATGTGTAGGATGTGTAGAATTACCTGGTTATTGAGGTAAAAACTTGGTGTCATTTATTAGATTTCTTGAAATCCAGTGACAATTGTAAAGGAATAATTTAACAACATTCATTGTTGCAAATGATGAAAGGAAGCCAGTAGTCACTAGTTAGCCTGTTATCATTTGAATAATGCTAATCGATGACCTTGTGATTCCCTAAACAATCATTAATTAATTGAAATATTAGCATTACTGATTAAATGTTGTCTTTACTTACATGTACATCAGTAAGCTGTTTAAATTTACATTTAAATCACATTTATAATGCGGATCACCAGACATGTGTTAGATATTTAAGGAGCTATTAAGTGACAGCCAAAGGGATGAAACAGTTAACTAGTTCATTTACAGGTACAGGGCAGCCTTTTAATACAATGGCATTTAATAGAATGTCAGACATGCACTGCAGTTTATGAAATAAATGGATAAGTGGTAAAAACCTGTAGTGGTCAAAAACTTTTGGATGGTAGTTTAATCAGACAACTGAAAAGTGCACACAATGACCATATTATCTGTGTGCATCTAAACTAACTCATCCTTGTTACTACAAACTGATGGTCAGTGGGCTAGCACTGATATGGTGAAAACTAGTCACCCATAAAATGCTATGTAAATAAGTTGACCCTGCCTTCGTTTACTTCTTTTCAGCACAACCCAGAATAATAAAATTAGAGTAAAAGTCCAGTGTCAGTCTATAAATTACTGGGTGAGCAACTGAACATTTTAGGCACTTCACATTCCAAGGAGCATTAGGACAGTCACCGCTCCATTGCTCAATCAGGCCGCCTCTGCGATGAACAGTGGGAGGCCAATTAGACTGCTCCGTTCATGCCGGAGATGACAGGGGGTTCTTCTACACTCTGGGAAATGAACTTCGTCTGTGGCTGAAAGGGCCATAAAGGCAAATTATTAGGCTTTCAAGTCTTATGGAGAGCAAACTTTAGAGAAGGGGTTTTAAAAAATGAGCCCACAGATCACTTTGAGCATCTATTGATTCAGGAGCAGGCTTTATGTTCCTGTTTAGACCAATTGCTTGCAGCAGGGTACCAAGCGCACAGCAGTGAAGATGCTTTGATAGACAACCACAGACTACTAAAAAGCCCCAGCGGACTGATGAAGGTGGCAATCCACATCATCTACATATTGTTTTCATTTTCCAACTGCCCTTGAGGGTTGAAAACATTTTAATATGAGAAGCCCCACACTTCCTTAAAAGGACAGAAATAGTTTACAAATGGTAATCTAAGCAGAGGAAACATATTCAAGGCAGTAATGATGAAAAACTGCATGGGTGTGGACCAAGGCTGATTAAATAAATATAAGTATAAAATAGCATTTTGCTAAGGTCAGGCCTTGCCTAGTTTAGTTATGTGCCAGAATCATAAAAAAGTTCAAAAAAGCACATGAGGCTTTAAAAAAAAAAACAAATAGTATTTTTTTGACACCAAAATAAACCACTCCAAAAACACTTACAAAACCTTTTCATGGACCCAATGTTGGAATCAGATGGGTTAATCCTTTTTAGCATTTGTTGATGCAAAATACTATACCTCTCCAGTTTTAAGATACATTTTAATTAAAGTATCTACTTAGACTAAAGAGAATAAACTAAACAAAAGGGTTTCCTTAAGACTTTTCAAATGATTTGATGTGTCAAAATAAGACAACGTAAGGCAAACACAGTTTTATATGATTCATATGCAGCAACACCAATTAAATTATTTTCTTTCTATTTTTACTCAGTTTTCTTCCTAGTTTTACTGGTTGCCAGTTCTGCCTACTAGCTACTCTGCCCCCACCACACATCACATAATATTCCCAAGCTGGGAGGATGAGGACTAGCACTGCTTTACACTTTTTAAACTGTTCCTAACACTAACACTTAGGAGAACATTAAATGCCAGTTCTGTTACATAAGCCAATTCCCAAATCACAGTCTAATGTTGCAGCTAGCACTGTGCTGAATGATGAGGGGAGAGGGAGGACCATCCAGAGAAAGCAAGGGCAAGTATCTTGTTTCAGACCCCTGGCTGAACATAACCAGGGGATACAGCTCATGAGTTCCAGACTACATCACCAATACTTATGCAATGTTTAAGCTACATAACAAAATAAACAAATGTAGACAGCACTTAAACATCACATATTCTTTAAAGTCCTGTATAGGGCACTTTTCAGTTGTGTGGTTGGAACAGTTATATATCGAAGCCTGTTAAGTGTGAACCAACTACAGACATAACCTTAGACATGGTGTCAAATGACTTCACTCAACAAAGGCTGAAATAATCTCTACACTGAACTCCTTCCTTGGTCGAACAAATTTAGAGCAAATATTTCTCTCACTGCAGTGTTGCATCATCTCGGAATGTGGGCTGCATTATGCCCGTGTTGCATTCATTATCCCGAGCAGTACGGATTGTTACTGCCATTCAAAGCTGGTACAAACAGGGCAACTGCCAATTCAGAGGCACTCCGGTGGTGCAATCTAATTCAACTATGAGCTATTCACTCCTTTCTACATGCAAAGAAGTAAAAAGTCTACATTCTTTCAAAACTGATGACAAGCTAATGGAACGAGCTGTACAATTTAAATTAACTAATAATAAGTGAGGTTCAAATCCTCTCCAAATTCTGAATAAAATCCCTATCTGCACCAAGTGAAATACACTGGATGCTGATATTAATCGTAACATTTCCATATGTGACTCACAGATGGTCATGTGATAATTAGAACCAGTGAACACTGGCACATCACACCACAGATGAAATCAGATATGTGATAATGAATATTCTAAATGAATGCAAATTCATAAGGTAAAATACTTGCAAATGAAAATATAAACATGTATTGCGGTGTCATAATATGCAAATAATCTTGGAATTTATAAAAAAGAAAGTAAAAACTCACAAAAGAGTGAGTTTTTTTCACAAAAGAAAAATTAGCCCAGTGAACACTCTTAAAAATGATGTGGCAAAAATAACTGAAAAGGATTTCTCTGAACAATGCCATTGAAAGACCACATTTTGTTCCCTGAAGAAACTCCTAGTGAATGATTGTTTTAATGGAATTTAATTTTTGTAATTAAGATTTGGTGTTACATCCTCCCCATGGTGAAAAATGTTCTGCACAAATTAAGGGATTTTGTCTAGAACTGTACATCTGAGCCAATAACCATTTGGCAACAAGTGCAAAGGGTCATGAATCTGTCCTCAAATCCAAATCTGTTGTTTTGTTGTTTTGCAGTACATGGGCAGTGAAAAGCTGTCATGGTCCTTCAGTTGGGAGAGCTGGTGGATCTAATCTACCTACATTACATCCAGCTCTACGCTGAAGGATAAATGAGCAAAAGGCTGCTGAGTGGAAAAGTTTGACAATTTTGTAAGTACACAGTCCAGGTCAGTACATCTCTGATTACCTCTTCAAAGTCACAGTTAATTAACATATGCTGTAAGT
>JBBJLS010000128.1:3317370-3331303 GCA_037577275.1 Bryconaethiops microstoma
CACACACACACACACACACACACACACACACACACACACACACACACACACACACACACACACACACTTCCATTTCACAGAGCAAGTAGATGACATGCTCTGCTGATTAGGTCTACCTTATCAGCTGAATGTCAAAGGAGAGGATTAAGGCACTTTTATGCTCCATCCAGAAAAGAAAATTGATTTGAATATACTGGCAGTTCTGTGAAATTCATAATACTTGATATGCACATAAAAACCACATTGCTAAAATAAGATGAGCTATAAAAAGACACAAATTATATTTTTAATAAAAAACAGGGCAGTTTACATCAGCTTACAAAGGCACCAGAGAGGGTTCTATGGAGTGATGTCACAGACGAGCCACTTTTGGCTTCCTGAAGAACCTTTTAATGTTCTTAAATATTGAGATGTGCATGATAAAAGGAGCTTTTTAAAGTTTTCATGACCCCCATAAAATGTAACACTTCTATACCAATTAAGGCTTTTGTCTAGATCCACACATTCAAGCCAGGAACCGTACAGAAACCTTGAGAAGGAGAATTCCGCAAATGTGACAGACCTTAACATAAATGACAGTGGGCTTTACACCGCAGGTTGCTGTTATTCAGAGATCAAGGCATGATGGTAATGTTTCTTTCCTACAGATAAATGGAGAAAATACACTGGAACAATTTACTGGCCCCTGAAAACATAATGAAGACAGAAAATGTTATGGTGTTTCTCATCTGGGAATTAAAATAATAATACATTTTTGAAAAAACAAACAAACAAACAAACACAAATTAGGGTGAAATTAGAAATGAGAGACAAGCAAAGAGGAAACAAATAAGGGGCCATGTCTGGGGAGGCTGCAGTAAATGCAGGGTCATAGTAGTAATAAGTGATCGTCCCCACCACTCTGAGGCTCTCTCTCATTTTCTTCTCCTCTTTCTCCTATTTCAGCTGTTATTTTGGTTATATGTAGATAAAGGTAAAGTTGTCTATCAAAATATCCAAATGTAAAAATTGCTACAGCAAGTGGTGAAAAACTATGATAATATGCCATTTTACTAGAAACACTGATCTTGTACTTACAGTATTTGGTCACTCTATTAGAAACACTTTGTACTTGAGGGCACCTACATTATAGGTTCACTATCTATCCATCTATCTGTCTGTCTGTCCATCCATCCATCCATCCATCCATCCATCCATCCATCCATCCATCCATCTAAAGTTTCTGTAATTCCATCCTAACTCCTGGGAACCATATGGATAGTATTTCTCCAGAGCATCCTATATTCTGTTTGGCTCTTCAGGTCACTTAATGGCTTGTTCGACTCCTGATTGTGTCCATCTGTCTTGTTGCTGATTGTCCTCCTTCTCTTTTGCCTACAGATTTTCCAAGCATAATTGTCTTTTCCAACTGATTGGCTCTTCTATGTAGAAGCCCAGACAAGAGCACTGCCTGGAGAGTTCTGATATTTGATTGCAGAGACACATTATAACATTTAATGACCTCTCCCATCCATGTTCATACTATGCCATATTTCTGGACTGTGGGATCATTTGATGTAAATCTTAGCAGACAAAACTTTCCACTATATTTACTTTCTCATCATCAGTTGTCAATCAAGCAGTCTTTCCTGTTGTCATAAAGCTCTTAATGCTGAGCTAGAATTTCATTTTTCATAAAGACCTTTAGGTCTGCTTGTTTTTTGGCTATGAGTTTAATGTCATCCACATGGACCACTATTCATGTGTACAATTACAGACTGTAGCCTGTCTATTGTTATCTATTATACACCCGAAACAGTCAGTTTCTGATCACAAGACTGCCGTTAACTGGATGTTAGACCATAATCTTTCTAATATGAGATTAGTTGTCTTAAAATAGACAGTGATTGTAAGATTATTGTTTCTTTTAAGAACAAAATTGCTTGTTTTGTGCCATCAATTATTTAGAATAAGGTGTGATTTCAACATCAGACAGATTAAAGCAAAGAGTCAGGTTTTATATTTACTGTATATATTATATTAGGTCTTTCCACATCAGAAGCAGCCTCCTCTTATGTCCGGTATGTTGAGATACAAAGTAAAAAAGAGCATTCATGAACAACAGAAGAAACATTGAACATTTGAACATTTAAAATTAAAATGGGGGTGAAATGGGGTAATCAAAAAAATACAAACATTTTGTCGGAAAATGAGTAAATACGGAATTTTAAATGTCACATTTAAATTTTAAATGTCACATTCAATTTCCATGAATAATAGTAAGATTCAGGGACTCCTGTAAATCTATTGGTGAGACTAAATTACTTTTATCTGAGACTCTGAGTGTGAGATGTCTTATTCTAACTGTAACATATCTAGGATGATGTGGTGAAACTGATTTTGCATCTAAATTTCGCTCATTTTTATGAAAGGCTATTTGCAGTGTAGAGGTCCATTCTCAGAACAGCAGTGACACTGAAATGGTGTTGTGTGTGTGGTGCTGGTGTGATTCTACACGGCACAGTGATGCTAGGCTGAGAGTGATCACTGAAAGGTTTGCAGCTCTGTGGACGACTAACACTAAACTGTGCATTGAAAGCTATTCTGTAGAATCTAACTTTACACCACCAAAGTGGAGGTACACGGCTCTGATAAAAGAGGGTTTGAAGTGATCAATTCTATTATTTAGATTTGCACTGGTGAAATCAACCACTGCAAAGTATCTCTCTCTCTCTCTCTCTCTCTCTAAACCTCAGGGGCCACATAATACACTGATTACACTGAAAATCTCTCGCTGATTTGGACAACCCTGAATGGAAAATAATTAGACCTGCACTTCATCAGTGCATTTAGGTGATCGACCTTCTGCTGTTTCCACTACAAGCTCCATGTCTTCATGCCATCTCTGATTACGTATAAACAGCTCATCAGCTCACTCTGTGTGAGCCTCTTCACCACCCTGCTCTGAAACCCACCGCCGCCAGACGAGCGTGTGTTGCTAGGATACAAAAACTTTCGGTGTGAACCCTGGTGGACATGATTTTAGTGAATCCTGGCAATTTCAGACATTGCACGATTCCATGTGGCAAAAGTGCTTAGGATGCACTGGAGTAACATGAGAGCACACATTGTAGGTACTGTGGAAGTTTGAGAGCTAATGAATGAAGAGTGTAATACACAGCCAGTGCCAGGTGGCCATTCAGCTAACACTCAGAAATCAATATCCAGGGCTTTTACCCTGACCACTATTTTTGGGATTGCATTACAATGCCTACAAACTACAAATAGCACCTACACAATGTGCTCACCCCATTTAACATTTCAATTTCTTTTATTCTATTCTATTCTATTCTATTCTATTCTATTTGTCCTTGTTGTCTTAGCTTCTGATGTGCCACATCCATAACTATATACCATGAAAAAAAAAATGCAGGACTGTTTATTGTTATAAGTGATATAAGCTGTCAGTTACAGCCATGTAAAAAATAACTTAATAAATTACGATATCATTGATGAATGTGCTCCCAGATATAGCCCTAGCTCATTTTCTTTGTAATCGTATTTCATTTTATGTTATTTCTTAATTTTTTTATTATTTACAGACATACATCAAAATTTGAGTACTGGCAGATAACATTTTCTTCATTTTCAAGTTGTTGAAGACATTTAAATAAAATAGACACCAGATTACATTTTTTTTTTTTCATTTTTAGTGCACAATTTTATTTATTTACCATTTTGGACCAATTAAACATACAATATTAAATGTGCAATAACTTTTGCAAAAGTGTCCAAAAACTACTACTACTGTGAATAATACATGATTACATGTAAAATAAAAGAGCATATGATTACATCTGATGGTTTGTCATTTGAAGTGTGTCATTATTTACATGTGTACTTCTGTGGGGGACATGGACTCATTTTTGTTTAAAAAATCAACTAAATGTAATTTGCGCAAACTTTTGAACACAACTGTACATATCACTATTCATTCATTTATTTTTTACATTTCTAGTTATACTTGTTTTCATCAACGTCTACCAGCACGCTGACAACATGTTAACACTTTTGCAAAACTGCTCCAGCATGGATCCGATCCTTTTAGCACTGCAGGTGAACATCAAACATCACATTTCAAACATTTATTAGAAAATCAAACTCTTAAAGTGAATTATATTAGAGTATCTTATGCTATTACTTTACAATATTATACTCAATTATACATCATTAAAGGTACAGTAAGTGGTGAAAGCAATCATTTTAACATTTTATTTAATCATATTCTTAAATATATTTCAAACACACTGCAAAACATTTACAATCAGCTACAATTTTACGATCTCATTTCATGCCCTACAACTCCCAAGTGCACCTTGGAATGTGAAGACATTACTCAAAACAAGATAATCTGACATAGCTTAGTTCCACACATACAGGCAAGTAAATAAAACATTTTATTAAATTTTTGCAAAAACAGTTTCTATAGTAAATGAAAAGAAAAACAAAGCCAGACAAAAAAGAAAGCAAAGTACAACTCATATCCCCTGAGTAAGCACATGTGTATAAAAACTGCACTGTACCATCAGTACAATGGTTTGAATAATCATTCATTTATAAAGCATTTGGCTCGGCTGAGTTGAGTCCACTGATTGGAATGAACTCAGCTAATTGCCTTTAAGGAAACCAAGGGAGGAATAAATCAACTAGTAAGATTAATATTGAAATCCATTACACAGAAATATAGAATAGTCAGTTATAAAAGCAACAGTGCAGTTCATGAAAGGCGACTGCATATCTTCTCTGTCGTAACAAAACATCTCATCTGTGAAACAGAAACTTAATAAGTGAACTGAAAAAATGTTCTTAATGTCAATGTATGTTAAAGTAATAAGATGAGTGATTCTGAAGTTCTTCTTTTGGTCTATTTGTCAGAAATAGAATTATGAAAGAACCTCAGTTTTAGGGTGGTGGCATAAATGCACTCAAAAAAAAATACAATAGATTTCTATTATATAATAGATTTCTATTTGTTTATTACACATTTGGGACCTTTCTGCTCCAGCTGAAAGAACAAAACACTTAATCCCTGCATGCTGCCAGCAACAGTGCTTGTGACTGATTGTGGCAAATAAATCAATTTAATTGCTGTTTAAATGGCTTTTTTTCTTACAAAGAAGAGGAAAGAGCAGGAATGTTTATTAAGAAGTCTGAAAAATGGATCATATATCTAGAAAAACATACTATATGTGGACACCGGACTATCACAACTGTATGAGCTCGTTGGAGATCCCATGACAAAACTGTGGACAATAATATGGAGTTGCCATCCTTTGCAACTATAACTGCCCGCACACTTCTGGGAAGATTTCCAAAAGGTTTTAGAACTTTTCTGTTGAAATTTGAGACCATTCAGTCAAAAGTGTAGGTCAGGTACTAATGCCGGATAATAGGCCTGGGTCACCATCGACGTTCCACTTAAATCCAAAATTGCTCATTTGTGTTAAGGTCAGGGCTCTGCAAGCCACTGGAGCTTCTCCACTCCAAACCTCGCTTTATGGGCCTTTATAGACCTCACTTTGTGCACATTTGGTTATCTTTTCACATATTTAGATATCTAACACACAGTGAATGGCTGAGATTATTAAAGTTATTAGCTTCAGTTTGTATTGTCTAACAAATCATTGACATAAAAATAGCTCATTTACCATAAATTGGCAAAAAAATGAAATGACAAAGATTAGATTAAGACGTTTATATTAAACCAGTGAAGTTTACGTAAACTACAAGATGAACAACTATTTTAATTATTAATTGTGCAATTACTTAGCTACTTTAACTTATAAACTACAACTAGAGGGCTGTAGAATACGGCAACATATACATTAGGTAGGCGGACCCTGCTGCGCCACCTTTTTCACAACAATACATCTGGTCATAAACATGCTTTAGAAATAGTGTAAAACAAAGGTGTTTTTAAAAAAACAAACAAAAATAAACCAATGGCTGGAGCTGAAACACCGTTCCAGGAGTAAAAGTCAGGACAGCAAGGTGTTCCAGCTCAGGCCATTGTTTTTGGAGAGGAAAACTGCGTTTCTTGTAGAAGCACAGAGACAAAACCATCGAAATGATTTACAGTGATTTACAAAATGAAACACTACTGACACTAACAAAAGTAACGTCACAAATGCCTGGTACCAATTTCATTTGGTGTAACTTCTGCATTCTTTCATAAATGCTTGCATTTTCAGCTATTTTTGGAAGTTTTTTCTTACTAATTACATGTGTTGAGCATCTATGATGTCCAAGTACTTTGCTTCAATGATCTTTGGCAGCACACGGTTCCTTAAAAGGAGATGAAATAAGTGTCATTACAAATGCTCAGTTCAGCGAACACCATTGCATTTTGTTTCTCCATACTGACTCATACTCAGCATGCGACATGAGTCACTACCCAGGATGAAACATGAACACTATTTCATTGTTTGACATAGAACAACATAGTGTAAAACACTGCCCACTCATGAATATTAGTTAGAAAGGCTTGTTGTGCTACACATAGTTTACAGGTATTGGAGAATGAAACAGTAAACCAATAAGAGACAGTGTTACAGTGATTAATGGCAAATTAAACCCTCTTAAATCTAGTCAGTATACATTGAACAGCCAATACATTAAAACCACCTGTCTAATATTGTGTACGTTCCCCTAGTGCCACCAAAACAGCTCTGGTCCATTGAGGCATGGATTCCACAAGACCTCTGAAGGTGTGCTGTGGTATCTGCACCAAGATGTTAGCAGCAAGTCCTGTATGTTGCGAGGTGGGACCTTCATGGATTGGACTAGTTTCTCCAGCACATCCCATAAATGCTAAATTGGACTAAGATCTGGCAAATTTGAAGGCCAAATCAACACGTTCAACTCTTCATCATGTTCCTCTGACTATTCCTGAACAGTTTTTTGCAGTGATAAAGGCCACTTCCATTAGGGAATATTGTTGCCATGATGGGGTATATTTGTTCTGCAGCAATATTTTAAGTATGTGGTCCATCTCAAAGTAACATACACATGAATGCCAAGAAGCAAGGTTTCCCAGCAGAGCATTGCCCAGAGCATCATACCACCTCCCCCAAGGCAAAAAAAAATGTGATTAATCAGACAAGGACACCATCCTCCGCTGCTGCATGGTCCAGTTCTGATGATCACATGCTGACTGTAGGCCCTTTTGGCAGTGGACTGGGGTCAGCATGGGCACTCTGACTCGTCTGCAGCTATGCAGCCCCATACGCAGCAAGTTGTGATGCATTGTGTGGTCTGACACCTTTCAATCATTACAAGCATTCACTTCTTCAGCAGTTTGTACTGCAGTTGCTCTTCTGTTAGACTGGACCAAATGGGCTAACCTTCACTGAACGTCAATGAGCCTTGGACACCCAAGAACCTGGTTTTGCAGTTGTCATTCTTTGGACCACTTTTGGTAGGTACTAAAAAAGTGTGAAGTGACGATTCTGTCATATGTGAACACGTCACAGCAAACAGTGTGAAATTCTTCCTCTGCATTTAACCCATTCACCAAGTGAAGCAGCAAGCAGCCAGAAACACAGCGCCTGGGGAGCAGTGTGTGGGGATGGTACCTTATTCAAGGGTACCTCAGTGGTGGCACTATCAGTCTTGGGATTCGAACCCACGACTTCCTGGTTGCAAGGCAAACCCTAACCACTAGACCGCCAGCTGCCCGAGATCTGTTGTTTTGGAGCTGTTATGGCCCAGGTCCTCTACGCCTCACAATTTGGGCCTTATCACAGTCTGATCCTTACGCTTACCCCAATTTACTCCTGCTTCCAGCAAGTCAAAATCAAGAACAGACCTTTCACTTACTGGTTTATATATGCCACCTTTTGACAGGTGCCACTGTAAGGAGATCAATGTTATTAACCTCACCTGTCAGTTGTTTTAATATTGTAGTTGATCGGTGTTTCTAATTGTACTCATTTTGACACTGTTTCAAGTATAAGATTATTTAACCTATAGATGTTTTTACTTGTTTTGTGTCTGGTGAAATGGTTTCCTTATCACAAATAATTTTTTTAGCCTTACTCATTGAGATTGAATTAGAATAAGACCATTTCTCTGGATTAAATTACCTAAAACATTTAAACACCTGGCAACAGGTTTATCTTACAGTATACTCTCATAATATTCTGAACAATCTAATAAGGAAGATATCAGATATGGTGACTAGATTTTAGACATTTGACCTTGTCAGGATCTCATTTTTTGCACAAGTGTTGTCAGGAAAGTGGTGTTTTTATAAAACAGTGATGAAATGCTCCGATATTCAATAAATACTTAATTCAATATTGATAATAATCACAATAATCATTTCTTCCAATGAGCAATGTCAGCATTAGACTGTGGTTGCCAAGCAATTTATTTTGCAATAACTTCCATTCCAACTGCAGTCATATGTGCAGGGATTGACATAAGTGGTACGAGAGTACAAATTGGCGTATGTGGTACGCAAATGCGCGGCAGTTTTCAGTATCACAGCGCAAATGCGTACCTAATTTGAGTAACTTCACACTGCGTAACCTCGACTTCACAGCCCGAGACACGGCCGAGACAGACCTCTGCGCGCAGGACTGGAACTACTTATTTTATGAATGATGAGCTCAGTGGAATCAATGTAATGTAATTGAGCAATGTGGTTCCATACCTGACAGGAATGAGGAGGATCATGAGCAGGGGGAAGATCATCTTCATATACGGCAGTGGGTACATCCCAAAGGCACAGAGGATGATCAGCTGGATCAGCTGTAGACCTGTGAAGTAGTGAACTTTCCTCTGAGGCACTCGGCGAATGTAATGTGTGGGTGGATAAGAAGTCTCGGAGAGAGGAAAAGAGAGGTAGAGAGAGAGAGAGAGAGATTGATGTTTTAAGATTTGTTCATAAATTCAAATGTACACTGTACACTCCTTGGTAAATAAACCCTTTCAAGCTACATGTGTAATTAACTGCATGGGTGAATGGAAGCACAGACTGCATTAGTTAAGAAGCAGACTGCATTACATTAATTTAAAAGTGTGTTTATATTACAGGGCTGAGGAATTAGAGGATAACCTTTACATGGTAAACATAACTAATATTTTTTTTCCCTCAAAACATTGCATAATAAAGTATTACAGTCCCAGCTCAAGGGTAGCAACATGCATGCTAGTTAATAATCAGAGGACAAGTTTATTAAAGCGAATAGGGACTATTTAAGTAAAAGGGGTTTGAAAAATGATAGTAGCTGGAGCAGCTGCTGAGAGAGGAAGAGCAATAAACGCACACAAAATAGTGCATGTACCTAGCAAAGGCATTCGGCCTCCTGACGAAACACAGTTCATTTTAAATAGTGTGGGGGTTATGTTTTGGATTGAGGTTAAAGACGCTTTTTATGATTTTGGAAAGAGGTTAAGGTGAATGTTTACTGGCTGGATTTAAAAGAACACCTCATTTTTCTCCCAGAACTCTAGCTTGCCACGTCTATCTCTGCATGTGCCTGTATCTTGCAGGGTAACAGAAAAAAATGATCCAAAAACAAATACCTGCCCCTGAAACAGCTGCCCTTTACTTTGGCAAAGACCTGGCTGGTAGAAGAAGGCTAGTGCGGCTAAACCCTCTCTCCTTTTCAAATTAATAATGCATCAAAATAAGATTTAATAGGTGGCATCCACATTGTTTTACTTGTGGTTAACCAATGACTAGAGGCTGTTTATTCTTGACTTCTGTGGACTGATGAACAATACCAGGTCATAAGAAAAATAAAAGAAGCCCACTATGGGGCTGATTTATGCAAGCCCAAGCTTGTACACAGCCTGTCCGTGAATGAAGTAGTTCCTCATTCAAAAAGAAATCCAGGCTGGAACATTCCATGTAACTGCTGAAGGGCTAAACTGCTGTTGGCTGCACAAGAAAGATATTGGTAAATATATGACATCATGAAAACAGGTGGATTCAAGCTGTGTAAGGTAAGCTGTGTTTGCAGCTTAATTTTAATATAGGGACCATATGGGCTGAGGAGTAAATTGTCCGTTTCATTTTGTTACTTTGGCAGTGTTTATGTAAAACACCAACCTCTTTTATTAAAAGAAAAAAATATTATGAAAATGTGATTTTCCTTGTTAGGAAGCTTTTATACAATAAGTGTACCAGTGATTGCAGCTCATTTCTGTCAGGTCTGGGGTCAGTAACTGTTTGCAGCTGCTAGAGGCAGCCAAGGATTCGGTTTTGTTTATTCCTGAGCACACTGGGTTTGAGTAAGTAATTATTTGTGTCAGCTGCCAGTGTGCTCAGGAATAAGTGGGTTTATGTTCTGGTTGGGTTTCGGTATTTTTCTGTGTGGTATTTAAATTAGTTTGAGGTGGACCTCAGGGTTGGTCCACTGTCACCCTGGCGTTTTGTGTGCCTTTTGTTTTGGAATTTTGAAAATAAACAAAGAAGCAAAAATGGAAGTCTGCCTCTGTGCCTGCCCTCATTCGGCAAAAAGGGGAAACCGTGACAATTTCATTGTTTCATTGCTGTTGTTGAGAAGGTGCTCGCAAATGAAGGCCTGCAGTGAATGTGCTACTAGTGTTCTTAGCTATTAAACGATTAGTACTTCTATCCAATATTATGACCAGCCTTCACTGATTTTAGGTGTGTTCTGCATCCATGGTTTTTGGCACTAGGAAAGTATTGTTCATGGTATTGTATACTATGCTACTGTTTATCTAAAATATATTGCAGTTTTCCTTTAATTAATTTTAGGTTAAATTCTAGTTAGATAAAGACGTTCTGCAAAGCTTCTACACTGGACCGTCAAAATAAAACAGTTATATTGCTCAAATCAGCACAAGTAACAGTAACACTTTCACTTTTGAATGACTTAGAATCATTAAGCTCGCTGAACATTTTGGAGTGAGTAAAGTTTAACAAAGTAGATTTGTCTCATTTGTCCTTTAGCACTCACTTGTTCTTTGAGCAGCAGGGCGATCCGGTCGCACATCTGGTTGCCATCAATGGAGGTAAGAGCGATGTAGAGGAAGAGGCCATAGAGGACGGGCTTCGGAATCCACTGCAGCGGCACTGGCAGCAGGAACACGGACAGACCAATCAGGACATTCGCAGCCAGCGATGTCAGACGAGTCTCCTTCACACTGACAATCCTGTAGGTGCAGGGTCTATCATTCGTTTATCCTTTAAGAGTGGAATCAGTATGTGAACAAACTGAGTGAACATTTTATTCTCTGTCTTATTATGTATGTTTTATGACTGCATTACCTTATACTTGTAATTTACTTGTAATTTAGGGTGCCTCTTAACATCAGGCTACTCATGAAAGCTAGTTTTGTTTTTGATCGCGGTTAGTGTTCTGTTAATCCTGTTTGGTAAATAAGTAAATAAGGACCTTTGGTAAATAAGTAAATATTGGCCCCATAGCATGGAAGAAAGAACTTTCCTCCACATGAGTTCAATCCATGCATATAAACAAAGTCAAAGCTTTGAAATATACCATTTACTCTAAAGTCTATATGGCTCGTATCTAAAATAAGCTGCAAAACAGATCCTTTTTAAAATTTGTCTTTTTCGGACATCACAAAACAACATATTTACATATAGCCCCATGTTCAGGCCACAGACATTTAGTCCCCTTTTGTTTTAGTCTGGACTGCTTTTTAGGCACTATACAGAGCCCCATTAAAAAAAGCATGCAACAATAATCTATTTAATTCTTTTTTTCAGTTTAGTAACTCCAGATTTTTAATTTCAGTTGTCTCCAGTTTCACCCGCTAACTGGGACACCCCCTGTCATGTGATACCACCACTGAGAGGATGAAGGGTAGCACGTGCTTTCTCTGAATTACATTAAGCCAGCTGCTGCATCTTTTTAAACTAGAAAGTGACTATTTTTGGTACATAGACCTGCACAAAGAATAAAAATTACTGCACCTTCTCAAGCAGTCTCATACTCTATGTAGACTCTGAAGGTGTTCACGGCTGAGTGACTTACGTCTCACAGAGGTGTCCCTGCTCCACGTGCTGCTCAACCTTCGCCAGCTGACGAACATGTAGTGTCGAATGGGGGAAAGCTGCATGCATCCATGGCAACCCCAGCACTGACATCAAGATGTTGATAAATCCAGAGAGCATGAGATCCCAGTGGTATGCTGTTCCCTTCAGCAATCTGAAACACACACACACACACACACACACACACACACACACACACACACACACACCAAAACTCAATCTCTCTGTACAAAACTGACATAGGCAGAATGTGTGACGGCTCAATGATCCTGGAGAAAGCTAAATTGTAGCAACTGAGAAGGTAGACAAGACAATCATCAAGTTGCACATATATAACTGGGCTGCTATGGTTGTACATGCCATACCTTCAAAATCCATCGAAAAATTTGTGTTCTGGAGTGTACCTGTTCTCCGGGGCATTGGTGAGGGAGATCACAATGTTCTGGTCGATGAAGATGAGTAGAGCAAGGAGAAAACCAAGGCCACATGCACCCAGCACATTCATCCCTGACAGCTTATTCAAAGCAGCGGTGTTGAATACAGGACCTTTATAGAAGTTGAACACCGGAACTGTGGGCACAGAGCAGAAATGCCTCAGAGAGCTGTTACAGTGAGAGAATGTGACAGTAACGGAAATGTATAAAGACAGATACATTGTATCTGAGTTAAAACAAATTCAGATTCTCAGATGTTTCATGCAGGGCAAACTGATAAATACAGTTCATTGTATTGCTATGAGGCATTACATTATACACTCTGTAGCATTAGTACAAACTGAAAAAGAGAAATCTTTTAATCAAGTATTACATGATTGGTAATCAAAAACTGCAATTACTTTCTGCAGGCATTCGATCCCACAACAAGCAGAATGTGAATTTGATATGCTTTCATCAATTGGGTTGAGGCAAATATATACAAAAAAGGAAGCAACACATATCCACTGAGACACATCTATTAACCTGGTCCTATAAAGTCTTCAGCAAGTAACATTTCTTTATTTGTTAGCTAAGAAGCTAGTGCGAATTCACTTCCAAGAACAGAAAAGAGGGACCCCCAATTGGTCCACTTTTTGGCTCTGTCCCCAGAAAGATGGACTGTCTGGGGGTCCCCAAGGAGAAAAAAATGCAAGCTTTGCTGGATTGCCTACACATGAATGTACACATGCACATACACAACAGTGTCTGCTTGAATACTTGTCAAAAATGAACAAAAAAAGAACATTTAATTGTTAATTGTGATTATTTGTATGCCATTTAATTGTCAGACAATATTCTGAGGTTGTGACAGGCCTATTTAAAACCTTATGCCAAACACTCACGTTCAATGTCGATGAATAGATAGGAGCCCACGAAGGAGAATATGACCACGGAAATGGGTAAAGCACAGTCTGACACCACCTCTCTGATTTTGGCATGGAGAAATGGGCTGGGGAAAACCAAAAGTATAATGTTTATACATCTGAGGCAAGAAAAAGGGAATTTCTAAGACACTCTTAAAAGGATTTCAACACAGTTGCACATATATTAAGTCATTACTGCACCAGCACTTATATCCAATACAAACTAACAAACTCAGACTGCTATGATTGCAAAATTGTCTATGCCTTTTAACAACATAATAAAATAGGTGATAATTTATATTTTGCTATAATGGTTGAACCAAGTAGATGAGGTTGAGGGGAGGGGGTTGTGGTTACATGTCACTGGTACTCATTTAAGGGATGATCACTGTAGGGTGCACTGGATCTTTAATGGCTGAGAAATACAGCTCTGGAAAAAAAAAGAGACCACTGCAAAAATGATCAGTTTCTCAGGTTTTATCTTTTATAGGTGCAGGTATTGAACTGAACAGCTTTGCCTTAGTTTTTAAGAACTGCTGACAATATTTCTCCTCATTTCC
>JBBJLS010000128.1:3367221-3380724 GCA_037577275.1 Bryconaethiops microstoma
TTTCTTGGCCATTTTATCAGAAACACCTACCTTGTACTTCCCTTTCTTGGCCATTTTATCAGAAACACCTACCTTGTACTTCCCTTTCTTGGCCATTTTATCAGAAACACCTACCTTGTTCTTTCACTTACTGGCCACTTGATTGGAAACACCTGCTTTGTACTACCAATCATAAATAACTTTTTGAGTTCACACTATTTATAGTTACACTGTAGGTACACAATTATAGACTGTAGCCCAAGCTGTCATTTAACCAAGTGGCCACTAAGTGTATTTTTCGTCCGACTGCTTAGCACTGAACATTCTGTTCACATTCTCTCAGAAAATCCATTCATTTCTAATAATGATCATTTGAAAGACCTGTATTCATTCATTGCCATTCAGGGTCTAAATGTCCAGAGCTATTTTTTCCAACTGTGCAACACAATACCTATCTTCACTAATTGGACTCTTTTCACAGTAATGGAGGAGAGATCATTAGTGAAATCAAGCAGTGGGGTTCAGCACTGAACCACATACCTTGGGACACTACAGCCCTGACCAAATACCAGAGCTTTAGCAGCAAACTTGTAATTTCCGTCAAAACAGGTGAAAAGGGACCCCGGCGAGGATTTCCCCCTTCTCCTTCTCAAGGTTGCCATGACTGCAGGGGGAATGAATAGCAGACTGGTGAGAAAAATGGTGTCTTTTATCTCTCTCCGGTCCTGTGCTAGTCCTCTCTGAAGGACAACAGAAACATTGAGATTTAAAAGGCCCAAATCATTGAAATGTTTTTTAAACAAAAGTCTGATATTGCATGCAAACACTGGTAAACATGCTGAAGTTATGAGGAGTGTTTCAGCCCAAGCTGTTTTTTGAATGAGGCCCAATGCAGAGCACCCATCAGAACAGAAGTGATGGTGAGTGATGAAATCTATCCATGAAATGCTATGAGAAGATAACGTGGAAAACATTTATGGCGTTTGTCAGACACTCTGATCCAGAGAGATGTGCATGGGTGCTTTGTCCCTCACGCTAGTAAGCCCAGACTTAAATTAACGGCTCCTTTCAAATTAGGATTCTACCAGAGCTAAAGTTAATAATCCAGCAGGGCCGCTGTTTGACAACCATGAGGGTCAAGGGAAGTTTATTCCACCACTAAGGTGCCAAAACAGTTGTATAATTATGTTACATAATTCTGTTCTTTTCAAAAATGAGCATAATCCACCCCCACCCCCCAAAAATACAGTTGTATAATTGTGCTATATAAAGTTTTTTGTGTGTGTTATATAAAGGTTTGTGTGTGTGTGTGTGTGTGTTATATAAAAGTTTTTTATTCTTTTTTTGTTGTTGTTTGGTTAAAATGGCAAACTTGACCCATTAGTTGTCAAGTTTTATTTTCAAAAATCAGCACAACCTTCTGAACATCACAGCAGCACCTGTGTGTATGTAAAGGGGCTGTAGAAGAGTGTGCTCATTTTTAATAAAATAACAAAATACTAGAAAAATAAAGGCAAAATAACTAAAACAACCTCTTTATAGGGGATAAAGGGAGGTTGGCAAACAATCATCAAACAATGAATGACAAAATAAAATACAATAAAAATGTAGGATGGCTGCTACAACTGTACTTTCTTTTTTGTGGGCAGGACCTGGACCAGTAGAGAAATCTGTGCTTGGTGTGGGGCAGGTTAGACAGGTATGCTGTGCTATCCATGCTGAAAGAGACTAATGAGTTGTGAGTGATGGGACCTATTACTATTAGATGCATTCCTGCAGAGAGCAGTTTTAGGGTTTTGCTGTTTCAGATGTGATCAGATATGCTGATAAAAAAAACAGAAAACTTGCAAGTGTTGAGAAATAAAAATGCAAATACACAGCAAGTCGATATGAGGAATGAAGTGGAGGTGCAGTTCATTATATAAACAGTAGGGGGCAGTATCTTTACAAAGCAGAATAGACTACGGAGAGAACTTTAATAGGATTGTTAGCTCTCTATGTCTCTCTACTCTATCTCTCTCTATTTCTCTCTTTCTCTCTCTTTCTTCAACAGCCCCCACCACCACGACACACCCACTCACACACATACAAACCTTCAACACGTGTAAGACACGTGTAAGAACTGGATCCTGTGATGCTGAGTTTGGCTCTGCCAACAATTTCCCTGTCTGTTACTTAGATGAATCATCAGAGCTGATACCTACAAATACATATATGTGTGTGTGTGTGTGTGTGTGTGTGTGTGTGTGTGTGTGTGTGTGTGTGTGGAGCTTCTCCTCTCCTCACCTCATTTCATTAGCAAATGGGCATACAGAGCTTATCCATATTAGTGAATAAGATTTAAAGCACTGCACTGGATCTAGATTCCATTTGACCAAACTAAAGTTGGAGTTGTTGAGCCCTGATGAGAATACTATTGCACTAAAAAGAAAAAAAAGCAACAAAAAAACCACAGACAGAGCTGCATGGCTTAGCTTTAGCATGAGTGGAAATCTCTGCACGTTTGCCCAGTCAGTCCTTTCAGGACATAATAATACTTATTAGCCGCTTAATGACTAATATCTTCGTCTGATTGTGTCTGAAGTACTTAGGTGATTGCCTTAGCGTGAGGTCTGATTGCAGCCTACTGTGCAAAGTGTGTGTGCATCAGGTTCACAGGTGATGGGTTTCTTGCCGTTCCACCGCACTAGGCAGCAGTCAGCTTCTAAAACATTCATCTCACGTTCACTTCTGCTGTGAGGTCAACGCCTGAGAAAATATTTAACAAATGAGAGCAGATCAAGCACTCAGATGTCAATATCAAAGCAGATTTCGAGTTTTTTGCCATGTAGAAGAGCAGACCGTGGGCCAATAGCTACCTCATGCTTCAGAGTCGGGTCTGACAGAATGCCAGAAAGAGTGAGATCCATTTCATTGAGGGGCTCTAGGTGGAGACTGGTTGTGCTCATTATTTCCTCTCTGCAGAGCTTCCTTTTAATGCTGGTTCAGTAGAAGTTTGCAGGTTTGCAGAAAGGACATGCTCTGTGCATCAGACAGTTCTAGAACCAGGCTCCTCTCTGTTTTAGCCTGAGGCCTGGCTGGTTGCTGGGCGGCCACTCAGAGATGATGGACAGGTGATGATGGATATGCAGCTCAAGCCACTACAGTGGAAACGTTGCTTTAACAGGGTCAGAATCCAAGACAGACACAAACAGAGAGAGACAGAGACAGAGTGGGAGACACAATATGGCTGCCCCAGCATCAACGGCCAGTGCCGATACTGTCCCTTTAGGCGGAGCTCCCTTTCCCTTTCCTGGCTCCAGTCAACAGGCATCCCCCATGTGCCACTCATGCGATGAGACATGAGGCATGCTGAGTCTAAGAGAGTTGGCATCCATTCACATCCGGGCATTTCTGCTTCTGTGTGAGACCACAAATTCATGGCCAGACGCTGCTTAACCAAACTTTATTCAACCACTAACACCCACTGAATCCTGTAAAAAAACTGAATCATGTAAATGCTGTTTATGTATTTATATATTTTTTTGATATACATAAAGGCTATGATTATGGAATATATTTACGGCATTTGGCAGACTCTTTCAAGTGACATACACGAATGCTTTGTAGTTTCCAAAGAAAACCTGTCCCTCACACTAGTAAACCCAGACTTTAGAACCCAAATTAAGAACTGCTAGCAAACTAAGATTCTACCAGATCTGAAGTTAGGGCGCAATCAGATAACACAACACAAATTCATGACCGGATGGTGCTTAAATAAACATCGTCTTCTTTCAACCCATTCACACTACAAAAAAAAGGCACGATGCAGGACAGCCCCCCAGAAAAGAAGTATGATTCTAATAATTAAATCTATCGATCAGAAATGCCATTACAAAGTAATGTGGAAAACATCTATGGCATTTGGAAGACTCGTTTGAGTGAGATATGTGAGCGCTTTGTAGTTTCCAAACAAAACATGTCCCTGACACTAGTAAACCCAGACTTAAATTAAGAACTGCTAGCAAACTAAGATTCTACCAGAGCTGAAGTTAATAATCTACGAGGGCCCGATCAGATAACACACCACAAATTCATGGCCGGATGCTGCGTAAATAAACTTTGTCTTCATTCAACCCCTAAAACCAATTACGCTAACATTTTTTTCCAAAAATTTCACAAGTGAAATTGCATTCACTTAATAGGAAATTGCCTCATCCACTTTGTCTTTTGATAACACTGAAATGTCCTTTATGAACTCTATGCAACTTGGTGAACTTTGATTGTGTTGACCTCTGATGGACAGCTCTTTGTGCAGCAGCACTGTAGATCCAAAGTAGTGGAAGGCCGGATTAATTTTGCAGAATTTCACTACTATAAAAAAAAGAGTGGTGGCATCTTACATAGTTATTTACAAAATGGGTTAGATTGTTCTCATTTTCACATTTTACAACATCGTTTCCTCATTCCACGATAGTGAAATGCAAAACCACTGCTAAATAACTAACTCTAGACTGTGGTGGCTAGACAGCTGGGACTTTTCCAAAACCGCTGGTCTTGTGTGGTATTTTGATTATACAGTGGGTAATACCTACCAAAAGTGGTCTAATTGTTGTCAACTGGTGAACAAGCTACAGGGTTATGGTTGGCCAGGGTTCAGTGATGCTCAGCAGTAGCGAAGGGTAAGCTGCCAGGCAGCTTTTTGCTGAAAAAGTGAATGCTGGCTATGGTAGGAAGATGTCAGAACATGCAGAGCATCACAGCTTGCGAATGGGTCTGCAAAACCACAAACTGGTCAGAGTGACCCTGTCAGATAATAAAAGCTCCTACAGCAGGCACATAAGCTTCAGTAGTATAGCAACAGCATTCCTTAACGGCAGTGACCTCTTTCAGTAGGATAACACATTGTGCCGCATTTCAAAACGTGTTAAGTAATCCCCAGATCTCAATACGAGTGAGTATCTGTGGGATGTGTTCGATAAAGAGGTTGGTCCATGCAGGTCACACCCAACAATTTATTGGTTTAAATGATCTGCCGCTAACATCTTGATGCCATATACCAAACCACACCATCAGAGGGCTTATAGAGCCCATACCTTGATGGGTCAGAACTGTTTTGGCAGCATGAGGGGGACCTACACAACATAAGCCAAGTGTTTTTTGGACATGTAGACATTAAATATTTAAAAGGTTGTGGGTTCAATTCCCAATGGCACAGTTTTAGGTGTGTGCAAAGCACTCAACCTCCTATGATCAGTGTAACGCTGGCAATGCTGTGCTCCAAGACTGAAAATAGTTGTGCTAAGTTCACACTAAACAGTTTTTCGCTGGACCACAAGTGCTATAAATTTCACAGGTATTTTATGGAAATTGCTGTCAAAAGCCATAGATCAAAGGCAAATCAGAGTTCACTCAGTGCTCTAAAAATGGCTCCCAATTGCTATGTGTGAATTGTTCACCATCCGAGAGGCTCGTCAGTGCCTTGCAGACACTCAACAGATGTCGAGCATGCTAAAGATCCGGACCTGTTGGTAAGTCCAAAACCTGTATGGCGAAATGTTTTCTGACCAGTGATGAGCGTGGTGATGAGCTACAGGTAATAAGAGAAAAAACACAGTGAGGGGAAAGCTGTGGGAGGAGTTTATACTCTTTATTTTGTATTTAGACTTTTTTCCCTTTATATCATGTGTGAGAAATTCCTGTCTCACACATGGTATCGTGTTATTCCTACATCACATCTCGTTATGTTTTTTGTGACAAAAATAAAATTCTTGCTGGTGAAAGAGTTAGTGATGTGTGACCTCCTGTCACTGATCATTCATGTGGTGTGCAAACGATAACAGCTTCAAAATTTCTGACTAAACGAGTTCTGTAGTTCTGTAGTTCTGAGTTCTGTGTGAACAGTACAACAATCATTCGGCAGCAAAATGATCATGTTTCCTAGTGGATCAATAGAGTATAACTTTACTATACAGGTTTATTTCACCATTAGATAACTACATATTGGTAGAAAGCAAATTTCATTTTCTAAATTAAGCTGAGTTTGACTTTGAATGTATTAACATATGTATAAACATATCTGCATAAACATATGAATCTGCAACAAAGACCAATGGCACAGCTGCTTTTGCTGCATTATTTTGGCAGTAAATAGAGGCATGACATATTATATAATTATTCAAACCACTACGACCATAAAGTACACAGCCACTCAAGAGACTGGAATAGATAGCCATCTTTATTTTTAGTTGTTTTTGCCATTCTTGATTTGTGGGGGCAGAGGGAACAGTACTCTCCCCTGGTCCTTCATCATTCTCCCCTCAATACCATTAGACAAAGTAAAATGCTCTCACTTTCCCACCTGCATCAAAATACAGGGATCTGTTTTCGTCATCACTTTCCCATCTCATCTTTCACTTAGAAACACTAGCCACAAATTTGTAGCTTAACTAAAGTATAAGATGGCCACATATGTCATCATAGTCAGATAGCTTCATCTATCTTTTTGTTCATAATTAGTTTTGTTCAGTTTGTTGGTAGCTAGCCCAAGAATATGTTTCCTGAATGTTTTTGCTTTCAGGATATTTGCCTCTTCCCTCACCTGCTCCTCCATGGTTGGAAAGCCTTATTTTGCAGTTGCTGCCATTGTCACTTTCCGCAAATTCCTCTGCTACTGACCCCCAACTTCAAGCTGTGGCACCTACTAGGGTTATCCGCATTTGTTGTTGGTAGCATTAGACTGGTAAATTGTTCCAGGGGAATTGGTATTGGCATGCCTCCTTTCGTCAAGCTGCTTTTTGTATCTGCTAATGGTTTGCCTATTTTCTCTTTTTAGTGTTACCTAGCTCATAGTGAATAGCATATTAAGTATTGATCTCACTTTTAGGTGGTCAGTCATTACCACACATTGTATTTTATTTGGTATTGCCCAGTGTGTGCAGTGCTGGTGCCATTCGTGTGATGCATGTATCGCAAAGCTGTACTTTGCACAACTGGTAGCGAATTTGCTTTAGTAATTTTGTCTTTTCCTTTTCAATTTTTATTTTGTTCTTTTGTGGATGTATATGGATAGGCTATTTTGGTTTACTGGGGTGTTTTTTTGCTTCTTTGTAGTATCTTTTGGTCCCAACTGGCATATAATAGTTTGGTGTGTTTATTGCCTAACTAACAGTTTTTTTTCTGAATTAAAGCTGCAGATGGATGTCCCTATTGCAAAGGCTATTGACCAGATGGTAGTATCCCCTCACAGTGTGGAGTCCATAGGACAGCATCTTAGTTTAATTCACCCAATACTGCTTGCAGTGAGCACACCTCCCTATTAGTCTACCTCCCTAAGTTAAGCCTTAATTCTGCTGGTAAATATTTACAATAGTTACAATATTGGGCAGTATGTGACTGAACCTTAAGTAATAATATTTTTTTTTTATACACATTTCAGAGGTTGCAGTCATTCTGTACCCTCCACTTTTGACCTTCAGTCTAAAGAGGGACCCTCACTGTATCAAGAAATACTTCCCTGGGGTCTCAACTAGCAGAAGTAAAAAAATATTCTCAAGCACCAGCAAAGCCAGCTCAAACAGCTTACTACAACCATCACACAAAGTAGGTTGGCATAAGATACTAGTAACCTGGAACTTGATCCACCTCTATAGCTTCTCTGCCCACTGTTGTGGAAAGGTCCGCACTTTTCAATGAGGCAGTAGATAACTAGTACCCAAAATCAGCCCTCCAGGGAAGTTTGTCTTTCCAAGTTCCTGAGGTTCTTGAAATGAATGTTATTAGCAAGTTCTATGAAGAATTGTTCAGACAAAATGCTGAACCATGTTTGATTTGCCCACTGTGTTTCAGATGCTGGTCCAGTTGCTTTAAACCATGCAATGGTGTCACCAGTCCAGTGCTTATTTTGAACATACTTATGTTGGTAAGGTGAGAGAATGAAGAGGGGGGGCTCTTTGAATTCAGGGGAAACGTTGAAAATCATTGGTAGCTAATATTTGCTCTGAACATTATTCTGGGAGCTCTGTTTTATTTGAGCCCTAAGGAAATGGCTTACCCAAGGGATTGTTAGTGTGGTGTTGGTATGAGTGGTCACAAGCACAGTAAATATACCTGTCGTCAATGATGTTTTATTGTACCCCTGTTCTGCATGACAGGACAATAGGCACTTGTCCCCTGCAGAATATGACATTATCAAGTTTCATATCAAACATCTGCTGGACGTGCAGGTAATTCAGTAGAGCAGTAGCTCTATGCTTTGCCTATTGTGCTGGTCAGAAAGAACGATGGGAGTCCTCACTAGTGTGTGGACTACTGTCAATAGAACAGCAAGACCAGAAAGGATGCTTCCCCACTACCGCATACAGCAGAGTCATTAGACCCTATCTGGTGCTCACTGGGTTTCCACTATGGATTCAGTCAGCAGATATATCCAGGTCTCAGGTGCTGAGAAGAATAAAGCAAAGACATCTTCCTGAATTCTGTTTGGTCTATTCAAATGGATTCAAATGACCTTCTGACTTTGTAATGCTTCAAGCATCTTTCAAATACAGAACAGCTGAAGGTAAAAAAATGTGCCTTCTTCAAATGACAGCTCAGCCAACTGTCATTTTTAGTTATGGCATCTCTACTGACACCATGAATCTGAACTGTGCTCTTTCCTGGCCTTCATCAGCTACTATGACTACTTTGTAGAATGATTTGCTTAGCTGGTAGTACCTCTGTAAAGGCGGGTAGGCATAAAGTCTTGAAACGGTTCAAGATAAAGCTTAACTGCCCCTTGGAAAGAGTAGTATGAGTGCAACTTTAACTGCTTGAAGGTGAAACTTGTTGCTACCCCTGCATTGGCCTGTGCCAACTTTGCCTTGCCCTTCATCCTGGAGGTGGGTGCCAGTCGTAGTGGATTAGGTTCTTCTCTCATGAACAGGAAGGCAGGGTTAGGTAGTTGCGTATTCTAACGGTGGCCTCAGGTCCACTGAGCGCAGCATGCTGTCTACAACTCCATAAAGTTGGAGTTTTTAGCACTCTGGTGGTCTGTAACAGTAAAATTTAGGAAGCATCTGCTAGGGCACAAGTTTATTATTTACACAGATATCAACCTGTTATGCTATTTAGCTCCTGTTATATTGGGGACCCTCATTCAGCAATGGATAGCTCAGTTTACTCGGGATTATGAGATAAGGTGCAGGTTTGACAAAAGCAATAAAAATGCTGATGCACTCTCTCAACAGTATTTATTAGCCATTCTTAGCAGCAAGGAATATGCAGCCCCTGTCACGTTCATCCCAGCATGTTGCAACCATGGAGTGGCCCATTTGGGTAAACTAAACTGATACCTATCTTGCTGTGCTACCTGTGATTTGTGTGCTTTGCTGGAGGCTGATCCTGACATAAAGGAAATTTTAGCTTATCAGGAGTGAAAGAAGTGCCCTAGTCCAATATCAGCTACCTACTATGTCTGCTCTGGAACCAGTTGTGGGATGTAACAATGAAGAATTATTTACCCAAATGGCATGAAGAAGTCTTGGAAATTGTTCTACCCCTGGTATTGAAGTGAAATGTGTTATCAAGGAGTGGAATGGACAACTGAGCTGGTGCTGCAGCAGTACTTTAGTCTGGAATGACTGTTAATGTGAAGCCTTGCTGCTGCAAATGTGGACAGATAGCAGGTAGCCATGGAAGCTCAGTCTGTTGCCCATAGTTTTATGTGGCACCTCCTAGTCTCCTGACCTAATGAAGTGTTACTTAATGGATTTTTTTTAAAGCTTTCATATATAAGAATTGAAAATGACCTTGTAATGATGGACGCCTTCAGTAAGTAAGGGGCAGATGGTGGCCTAGTGGTTAAGGCGTTCGCCCTGCAATCAGGAAGTCGTGGGTTCGATTCCCAAGACTGCTAGTGCACCTCTGAGGTTCCCTGAGCATGGTACCGTCCCCACACACTGCTCCCCGGGCGCCGTGTTCCTGGTGGCTGCCCCCTGCTTCACTTGGTGAATGGGTTAAATGCAGAGAAAGAATTTCGTGCTGTTCACACAGTGTGCTGTGGTGTGTTCACGTATGACAGAATGATCACTTTCATAAGTATGCCCTGGCTGTTTCCATTTGACAGGGGCCCAGGTTTGCACTGTCAAATGATTTCACAAATTTGGGGTGTCCAGTTGTCTCCTTTCTGACCAGGGATTCTCGTTTGGGCCTTTTTCATTTTCCCCAGTTGGTCTTTAGTCCTCATCAGTTAACTGGTAAGTTTCTGTATTTTCTTATATTCGGTCAAGATGACCCCTTACCAGTTTGTCTTTTTGTTGGGCAG
This sequence comes from Bryconaethiops microstoma, assembly GCA_037577275.1. Classification (NCBI taxonomy): domain Eukaryota; kingdom Metazoa; phylum Chordata; class Actinopteri; order Characiformes; family Alestidae; genus Bryconaethiops; species Bryconaethiops microstoma. The sequence goes on from JBBJLS010000128.1 coordinate 3,377,483, forward strand.
GGTACAAGGGGGCAGGCACTGTGCATATCTGTATCATGACCATAGAGTAAGGAACAAGCGGAAAATTCAAAATTTATAGAGCCCTGTGGTGTACCGGGTGTACTTAGAAGGGGGAGCTGTATATACTATAGCACTAGTGGATGGTCCAGGCAATGTCTGACACGTACAACACACCGAGCTGAAGGGCCAGTTTTGTGCAGAGTGCCCAAATGGTATTCCTAGGATGAGTCCCTTGAAGGGGACACAGCACTAAGAGGTAGAGGTTTCCAGCAGTGATGATCCGTGGGTCCTTATGCCAGAAGCTCCTGAAGCTGTTCATGTGTCTCTGCCAACAAGTTCTGTTGTTTCAGAGCAATGCTGTTCACTCTTATGCCTCAGACTTATCTTCTGGTCCTCAATTTCAGAACCAGCTTGGTCCAAGTAAGGTGGTACTGCAAAAGTCTGGGTCACCATGCTGCACCCTCTCTCAGACCTGGTTTTAGACAGTTTCTGCTCTTTTTAGACAATGGAACTAATTTTCTATTCTTTATTCTCTGGTCCATCATCAAGGCAATAATGCAACAGTGGGGGTTTGGTTGTAGCTGTGAAGCATCACCACTCCTTTTTTTTTTGTAGTTACTTTATTTCACTTTGTCAGTAGCCAATTAGCATATTTGACAAGCTTCTGTAAATTAAAGACCCAAGTAATGCTAAGTGATTTTCACAGCTTCTAGGATATTCACTCCCTTCCTTCACCTACTCCTCCAAGGTTGGAAAGCTTGATCTTGCAGTCGCAGACAGTGAGACTTTCAGTATGTTCTTCTGCTACTGACACCCAGATTCATCTGCCAAGCTGTATCAGCTCCTGGCGTTTTCCACATTTGTTGTGTGTTACTACACTGTGGGTAGCATTAGACTGGCAAATTGCTCCAGGGGAACTGGTACTGGCATTTTGATCAAGCTATATTTCTGTCCCTGCTATTGTTCAGCTATGCTCTCTTTTTAGTGTTGTCTAGCTCATAGTGAATACTATAGCGAGTACTGATCATCTGCCACTACTGCACATAGTATTTTATTTGGTTTGTATCTGGTATTGCCCAATGTGTGTGGCACTGGCATGGGGCTGTGTGAAGTTTGTAACATAAGGCTATACTGTGCATAACTAGTAGTTTAGTTGATTTTCATTTTCTACTATTTAGCCCAGCACCTTGGTTTGATTCACTCATTGCTTTTTGCAGTGTGAGTGCATGTGTGTTTGTGAAACCTGAGCACACCTCCCTGTTAGTCTTCCCAAGGTAAGCTTTAGCTCTGCTAATGCGTTTCCTTCCTAAAATGTTGAGCAATTGCCTGTATGTGTGGTTGTGGAAATATTTTATATTTCGCTGTACTAAGCCATTTTTAAGGAAAAAAGGGAAACTATTCTTGTAATAAATCTAATTTTAATTGTTGTTCTCCCTGGTATTACTGAGAGCTGATCTCACCTTTTTGATGTCTAGTTGGGTTCTGTTATTGAAGAACTATGTACACTTTCAGCGGTATAGTAATTAGATTATTTTTTCAGTTAATACAATTTGATTTTTAGAATGGAAAGTACACATCTTGCTTCTTGGTATTAGTGAATCTGTATTCTGCATGCAAGTACTAGGCTGCAACTCTGGGTGAAATTCCCAGCTTTCTATAATTTAAACATTCTTTAGCTGACTAGTGTGAGCACTTCCCCTCTGCTACATAATGAATCACATCCCGATTCCACTTGAATTCTGCATATACATATTTTTCAGTGCTTCTGACTATACAGAAAAAATGTACTTTTAAAATCAAATCATAAAAAAATATATTTTCTGCTATTTACAAGCCCAGAAATTGTATCAAGGGAAGGTTTAGACTCACTACTATGCTTGTTTCAATGAACTACAAGTGGGAAATAATTAAACAAAATGTAAGAAGAACCATTTCAAGGTGTAGAACCCAAGAGGGTTAAACCCACACCTGGAATTTGTAGCGACTTTCCCCCCCTTCACCTTAAACTAGAGAGCGATCTGCATAACAGGCGACAGGGCCAAAATAGAATTCGTGAATTAATTGCCCTGATACAACTTAAGACAAGAGCCACAATTTGCCATGAAAGTGAGCTGATTTGCTCTGCCCATCTTGACTCGGTAATTATCATAAAAGCCTGTGAAAGTTTCCTTCGCGGTGGCAGTCGTGCAGCGGTAGGCTGTGCGAGGCTTTTTACTCATCAAGGGTGCTGTCGACATCCCTCGTTTCTATTTGTTCAGGCTGGCAAGCGAGTGCATTCCAATTAGCAGTTATATAATGGGGGACAGGCTCTTGAGCTCGGTAGGAAAAGAAAGCGCTTAACCCCCTCTTCTCTGGGGTGAGGCTGCACCATCTGTGAAATAAGCCGTCTCTGCTCAAGAGTCTAATGCAAGCTTTGTCCATCGCGGGCACCTGTTCGGCCCCAGTATTGATTTGTGTCACCTCATTTCCTCACTTATTGAACACTACAGTAGGCCTGACCTTGGGCTACAGCCTAAACTGGATAGAGCACTATTACAAATGAATAAGTTATGACACAATTACCACGCATGATGTGTTTGTAAGCACCTTTATCCATAGCGAAGGCTGCTTTTACACCTCATGAGCAGAGCAAATGGGGAGGCGGAGGTGGGGGAGAGACAGAGAACTGAGTTTATCGGGAAGAAAATAACTATTTACTTAATGACGTGGGGGGAAGAGAGAGGGATATCAGCCACAGGGAATGCATCTGCCACAGTGGAATGAGAAATGGGCCTGAAAAAATATAGCCCACGTATTGCATTCAAAAGAGCAGGCAAACATCTCTCATGCACAAAAAGGTGAGGCTGCTGCATTTAAGTATTATATTTAATATGTTTTGTGCAAAGAGCAAATACCGTCATCACAGGCCTGTATGACACGCGTACTTCAAGAGCATTGGGAATGGCATACATACTGATTCCTGTAATATGAGATTTTTTTATGAGGGTCAGTAGCTTCATAAAAATAAAGCTCTAAAAAAGAATCCTTTAGAAAAATGCCAGAGATGCACCAATACTACTTTTTTATCTTCCCAGTCCCAGTATAGATATTTAATCCTCAGTACCAATACTGACATACCTTCTAACCTATCTAACCAATGCTTATAAATTAGAATTCATACTTTGATATGTTCTCAGCTCGGCCTGCTGGTTAACCTGCAGACAGGCTCTTTTCTCTCTGTCACGCTTGATGGCAAAGCTGTT
>JBBJLS010000128.1:3415631-3428062 GCA_037577275.1 Bryconaethiops microstoma
TTAATGAGGAAAAGTATAAAAACACTGCTGTAATCAACACTCTCCTCTCACAATGAGACCAGTTGGATGGTAAAACAGAAGTTCGTCAAAGATTATTATTCAAGTTCTGCAAACACTGCATCTTTTCTCTTTATCATTTCTCTTTGATGTTTTGTCATTTCCTTTAACAAACAATATTTCTATTTGGAATTTAGGAGAAATATTATCAACAGTTCTTAAACGGCAATGCTGTTCAGTTCAATACTTGCAACTTATAAATGATAAAACCTGAGAAGCTGAACATTTTTGCAGTGGTCTCTTATTTTTTTTCCAGAGCTTGGCAGTACCATGATAACAGACTATTTTTTCTAAGTGAAATTAGTACAAAATATTCATGGTACAAACTTCAATATAATGCATGTCTACATATTTCTATGGATGATCAACATTTATTTTTCATGTATTTTATTACATTAAAGTACTAAAATAACATGGAGATGTTTGGGAACCCTTTCATTTGAATCACTAGTGTTTATTTTTGCTAGGTCTCAGAGCTTTTTGGATTCAATCCATCTTAATTCGATACAGGTGCACACGATTGCAAAGAGTTGTAAATTATGTGACCCTTCAAACCTCTGGGGTTGTCGTGATTACTCTCAACAGCCATGGACTCATCTGAGCAGACGAAACAACAACTTAAGTCTCGCAAAGCAAGACAAGACTATAAATCATATCTACACTTGCCACAATTGTAATTTATACTGTCTGAAATACCCTGAAGATTTTAAAGAGGACTACTGAAGCCAAGACAAGGCCCTGATAAATATCTGAAAAAAAACTGATTGTAGATTCATGTGCACTGTTGTTGCACAAACATCATCTGTATGGAGGGGCCGTCAGAAGACAACTTTAAATGTGGCCTCACAGGAGTCAATGTCTGAAGTACATAATGCAACACTAACCAACCACAGGGATTTTAAAATCAAGTGCTGTGGTCTGAAGGAACAAAAACGTAACTCTTTGGCTACAGTCACCTTTTTAAATTCCATTTTTTTCCAATAAGTTTGTTGCAGAGCCAGTGTTAACCACTTTTCACTTCGAAAACTTTGGCATACCACTGTAACTGTTACCTTTCCTAAAAGCACCTATAAAGAACCCAGTTTTTGAAGCTGTAAGACCTCCACCATGCAAAGAAGACATTTCTTCAAATGATCACACATGTACTTATGAAACACTTGGCTCTTACCATACTGCAAAATAAAATGCTACTGTTATGCACTCTCGTTTATGATTCTCTTTCAACATCTCTGCACATTCCTGGCATCATCTTTTGCAGGCAGGCATTACAGCAGCCAAGCAAAATATTGGCTGCTCATTGGAAGTCGCTACATTTTCGCTGCATCAGCAAATGGTTAGTACCTTTTCTGGATGTTATGGGCCCAGTGCTCTTTGTTTGCTCGGTGCTGAAATATAGGAATAATCAACCCCTATTCCAGTTAAAGCAGGGAGGAGTCTAAAACTCTCGCTCTCTTCAAATGGCGACTAATGGTGCACCTCTTCACCGAGCACTTAGGAGAACAAACTAACATAAACGAATACAAACTTCACAAAATGACAGAATGAAAAAAACTGTATTCTGTGTTTGATATCTGGAGTACTAACTCCTGGTAGAATCGTAGTCTATCTGCAGCAATTCATTTAAGTCTGGGTTTACTAGTATGAGGGGTGTGTTTTCTTGTGGTCTACTAAGACTCTGGCCTACAAAAAAATAAGAGATCTTTTTTTTTTGGTTATTGCTTTTGTCATTTGTGGGAGTGTGTCTGTATAAAATGTGCATGTCACCATTGTTTTATACACTATTGACCACTTGATTCACAATTCCAAACAAAAAAATGTTTGGAGAAAGTTTAAAAATAATACATATAAATAATTTATTATACCTTGGAAATGTTAAACTACACAACACTCTTACGTTATTTTACAACTGCAACAATTAAAACAGTTGGAATACAAGCTGCTGGAATACAGCACATAGAAAAGCTGCTCTACAAACACTTCAGCACTCACACACACTCACACACTACTGCACTCACAACACATATGGAGGAGTTTCTTATTTTTTACACAGCTCACACTGCAATAGTTTAGAAAAGAATAGCAACCTGTGCATATTAGACACACACACACACACACACACACACACACACACACATACACACAATGCCACAAACTACAAACAATGAACAAAAAAAAAAAAGGGAAAAGTGGTCTCATTTTTTCCATGACTGTAAGTACGTCCTTCTGAATCAGAGCATCTGCCAAATGCTGTAAATGTAAATATCTAATATGTGCAGAGCAGGGAAAGGCAGAACCACTGTCCAATGCAATTCTACTGTTAAAGTCAAATAACTTCTAGAAGTTGTGGCCTCGAGGTACCATGGATGGTTAATGGAGATCAGAATCTTTATATGGTTCTTTTTCCCTTTATTTACCTTTGTTTCTTCTTGTTCTGTTTCACATTATTAGTCATATCATAAATTAATATTTTGAACTCACTGGTCAGCAACAAAAAAAATTCCTCCCCCAGTCTCCTGTCTTTCTCTCCTTCTCCAGCAGATTTAGAAGTTTAATAAGAATCTGCTGCTTGTAAAGGACTCTCAGGGATTAGGTGTGGCGGCCCATCTTGAGGTAATTTGGGGTGCTGGAGCTTCTCTGGAAGGGTCGCTGACACAAAACGGAAAAATAAGACGGGGAGGTTTATTTTCAGCCCACTCACATCTTCGTTTGGGAAGTCCCAGAAGAAGTAGACCAGCTCCATTCCGCTGGCAGTGCAGTTAATGCTGAGCTGCTCGCCCTGTCTCAGCACCGTCTTTGAGGCATTGATGTGGGCGTCAATCGCTTCGGGAACTGTGGCCAAGTGCACGAGAGAGGGATAAACACACATATCTACACAGTACAAGTATTGTTTTAACACTGCGTGTTACAAATCATCTGTTTATGAAAGGGAAGGAGAGATTAATATAAAAGAACTGACGAGAAACAAAGCAAACAGATGCAGAACACATGTGCAGAAGTCCTCATGTCATGAGTTCTTTCTCATCCGCTCGTCTGAACACTTTACTGAGTATCCTAAAGCAGATCAGCCACGAGGGCAGTATGTATTAGAGTTATTGCTCTACCTATCACTGAAAGCAGATAGTCCTTGTTTTTTTCAATTAAAACAGTCTAATAATAGTATATCAACACTCCCCTGTCCATGTAGTCCGTTTTTGGATTCAATGTTCTTGCAATTTTACATAAATCTCTGCTTCATGTAAAATGTACATATAATGTATGTTTGACCTTGTTCATAATGATTCCCTCAGTAAAGAGTCCTGACATAGAGCTGCTGCTTTTTATCATCTGACAGAAACCCACTGTTTAGACCAGGGGTCGGCCACCCGCGGCTCTGGAGCCGCATGCGTCTCTTTCATCCTTATGTTGCGGGTCCCTGTGGCTTTGGAAAATAAATAACTGGCTATACCTATAATGGCTGCGTGCGTCAATTGACGCAGTGCCCAGTTTCGCACAAGATGCTTCCTGATACGACGCTGCTGCAGGTTGTTTGGGTGTTTAGTCCTGCAGCCGCCGGCGGACAGACATCCACGCTGCAGCCAGCAGACACAGCAAGAGTCCAGTGGACTTTGGACCCAGAACCCTATTGTACAGCACCAGTCGCAGAACCAGAATCAGAATCAGAATCAGAATCGCGTTTATTGGCCGAGTATGTGAACAACATACAAAGAATTTGATTCCGGTTGATAGTGTCTCTCAAGCACAACAGTATAAAACATCAACAATATGTAAAGATAAGTGTGTACATGTTCCTGAACCACATCCATACGTCTCTTACAGAACATGCTGCTGCTGCTGCAATAGACCAATAGATTCTGGTTCTGATTCTGGGCCTGATGAAATTAAGCCAGTTCTAGGTGTTTTTATTTTTATTCATTGTTTTTTTTGTTGTTTTTTTACTGTAGTTCGAAATTTTAATATTATTGTGATCTTGTAACATTAAAATACAATGTTCAAAATGTTTTCTTTGAATAAATAAAATTTCACAAGCGACACACTAGCCTAGTTTTTATACATAGCATTAAAGTAAAAACAATATATGCAGTGTTATCTTCATTTTGGATGTCAAAAAAGATCTGAGTGTTAAAGGTTGCAGACCCTTGATCCAGAGCAATGGAGGAAAGATAACTGGCACAGCAAGCCTAGCACCAATCTTATTTTATCACTCAGTTTTAAAATATTATGAATAAAGAAACAAAAACACAAATAAAACTGTGCTCATTCAATACAGTACATATTAACAAATAAATTAATGAAACATCCTGGTTTATTCTAGGTTATTATGCACCCCTGAGCCCACTACTCACTCAAACAACACTCAGCTACATTTTTCAGCCCTAAATCTGGGCATTTCTCATCATTTGGATACAAGACGTATGAGTTTATTGAATACTGCAGCAATGCTGCCAGCATTATGGAGATAAATGTGGGGTGGGCTGTTATGTGGATTTAAGGATTGGAAATGTATGAATACAGCTTGATTCAATCATGTAAAAAAGCAGAGCACACCACATAGCATCAGATACATGGAGTAACTAAAGTAACAGGGCAAAATCGTCAGCCAGAGGAGTAAAAGATTGACAGCATATTAAAGTAAGTTTGGACGTTATTACTCCTGTGTGCACAGCGAGATGCTCTGGTACTGCAGGTTTTTCTTTCTGAGTTTAACAATGTTCACCAAACACCTCAGTTATGCTTCTACTTGTCGTATGTTGTTGTGTTATTGTTATTACCCATATTTCTTTGTCTGCAGGAATGAAATTTGGCCCATTCACAGATTAGTTTGGCAACAAAACTGCCGTGCTGGAGCTGTTCCTGATCTGAAGAACTATAAAAAAACTTTTCTTTGTGTAGGAATACTTCTTTAGATAGCACCTCTTTAGCACTTCTTTTGATAGCATCAGGCCATATTCAGAAAAGTAACTTGTCTTTAAAGATGGACCTCATTTCCATATGTATTCTTAGACAGTGATCAAGACAGTTACATAATGACTGAAAGCTGTTTCAAACTGGTTGCAGACTTTGTTTTAGGTCTTTTGAATAGCATTTACAAAACCTCTAGAACTTCAAAAAGTGGAACAGTAGCTATTAATGTAAGGCTTGTCTTCACTGCATCTATAAATATTCAAAATTCCCAAAGGACTGCAATGCTGTATATTAGACTGTGACGCTCAGAAGCTCATGTAATTAATAACAATAATCAAGGTACTGTTAACTATTGAAATACCACCTGAGACATTAATAGGGGTCATTTTGATCCATTGTGGCTCGATGTCTCTGCTAATATGTTGGATTTGTGAGATCCATGACTTGTGGAGGTAGCAGCTCCTCTTGTGCCAGGGCCTTTGGGTTCTGTATGATATGAATATTAAACAGTAAAGAGTAAACAGTAAAGCTGTTATGTTGTGCACTCACTTTATACTTAAAATACTATGCCTTGAATTTGTGTCAAGAGGTTGTGCATGAATAAAATGTGTTTTATTGACACAATTCTTGCCAAAAGAAGTAAAATGAAACACAGCAATTGTGTAGAAGTAACGTGTGCATGTTTACTTGGCACATTTCATTCATGTGAGTTCGTAGTACATTTTTTCAGTGTGTATTAAGGAAAAAGAGAATCATACCTGAAAGTGAAATGGTTTATAAGATATGCACTTGTAGTCCACAAAGCCAGCAATTCTTTATGCAAATCTAGTATATGGCTTAAATTTTAGAACAACTTAAACTTTTTCATTTATTTAGTTACTGATTGTGGAAAAAAAGTGCACATCCTCCACATATAAAAATGTGGACTGCAAAAAGTTCTTTTTTCTCTAATATGAGTAAATAAACAGAAAACAGAAATTGTGTCCTTAATTGTTCTGAAGAAATGCCATATGCTTGTAGATGATGTGTATGTATTTTAGAGTCAACAGATTTAACTTTTGCATAGGAATGCATATATTACACAACACAATTACTGCCAAAAGTATGTAAACTGAAGGACGAAAGAAAGGGTATATAATTAGTCAGCTGGAACAGCACCATAGTTGTAAACAGATTAAATATCTTCCATATTTAGTGGCAAAAAAAAATCCACTGCACATGCTTGCATTTTCAAGCTGACGAGGTTTCAACTATGCACCCATATATTCATATCTGCATTCCAACACAGGAAATATGTGATCACATACAGATCAGAAGGCTGAAAATTTCAAGATCTCATTCATATCTGCCTTACTTGGTCATCGTTTGCTCTATTCTACATTACATACTACGTTAGGCACTGATGATTCCTTTGTGAAGCAGGTAGTTTCAGACATTCCTGGTGCTTCAAAGAACTCTTGTCCAGTTACCACAGCTTTTGATTTCAGCTAGAATGCAGAGGCGCAGGTATACTTCTATTTACAACGCGATCTTTGTCAAGTGCCCTGTCTTTTTGACTCTTTTTTCATAATGCCTGACCGAAAGTGAGGCCAGCATTTGCCCTTTTGTTCACTGTTCCATGCGCCGCATCAGAACTGTGCAAACACTCATTTTATTCTCATGCTCCATGTGTTTGGAACAATATAATGCGCAGAACCTGGGCTAAATAAATCTGAATAGAAAAAAGGTTAAAACTGCTCATCTAAATAGAAGACAAGGACTTAAATATATAAATGAATGACAACCTTAACATCTGTGTTGCATATGATTTAACTACATGTAACTATTCATTTGTATTAAGAAGAAGATTCTTTATTTATCACATGCATAGTCATACAAGTACAACACACAGTGAAATGATTTCTCAGCATTTAACCCATTCACCAAGTGAAGCTGTGGGCTGCCACCAATGAGGCGCCCGGGGAGCAGTGTGTGGGGACGGCACCTTGCTCAAGGGAACCTCAGCCGTGACGCTAGCACTTGGGAGTTGAACCCCAATCCTCTTGATTGTAGGGCCAACACCCCAACACTAGGCCATCCAGATACCCCAGTATACAGGAGGTCTTCGAGTTACAACAGTCTCGACATACAAAGTTTCGAGTTTACAATGCCCACTCCCACTCAGCTTACACCGTTAGCTTCATACTTACGGACTACGTGGGCGAAGTAGTTTGGTTGCACAGGGCGGGAGAATACACAGTAACGTGGCATATGAGTGAGGGAGTTTTCCTTTAACTTTTTCTGTGCCTTAGTTGTGTTTTTAAGATTTTACAACTGTGTTAGGATCGGTAAGTGACTTAGGCTAGGGTATGTTTCGACTTACACCAAAATTCGGGTCACATCACTGTCAGGTTACATCACTGTGGCGTAACTCGAGGACCCCCTGTACATGAAATGGTATAAAGGTCATATCAGGTGAACTTTATGTGTTGCTCTTAAAGCATGCTTACCTGCAGTGATGGAGGCTAGACGGACGTAGTCATACCCCTTCTCCATTGCTTCATATGGATAATTCTCCACCAGGTTTAGCCCTAAAACAGACAAGACTTCTCAGAGCCCTTCAGACAACAGATAATAAATGTAAGCATACATTCTAAAAATGACCACAACATAAAATATGATAAAATGCATGATTGTTTTGTTCAGAGTTCCTTCTTGTTGTTAACCAACCATGAACTGCTGAGAACAAACACTTTCAGTGGCCCATCACTGATACTGCAGTCATTTCATGAACCTTTTAACTCTTTGTCATACAGTAATAAACATATAATACAGAAGTGTTTCATGCAAAACATTTGCTTTATCAGCAGTTTTTGCTCATCAACTTACCACTGTGACTACAAATGCTTATTTTCATGAATGCCTCGATGCAATTTCCAGTTTTGTATTATAGGGTTGTAATTCTCTTCTACTTTCTTCACAGCTGGCTCCCTAGACGAATGTGGGATTCAGCCATGTGTGCACAATTCCATACTGTACTAAAAGTGCTATTCGCTTGCAGAAACCAGGAACTTACATATCACACTATGTAACGAGTAAGTAGCTTTTAGAGATTCAGCCTGGGTTTGATGCTACTTAACACAGATCTAACTGAAACATGGACATTTAAAAAATGAAAGACATTCAAATGATAATCTTTATCTTTCATATTGCAGTTTTGCAGTGAATCAAATAGCCCTTTTTTCACTGAAGGATGTTGCTCAGCATCGACTATATTGCTATCACTGGCAGAAGAATTGTTTATTGTCTGATTATGATTTATTGGCAAATTAAAATTTCATTGAACATAACAAACAATCTCCCTTCAATGTGGACCTTAATGTATTACCAGTAATGCAAAGCCTCTTGTTGCGTATTGATGTAATTAATGACATCTCACTCACGACTTCAAACATGTGAGGAAACGCTGTTAAAAAATACAAACTTGTGCTCCTGTGTAGGAGCTCATCATTTTGTTATGATCCACCACCCATCCACCACCCTCTACCATTGTGACCTTGAGCAAGACACTTAACCCTCAGTTGCTCCAGGGGACTGTCCCTGTAAGTAATGACTGTAAGTTACTCTGGATATGAGCATCAACCAAATGCCCCTTTACCCTTTTTAATGTAATGTGTGTATATATGTATGTGCACGGAATATATAGCAAAATGATAACTTCTAAGAGTTTCCCCACTAGTAACTTTCTTTTTTCACCAAAAATAAATGTCACAAGCCCCATCTCACCATGTATGCCAGACTGGTGGAGACTCCAGTAAATACTGAGGCAGTTCTTTTCTCTCTTCATGCCACGTCTGCACTGGCAGCCATGCAAGGGGCTCGAGAGCAGGGCGGACACAGCGTTGGCGCACTGGCTCCGGGCCCCAGGGCCCAGCTTCACACTACCGTCGCCAGCCACACACTGCCGCAGGGTCCTGAGGCGTGGGCTACAGGTTTCATCACTAGAGCATGAGTCCCCTGCCAGAAGGCAGTCTCTACCGGCATACAGCAGGACCTGCAGGGCTGCAGAAACACACACACACACACACAGACACACACATATCAACATCATTAAATAGGGCTAAAACTGTATGAATGAGATGAAAAGTCAAGATTAAAGCAAGAGGTTCACCAACAAACTAATTAGCACATTGTTGTCCTTTCCACAAAAGTTGCATCTTTAATTTACTGGAAACCAAAGTTAATATAGCTAACAATGTAATGGAAGACAATACTGCCTTTCAATTCAGATTGCAATGCACACTGCATGCCTAAATAAGGTAAGATTTTTGTTTGTCTTCACACACTGGCCTTAAACTATGTTGAGTTGTCAGACAATCTAAATTAGGCCCACTAATGAGGTTTATCTATAATAACGCAATCAAAAGTATACTGCACAGCTAAAAACTATTTTTTCCACAACATGATAGATTATATCATATGATTCCATTTGAAAAATTGCACCATGTTTATTTAACAAACGTTTTTAACACAGGATTGTGTGTTATAGGTAGTTAGATTCTAACCTTTCTTTTAGCTACATTATTCTCATCACTCCTGTATAAAACAAACTTCAGCCTGTGTCAGCTTGATTTTTGAATGATTCATTGCTTCAAGTCAGTACAGCGTTTAAAAAAAAAAAAATGAAATAGTTCAAATGCAAATAAAATAATTCCATGTGGTTTGATGTGAAATGCTCCGTTACATAGAAACACAGCAAGTCAGAATTACTCCCGGTGGTAGTGACAGGAACCAGATGTCCGAAGCATCTAATCCCTCTATTAGCTCCCATACAGAAACACATAAACTGGTCACAAATTGGTCACAATACATGTTATTCACCATGACCCCTGGTTCCTATGTAAAGAAATCTGAGTAAAGATCAGTTAGTAAGTTTCTCTCCATTTTACCATTTTGTGTGAGTCATATCACTCTGAACAACTGCAGAAATGTTTAATAATCAGTGATTTCTCTTTAAACAATGAGTCTTAGCCAGCAGGAGCCAGTTACATTTGTTTAAAGGAGATGACTGGCCTTCTCTGATTCCTTCATTCATGATTACATTAAGTATGAAGGGCTAACTATTGTTAATTTTGTTGTTAAGTAAGCTAATAATGGCTATAGAAGCTTTGTGAAGAGTGTAGTGTAAAGTTCTACTATATTTAATATGTTGTGGAAATAGCTGATTTAATACATCTGTTGACGGCTGAGAAAGTTAAAAAAAGGCTCTGATTTTTGAACGCGCTGAGCAGTGGATCCTGGAGAATTGAACACGACTTTGCTGAGAGAGCCGGTTTTAATGCACTTTAATGACATACACAACAATGTGTGAGACAATAGCTTGTTCCTGGAGCCAGCCAGAAAATACTAAGTAACTAGAGGCAGGAACAGAATCTTTCAGCTCGTAAATTTAATTGCATTGGAAAAGAGCTCTGGGCAAGGTGCAGCCGGAAAAATGACAAGTGTTTTATTTTGAACAGATTTATGCATGTGGTGCAGATTTGAAACTATGACTGTCAGAAAGCATCATCCTCTCTTGCACATTCACATTTCTGGACTATTTGGAAGGGACTGAGGGGTTGTGGGGTGGAGTGGGGGGTTAGTTTATCAGAACCATCCTTGAGAATGTTACATGGCATTTCATCCTGCATGAGCCTGCATTAACAGCGCAATGTTTTCAGACACATCAGAGAAATAATACAGCCGTTCATGTTCGGCAAAGTCACAGAAGTTCTGTCAGGCGAGCCATATGCAGGCATTTCCGCGGAGGCAGCGCGAGGCTGGCTACCATGACTACACACATGAGAATAAGTGAAGATGACAGCAGGCACAATGAGACTTTCCTTGTATCTTGCCGGAGCAGCGTTCAGCATCAGCAACCGCCCGGGATTTAAGGGAGGCGATAAATGAGTTTGATCCAGAAAGCTGGCTAGCCATGCTTGTTCCAAACCGAGCACAACAGGGGACATTTTTTTAGATCACTTAGACCATACACACCATTCTCTCTCCTCCAAAAAGAGGCATGTAAATGAATAGTCCATCCCTCCCGTTTGAACTGTATCTCACGTGTGTGTCTAAGTGCAGCCTTTGTTTATCAGAGTGCGACGTTAATTGATGGTCATGAGCAGGACACGGAGCAGGTTTCAAGAGGGAAATTGGAGAAAACGCTCCTTCGTTAAGTGCCTCACAATGGGCCCTTGAGTTCGGCTTCTTTAACATGCCGGGATGATAATTGCAGCATTAATGACTGTGAATGTGCGCAGTCTTCAATGGGAAAAAACTGTCACTCTGTATAATTCTGCTTCTCTGTGCACCAACTAACAGCATGCTACAGGTGAACAACTGGAGTCAGCTCTGAATGCTCTCATTTCAAAGGAACCAGCTTATCGGGCTCTTTTGTGAAGTGAATATTTATGCAGAAATTAATATTTCCAACTTTGAAATGTTATAATTATGTTATTAAAATATGCGCTCACTGTTTGACCAAAATAAACATTTTCATAAAAAGTCATTGTAAAGTCATGTTTTGCAGTACGAACACTCTCCACACATGGGCGCTATAAACAATATTTAATTAAATTACAAAACAGAAACCCACACCAGCAGATTTCCACTAGTGCGCTTATGCTTACTATGTAAATGAAGTAACTTCAATTTTTTGTTACACGATTCAATTAATCATCAAAACATTTGCTAGACTACTCGACAGATCAAACAGCCCTCGTCATAATACAGTTTAATTAGCTCAGATTTGCATGCCTAATATTCTGGCATGGGGATGTGAATCCAAAATCCCCTTCCAATAAAAAAGCGAGAAATGGAAAAGAGGAAGGAATTTGCATCCACAGCAGCGCTTTCGCAGGCCTCTGGTGGGTCGCTGGCAAACAGAGAAGCTGAGCAGTATGAAGCATGTCATACTGAACCACAGACGAAATAAAAAATTCAGAACCTATTGTGACAGGCCTAAGTATTCAACTCATGTGGAGATTTTCACATTCGACAATTGACCCGTTACTCCATAACCCTCTGCTTTACTCTCTCAGAATCAGGGATTTGTCACATCGCCAAAGACACACCTGTTGATGGATAAAGCAGCCAAAAAGGCCAGTGCTCTGTAAAGCTCTGCTGCAGTTTGTTTTCCTTCTCACCAAATCCGCCGTGCCAAGCACAGCCTTCCACATGAAAGACCTTTATGTTCACTTAGACTGAAGAAGCATAATTAACTGAAGAAGCATAATTACCTGAGGTCCAGTCTTTCCACTAGCAAAACAATACTTTCAGCCTCATAGTTTAAAACACACACACATATGAGTTCACATACACCACCACCAACACACACACACACACACACACACACACACACACACGAGTGCACATACACCACCACCAACACACACACACACACACACACACACACACACACACACACACACACACACACACACACACACACA
>JBBJLS010000128.1:3428627-3441395 GCA_037577275.1 Bryconaethiops microstoma
ACACACACACACACATATGAGTGCACATACACCACCACCAACACACATACACACACATACACACACACACACACACACACACACACATGAGTGCACATACACCACCACCAACACACACACACAAGTGCACATACACCACCACCAACACACACACACACACACACACACACACACACACACACACACAAATATAAGTGGACATACACCACCAATACATACACATACACACACGCACACAAATACATACATATAAGTGTACATGCACCCTCACACATACACTCTATATTAGAAAAGTTTCTCCTCCAGAGTTGTATTGATCTGTAAACTGCAAAATGTTTGCATGTGGCCCCTTAAAGAGACCTGTGATTGAATAAACGGCACAATTTTACAGTCTAGGTGGGTCCTCTAATCCCGGCTATTACTGGCCTCCAAACAGCATGAATCCTTTCTGCTGGGTCCATCCGCTGTTTGACATAACCTGCTGATAGAATATTGACCAAATCTCAGGGCTTTTCTCTAGATGGCTATAAAATACAGGTAAAAAAAAGTTACTGCTTGCCTTGTCAGGGACATTTGTGCTACGTGTTCGATTTTTGAGTTGTTAGGCAAAAATGACATGCATAAAAGTAACACGTCCCCCTCTCCTATCCCCCCACCCCCTAAAAAAAAGAACTCTATAAACTTGTTCTCTGGAACATCTGGATGAGTGGATATAAATTTAGCTCTGCCTTTGATCGCACAAACCTCTTGGAAGGACAGATGGTCAGTCGTGGGATTGTGAAGACAGTCGGATACCCCAGCCCCTCTCTGTTGCAATTTGTGTCAGTTTATGCTGCATTGGCACAAGCAAGAATAGACGCCGTACATCATGAATGCAAATGAAGTGCTTGATTTGACATTTCCAATAAGCCTGTCTCAGTGTACCAGTGGGTTTAGCCAATTAGCCATGTCAGTAATCAATTCCTTCTGAGCCTGTGCTAAGTCCTCACTTATTCTAGCACATAAATCAAAGACAGATTAGCTGATCAGTTACCCAGATGCACTGACTTAATGGCCCACTTTAGGAAGGATGAGACTGGAAATGAAAGTTAATGAAGGTAGGATGACACCAACAAAATGCCTTTACACCTCCACAAAAGGCTCCCTGTAAGGGAAATACAGTGATGTTGTTCTATAGTGCCAAGTGACAGATTTACTACGTTCGGTATGCGGCTTCTCTCGTGTTTCTTTTTTACTGTTTAACAGGGTTTGATATACAGCGCGCTCCTTTACAGCTTTGGAAAGAAGAGTTATAGTTCTTTCTAAACAAATGCCTGAACAGAATCCCTTTGCAGTGTTTTAAGATAGCCTTTTAGTTATTGCCTATTAAAGGCATCAGCTGGGAAGTTACTCTTGCGTTGTAATTAATTAGGCTACAGGTTGCTTTCTTATCGTAAAGTGAGTTCTAACAAAGCTACAGCCGAAGGAAAAGTGGTTTGATGTGGACTGATGTGAAATTTCTGAGCTGATAAACTGATGATTATAATTTCTGGGCTGATTAACTGATGATTAAAATCTTGTCATTGTCTATCCTGGCAACAAGAACAAACCATTTTTTGTTATTGTTTGTTGCTTTCCAAAACATCACAATCCATATGCTTGTTGAGATCACCTTATCATATACAGCACTTATGCTATGAGCATGAATTTGATACCATGAAAGGTCTTGTAATTGCTCTTATACAATGTCTTATTATGCCTTTACAAAAGTAGATAGAAAGAATGTAACAGTGCATGTCCTGGTTGTGTGGTGATGCAGAGTCAAAGTCTAGACTGTGCTTTAACTTTAAATGCACTCGTTCACTGTTTCATCACGTTGACTGTTACTTAATAAGCCATAGGTCAAAATTACTAGTCCCATGTGAAGCATTGTGGGTGGTAGTAGCCTAGTGGGCAAAACACGTCCCTGTGAACCTGATGATCACATAGTTGCAGTTTCAAACCCCCACTTTCTACCAGTTCGTCCTTGAGCAACACACCTAACCCTCAGTTGCTCCAGGGAGTCTGTTCTTGAGTCAAATCACACATAAAGCCCATATGACTTGATTGGCTCAATCAGTTAGCAGCACACTCTAATGAATGGACTGAAAATGAGCATGGCTAATGGTACTTAAAAGCATGATTGAGCGGCATCATGCTTTCATTCTTTGTAAAATGTAATTTCATGATGCCAAAACCCAAAGAAATAAGTATAGACCTCAGAGAAAAGACAGGGGATGCTCATCTTAAGGGGAATGGCTGTACGCCCACTTTGAAGCATTTCACTGTGTCTAGAACAGCAATATGTTGCAGCATTACAAAATACAAAGTGGCCCTCTCTGTCAGAAACAAACCTGGGTGTGGTTGCAAGTGTAAGATTTCAAAAACGTTTGAGAGAAAAGCAATCAGAGATTATAAAAAGAACCTTGGATCACTGCAAAGGCCATTGTCACCGAACTGACCTCTTCTGGGCTTGAAATCACAAAAAAAGCTTTGTTCAGTCCAGGAAAACTCCCTTGCTCAGCAGCATATCAAAGCTAGACAGAAGTTTCCTCAGGACCATTTGAAACCTGGGGATAAACCCTGGAAATCTGCCCTTTAGTCTGATGTGACAAAAATGGAGCTGTTTGGGCACACAGACACAGCATTTTTTGGCGAAGGGAGAGAGAGAGAGCTTCAACCTTAAAAACACATGGCATAATAAAGAAAGACGATTACCCTTTGGGTCGTTCCTGGATAACAACAAGATAATGACCTGAATCACAGTGGGTCCAGAAGTTTTTGAGGAACACCAAAATAAACATCTTAGAGGGCCGTCTCAAACATCTTAGCCGTCTATTTTTATGTCTTGCTATGTTTATGTTTTCTTTGTTTCATTTAAGTGCATCAGTAAAATATCCTCATCAAACCTCTTGGAAATTGTGCCTTTATCCTTTTTGGGAGCAATTCTCATAAGACTTAATACTGGTAATTTTTCTTAGAAAAATTAACAGGTTTGTTTTCATTTGGACAGGGTTTTAATAATTTTGACCATAACTGTATGTATAGAGATTCATGGTTAATGGCTATATACATCAATCAATCCTAATGTTAAAACCACCTGTCTAATACAGTGTAGGTCCCACTTGTGCAATCAAAAAGGGCTCTGACCTGTTGTAGCATGCTGTGGTATCTTTATCTAGGTGCTATGTGTCAAAGTAACATCCACATTAATGCCAGAACTCCAGGTTCCCAGCAGAACATTGTCCAGGGCATCACACTGCCTCTGCCGGCTTGCTTTCTTTACACAGTGAAACTTGATCCCATCCCTTATCCAGGTGACCTGCTATACACTGTGTGTTCAGCCAGCATTTACTTTTTCAGCAGTTTGTACTACATTAGCTCAGTCTTGCACATCAATGAGCCTGTTGCCAGTTTGTCACTTTCTTGGACCACTTTTAGTAAGTACTGACCTCAGCATTCTCGGGCCATCAAACAAGACTTTTCGTTCTAGAGATTCTTGCTAATTTTTTCCTACTTTCAAGACACCAACTTCAAGAACTGACTGTTTATTCGCAGCCTAACATATCTTGACAGGCAATAAGACAAACAATGTTATTCATTTCACCTGTCAATGAAAATGTTGCGGCTGATCTGTGTACAGCAATTAACCGTAACCATGGAGAGGCTTCTTGTTCTGAAACCTCCCTTTACTTCTAATTTAGAGTACTATATCATTTTTTCAGGTGCAAAACAGTAAAATCAGAACTGAACAATATGTATGTTCACCCATGGCAGGCATGCATAAGCACACAGTGGCTTCTTTGGGTTCTGCAGGAAATTGAGACTCACCGTCATGTTGCTTGCTTCAGTTCAGTTTGCTTCATCTACAGGTGTGCTTACATGTGTCAGTTAGTAGCTTGAGAAATACACCAGTTCTCTATTTAAGTGTCAGTATCAGCACAATACCAATATGGTGTCAGTACTTGTGCAACATAGGTTTGGACACACAATTATAAAAGAGGTTTCTTCATTTTGACAGTTTTTCACATTTTGGAGCACAAGTGAGACCAACAAAATGTGAAACAAATGAAAATATCTTGTATTTTGAATTGTTTAATTATTGTCATTCATAATAATTTGCATTTTAAACATAAACTATGAGATCTAAATGTCCTTATATTTGTGAAAAATGCATTCAGTTAGGTCTAAACTTTTAACTGGTAGTGTAGATCAATAGAATGATGAGTTTTAAATGACTATTTAAATAAGGATAAAGAAGGCATTTACTGTGTTTCTGTGCCTCACTGGCTGAACCTTTGTTGCATACTGCAATACAGTGGTTGTTTGTTGAAACTGAAAATCACTCTGAAGTACCCTAGAACAAATATACATGCTTGAATGGGTCCACACACAAAAGGATGCTACCAGTTGTATCAGCTATTAATTCCAATACCACAGTGATAATAATAAAAATAGTTTCACACATCTACAGATAAACCAACAATAGGCCAATAATGGTGCTCCTCTGGGTTGAAACTAGAAATATGCCCTCTGTCACACAACATGAAAAATTATGTACAAGGATCAGAAACTGAAGACAAAACCTGTCAAAAAGCAATAATACAGAAAGCATAGGACAACAGAACAATAAGTATGAATGTGTTCAAATACATCCCTCTCAAAAGCGGATTCACTCTATCTGAGTTGCCAATCAACTTTTGATATTAATAAGAATAATGAGTTTCTAGAGTCCCTGTAAAAGTGTTGTTAGCATCTGTCAGCATCATGAGATATTCAAAGCATGTGACAGCTTTGACGCACGCAGTAAATGACACTGGTTAAAGCTTAAAGAGAGCATGAAATTTGAATGAGAGTGCATTCACACTTCACTTTTGATCTCATTATTTCATGATTCCTCCACTGCTCTTATTAAATCTGAGAAAGTGGAATTGATAAGCAGGGCCGGTTAATAATGGCTTTCATACGAGCAGCTGACCTTCCTCATCAATCATGCATGCGGATGGCAGAAACAAGGCCATTGCAAGTGTCATGCTTTTCGATCTGTTGCCACAAAACATCCTGCTTCGGTGTGTGCTGTTGCATTGGTGATCTAGTCATGATACCAAATAAATAGATTTGATAACGGGTGATTTCACCCTGTCAGCATCAGTCCATTACAGAAACTTCTTTTACAGAAAATATTTGACAATTAACCGGAGAGAACCCAATAAAAAGTTGGAGGGGCTTTGAGAAATCGTGAAGTGAAATTGCACTTGCCTTACACGCAAGCATACAGAGCCCAGACACAATTAGTCACAAAAGCTACTTACTGACTTCAAAGGCAAATAGATTGCTGTTGGAAATTTGACACAGCAAAACATTTCACTTTGTTTCCAAAATGTAGTAATCTCAGCTCGCCCAATCTGTATGTAAGACATCAAACAGTTTTTTTCTTGTGTACTACAGATATAGCCCAGAGTAAAGAAAGGTCTGCTTGTACAGTATTTTGATAGAGAAGCAATTTCCCAAAGTCCGTTTCAGGGGAAATGTGTCCTTCTGTTCCTCTGCACTGCAGGTCTACGGATGAAAAATAAGAGATATTTTATCAGCTTTTCAACACACTGAGAAAGTTCACTTAATAACTTCCCCCCCTCAGTTTGTGCTCCAAGTTATCGCTGGAATAATCGGCCTCCACTTGCAGCAACTTAAGACAGACTCTGATTCTGCTTAGCTTCATTTTTGTGAAAGTGGAAAAAAAGCAATAAGGAAAAGAAAATATATATCCACTTCTGTCAGGATCTAAAATAAAACATGGGTCATGAATAACCTGTTAAAATTCAAAAAGCACAGCCAAAAAAAACAGGAGGTGCTTCATCAATGGCAACGACACGCACCGAATGTTAAACAAGAAAGCTGAGTGCGAAAGCGTGTATGATTTTTTCCTTGTTGCAAAGCAAGGTCCTTTTATTCAGGAGCATGAACATTCTTTAAACACACAGGAACAATTTCCTTCATAAGCGCTGAAGCAGAAAACCAAGTCAAGTCTGCATTTCCAAACACTCACTCCATTCTGAGAGGAGGGAACAGATGGGACGGGAACTGGGCGAGCATCCAAAAATGGCCACAGCCTCTGGTGTCAAAAAAGTATCAACTCATGCACCTTGAAGACATCATCAAACACATGACTGTGAACACTCTCTACAGCAGAGACGTCAACTCCTGGAGGGCTGGAGTCCAGAACAGTTTGGTGATTTCCTTAGAATGGCTAATAACCTAAATTATATGTCCAAAAGTATTCAGACGCTATTTCTAAGGTTTAAGCCACTTTAAGAGGCACCCATGGCTGACATGTGTGTTCTCATTGCACATTCAGGGATGCATAATCACCATAGAAAGCACTGCCAGTAGAATAACTGGAGCAGCTGCAGAGGCCTCTTTTCCTTCCAAACTGCCACTAACTCAATATCATTAGACAGCTCAACATGCCTGAAGGAGACCATAACTGGCAATTATGTTACATTAATTAAGAGGCACCACCACTGGCTAGCATTGCATTGGGTAGGATGTAGGAGTGGGAGTCATCCCACCTAACCAAAAACAGAGAGGCCAATTATGCAGTCCTCGACTCCTGGCAGTGACTGGTTGCAGCAGTGGGGATCAAACTGGTGATTTCCCACCAACAGGGGCAAAAGTGCCAGCTGATTAGTAGCACTGTTTCACTTCTCAGCAATAAACCTCTCAGTTGTTCCAAAGACAGTCGAATCGGTTGACCATATATAATATATATTTGTGAACAGTGATTACAAACACATTGACAGCTTTT
The DNA here is from genome assembly GCA_037577275.1 of Bryconaethiops microstoma. Taxonomy (NCBI): domain Eukaryota; kingdom Metazoa; phylum Chordata; class Actinopteri; order Characiformes; family Alestidae; genus Bryconaethiops; species Bryconaethiops microstoma. The sequence goes on from JBBJLS010000128.1 coordinate 3,435,451, forward strand.
ATGTTAAATGTCATGTCCTAATAGAAGTTTAGAAAAACTTTATATTAAAAGTTGATGTGCACTTTTGGTGATTTGGTGGCATGGATCCGTGCCAGCAGCGCAACAAATGGTAAATCATCACCATACGGCCAAACACCTCCTTATATGGAAGTTCCCGAGTTTGTGTTGATGCTCGAGGTGTCAGACGTCATGCTGAGGTTTGTTTGGTGTTCCTATGTCTCGTAGAACCGAAGTCATTGTAATTTACAAAACAAGCAATAATAATAATAACCGCTGCTGGGGTTTTAACATCACACGCAAATGCCAATAATGAACAAAAATGTCCAAATTTCTTTTATTTTAGGTTTTAGAAATTGTAAAAAAAAAGTGATGGCACGCCGAGAGAAAGAGAAGCAGACGGCAAGCAAATAGGAGAGCAAACGTTGGTTTTAGGCTGTTTTACATCGCTTGTATTTGTTGAAATCAGATTTGACCAATACGCTTTGAGTTCAAAAGCTTAACCATCTCTTAACAGGACCACTGTTCAGCAACACCATCACTCTTAAGCGTGGGTTAGGTACAGGCTATGCATGAACCTTCATGACCGCACCTGAATCTGTGCATTCTGCTGGTGAATTGCTGTTTACTCCTGTGCTTTGCTGTTTATTGTGATTTATCAGTGACCGTCACTGGAGGCAGGAGCATGTCAAGCTTGTAATCTCACACAGAGGCATGCAGGCATGCAGCTCCCCATAACAAAACGCACCGCCCACTGCCCCCTGGGACCGGCGCGAAAACAAACATTTCTGTACGAAATGCTGCCTTGTTCGGACGCCGACTGCCTTCAGGGGCCATCCTTAATCTGATAAGTTTCATTGCAGCCCAGAAGCGAAGTGTTGGTGCACATTCACAAATGCCTGCACATATTAAGTTGTGTTGCTTGGTTACGTTCGGCGAGTGAAAATAAACAAAAGAAAACATCACGGCGAAGTCAGACTGGATCTAAAACTGGATGGTTATTCAGGATGGACATTCCAAAAAAAACATTTAAAACACACACAGCTTTGCATCAAACAAGAACGTCCAGGAGAAAAGCACCGTTTAAATGATTTATGAACGGCCAATGACAATGTAGGTGTGCATTCAAGTTCGCTTGTAGGTCAACTGAAAGGGTTCCTGGACGACCTGGGAGCTCAGGAACGGCAGCACCGGAGCAAGCTGAGAGCTCCTGGCGTGGCGCCAGAGTCATTGCTCTGAACAAAAAGAGCAGGACAGCAGTCACAGGCAGCATCTTCTGAACGAGTTACACCTTAAAGCACAGCACGTATTCTTGTTTGTTGACCTGGAAGAGTCAGAGGAGGACACACACACACACACACACACACACACACACACACAGTTGCAAGTGTTTCCTACTCAATTGCCGTATTCTTAATCACACTGGGCTGGAAATATGCCCTTGGCCTGGTAAATTTAACACTGGCTGCTTTTGTCAGACACGCTTTGTTCGATTTTCAATTGTATTATTCGCATGATACAACAGTTAGATGCAACGGCATAGTCTTACACTAAGCACCCATAACTAAGTGACAGCTGCTTTACACTGTGGCTAACTTTTCTACCTGAGCACATACGGAAACAGAAAATGGACACATCAGTTGTTTATAAGACTTCTATAAGATAATATGGAGACCATTTGGTCAGATTCTGAAGGAGACTGTGACTGCAGCCGCATGTCAAACACTGAACCTGTTGTTGCCCTAGAGCAAGTTTTTTGATTGGCAGCTGTGATGGTGAAACAAACTGGAGTTAACCAGAATACAATTCAGCTAACAAGCTGGGCTGAGAAATGCTCTACAGACCGGCTGCGGCAAAACAGCTTTCAGGTTCATCTGGCAAGTTCTGAAAACGCTGAAGCTTCAGCGGCCTGTAATTCAAAAGACCACTACATTTAGGTGGAAGGAATCGATAACAAAGCCAATTTAATTTACTCAGGGTTTCTTGGCTTAACTGAACTTTCTTTCATTTTGCAGGACTGCAGTGCAAAAGCAAAAATACAAACTGTTATTATGTAAATAACATTTACAGCTTGTGTTTGTGACCACATGTTATTCACAATAACACACTCCCTCTTGTGTTCCATTGCTTAAATATACAATAAAGATGAAACGATTCAAAAATAGTAACTGGTCAGAAGAAGGTATAAACATACTTAACCTATAATGAAAGCTAATGCAAAACCATTTTATCAACAGTAATTTTGGACCTTTTCTGTTGATTTGGTCTCTGTAAAATTTTGAAACAGTGTAAAGGAGAGCTGGCCATTTCATTTTATTTCTGAAGATAAAAAACGGCAACAAAAGGAGACACAAGGTTTTGTTCTGAGAGCGATGATATGCAGTCACATCAGGGATGTTTAATTTACGCCAGGTACATTCAGATGACTGGAGTGGGGGGTTGTTCTTCATCAGCTTCGGATGATTAAGCAGTTCACATAATAGTTATGCTTGGACAAGATAATGTTCATCTTTAAAAAATAATATAAATTCAACAAACATTATAGAATTTAAAAGAGATTTTTAGATGTTTGCATCCAAGAGGTAAAGTTGTAAAAATTGCAGCTAATTAAACAGGTCAACAGGTCAAAATGATCAGAGATAAGTTTATGTTTTGTGGTGTTTTTCATGCTGATTTCAAATCTGTTTAGTTTTTCCCGCACGTACAGTTTTTGTGATGAAGCTGGTTATATATTGCATGATAGTGGTATAATTATCATATAATAATCATATACTAAGTGTTTTTGAAGAAACAGTGGTATCTGACTGACACTGATCATTATATCTGTGCGACAGTGTGTGTCTATCTGACTTCACACTGAAAATATTCAAACAGTTACTTGATTGGTGCCTTAGTAATGAGTAATATTAGATTTGCAATAAGAATCTACAATAATAATGAACACAGCCAGAATATCAACAAGCACAGCCACAATAATAACAAGCACACACACAGAATATCAACAAACAGGGCCACAATAATAATGAGCACAACCACAATAATAACGTGCACAACCAGAATATCAACAAACACAGCTACAATAATAATGAACACAGCCATAATATTAACAAGCACAGCGACAATAATAATGAGCACAGTCAGAATATCAACAAGCACAGTCACAATAATAATGAGCACAGCCAGAATAATTACGAGCAGAGCAACATTAAATTATATTGAGCACAGTCACAATATTAACGAGCAGAGCCACAACAATAATGAGCACAGTCAGAATATCAACAAGCACAGCTACAATAATAATGAGCACAACCATTATATCACCAAGCACAGCCACAATAGTGAAGAGCACAGCCAGAATATCAACAACCACAATCACAATAATAATGAGCACAGCCATAACATCAATAAACACAGCTACAATAATGAGCACAGCCAGAATATCAAAAAGAACAGCCACAATAATAAAGAGCATGGCCAGAATTTTAACAACCACAACAGCAATAATAACGAGCACAGCTATAATATCAAGTAGCACAGCTACAATAATAATGAGCACAGCCAAAATATCAACAAGAACAACCAGAATAATAACAAGCACAGCCATAATATTAATAATCACAAAAACAATAATAATAAGCACAATCACAATAATAACGAGCCGAGCAACAATAATAATTAGCACAGTCAGAATATCAACAAGCACAGCTACAATAATAAGGAGCACAGCTACAACAATAACAAGGACAGTTACAATAATAATGAGCACAGCCAGAATATCATCAAGCACAGCCACAACAATACTGACTTCCTCTATTAATGAGGTGGTGATTTGACTCGAATCAGTGAATCGTTTGATTCTTTTTAATGAATCAGTCGCTTCACAGAAGAATCGTTTTGGTAACAGTGTAATCCTATCACTAAGGGCTACTTTTTAAAAAGTACGTTTGTACGCTGACCCTGACCACCTGTAGCTCCTTGGGGGCTTTTCATAAAGCAAGACTGGCCAACGAGCTGGACCACTGAAGCCAACAGACAAAAACCACCCAGCAGCAGGGTCAAGCAGTCTTCACTTAAGGCTTAAGTTCTCTGGAAAATAATTTTGCTTTGTGAGATGTCAGCTTGACCACTTGAATAACAGAGGGCCTGGAGAGCAGAACAAAGACAAACCTGGTCTGGCCAAGTCCTTGGCACACTGTGACATGAACTATTCTTGCTTTTCTTTTTTGCTATGATAATGATCATTGCGTCCATACAAGAAGGAGTGAGTCTGCTCAAAGTGGTGGCACTGTGCCAGCTCATTTATTCAAGATCTGTGGGGCATCACATGGGGTCCAGGACCCCATGCTGAAATGTAAGCTGCTCAGAAAAGAGCTTTAGATGTTATGGAGCTTGGGGGAAAGTCTGGTGATACAAACAAGGACTGTTCGTTTACACTGGCCACTTTATCAGAAACTTTATCAGAAAGGTCCACTAATGCTCTTGTAATGGAATTTAAGAACCACTTGTAATGGATTCAATTGTGAACTTAATGGTTCCACCATAAATAGAACCTTATTTTTTAATTAAATGCTCAGTTCCCATTCCAGGGCAAATTAAATAATTCTACCTCAAATGGAAACTTTTTTTTCAGTAGGACCCCAGTTTGTATTCCATTCCTATCTTAATTAATTTTTCCACCTTACATGGAGCCTAATTTTTTATTGGGAGACCAGTTCCTATTCAATTGCGAATTTAATAGTTCCACCTTAAATGGAAACTTATTTTTATCAGGGCCTCACTTCCTGTCTTAATGGTTCCGATTTGATCAGAACCTAATTTTAAACAGGGTCCCAGTTTTTCTAGTGCTATCTTAGTGGTTTCACTTTAAATGTAACATACTGTTTTCATTAGGATCCGAATTAGGATTATTAGGACACCAGTTTCTAATGGTCCCGGTTTAAATAGAAATTTTTTGGGGACCACAGTTAGCATCCCAGTGCTAACTTTCGCAATGGAATGGGAAGTGAGTTCTAGTCAAAATAAGGTTCAATTTAAAGTGGAACTGTTAAGTCCACAATAAATAGAACCTCGGGCCCTAATAAAAAAAATAAGGTTCCATCTGAGGTGAAGTGATTAGGTTCGCAAAGGAATAGGAACTGGGGCCTTAGTAATAAATAAGGTTCCTTTTTCCATCCTCTATTAAGAGGTTTACATCCTGAACATCTACATGAAAAAAATACGTGAACATTTACTGTAAAAAAAAATGTGAATAATTTGATTTGATTAATTCATTTGATTAAAAACTAACGTGAAATAAAAAAATGAGAATACTAAGTTAGAGCTAGACATTAAATACACATTGAGCAAAACATGCTACTCAGTGCAGCTGCCCTCCACACAGATGTCGCCACCCTGTCATGATTGCGGTACAGTAGTGTGTGTTGCACTGAGTGAGGGATCTTACACACATCAGTGTCACTGACTCTAGCTTGAGGGAGGCTCACCACACAAAAATGTCCAGCCAGGAAAGTCCAGCCACCAGTGAGGGGCTAGAGGACGGCTAATACGGTGCATCTGCAGAGGGGCTACAGACTCAAATTATACTCAGCAATTTAGGAGTGTTTCTGATAAGGTGGCCAGGCTGTGTACTGATAAAGCACAGTGATGGATGACACTCGGACGGTGAGCTGGCAACTTCAGGCCTGTGTAAAACTGGCCTGCGTGGTGAAGGGAGTCGTACGCAGATGCCATAACCCTCATCATTAATAAAACATGCCGAAACTCGCTCATAAAAAGAGTGGATCAGTCGTGCTGTACAACCGAGGCGTCACACGCCAACTGCTCCATTAAGAAGGTGGCAGAGCTGATTTCATCACACTGATGTGTACATATGAGAGAGAGAGAGAGAGAGAGAGAGAGAGAGAGAGAGAGAGAGAGAGAGAGAGAGAGAGAGGGAGAGAGAGAGAGAG
>JBBJLS010000128.1:3455089-3462589 GCA_037577275.1 Bryconaethiops microstoma
TATATATATATAAAGACAAAACTCTCCAGTTAAACTCTGCCATTTCACTTTACCTGCCTTACACTTCGCAAGAAATATATATGCAAAGTGTAATGCATTTGAAAAAATAGCCAAAAATGTGTTTTGTTGAATGTACTGTAGTATTTGAAATATATTCTAGAATAAAATAATGGATGATGAAATGTATCTCAGGTCTTAAACAAATACATATACATAATTCATATAATTTGCATATGGTTATGTTTATGTTTTTAACGTCCTAACATGTCCTTTGAGTAAATGCCATTTCCTCTTGTGTTGGGGAAATCTGTTGAGTCAAAATATGAAATATGGAAACAAGTACCAACATAAGGAACAAATACACGAGCAGTTGAACTGTTTGGACTCTGTATTTTCTCTCAGCAAGCATTATAAGAGACTCGTTGCTGTTTTGCTGGTAAATGGAGATTACACAACACGTTAAATGCAGGGATGCCAATAATTGTGACACATGGTTTTGTTAAAAAGGGTCTTTGTTTTCTTAAACTAATTTCACTCCAGTTAATTGTGAGATATACTATCACACACACACACACACACACGCACTCTCTCACACACACACACACACACACACACACACACTGATGTCATTTTGGCCACTAGCACTACCTGGAGCCTTAAGTCTGAGTAAACAAATGTGTGAAGACCCAGCTTGGTCCCAGTTCCGCTTCCACCTCCCTAAAACATCCCAAACCTGGGATGACCTCCCACTCGGCCACCACTAAAGCTAGCATGAGAAAAGTCTCGTCAGTGTTTGTGGAAAAAGTGAAAAGTATTCAATTTCTGCCTCATTTTGGCACTTTTCGTTTTCTTCTATTTACGTTTCCTTTTTCATTCCATCAGTTCATGTTTAAATCACATGCATTAAAGATCGAACCTTTAAATGCAGCACAACATATTGTTCTTCATAATGGATTGTCCATGATGTAACAGCCAAAATGTGCAGGAACAGTAATTGCGTCCAGAGCATGAGAGGGGTCCAGTGGTTAAGCCAAATAATTACACTTAATCCAGTCTTTGTATAATGTTTTACTATGTCACTGACACTGAACAGATAATTTTCTGGGTGTCAATTTTACATGCTAATGACCACTGATCTAATTGGCAGTCTCAGTAGAGAGGGTGGGTTCATACTACAGTGGTGCAGAGCTAAACAGTGGCTACCACAGTAAAGAGTGGGCAGCACAATATATTATCTCTTAATTGTTATCGCGATACTGGTCTTTGCAATGCTGATATTGCAGAACAGTGCCCTCAAATTGTAAGTTGCTTTGGATGAAATAGTCTGCCAAATTAATGTAATGTCAGAATACCTGAGTTTCTACTGAAAAGTAACATCAAAACTACCAATTCCACAAATAACAATAGTTTACACCGCTAAACAAACCAAGTTGTATGGTGGTGGTATTTGGGGTCAAGGCTTTGGACCACTGAATTTATGCATATTTGTTTGTATTGGCTGCTAAGTTTCAAAACTTGTTTCAGCCAACTTCCACCAAAACCGATGTCCCCAGCAGTAGCCAGCCAGTATGTCGGATATCGAGCTCCTGTCAAGTTCTGCAGAATGCAGTTTGAATGATCCTACTAGTATAGTGGGACATAAATACCAACTGTCAGACTTCATAGAAAAGTCAGACACAACCGGTCGTTCCGAACTAAAAACACATGTGACCATGCAATTTTACACCCTATATACACCAATAATTATGTAACTTAATCATTACAGATGATGCTTGTAGCAGAAGGCAAATCTGGGAAATGTTGTAAATGCCTAAATGTGTATATTTCAAAAATTATAGTTCATAAGTTATTAACTCTGCACAGTATAGCGCAATTGTAAAGCTTTTAATAACAGGAGTATGTGTCATAACAGCCCTGCAGTTTTAATTGCAGCGTAATAGAATGACACTGAAGTTGACACCATGAAATCTCAAGCCTCACAGATAAATGGAGTTTGGCTATAATTCACTTGAAATCTTCTTTTTCCACCAGATCTGCTGCTGACATGATAGAACTTGCTGTAATCACCCCACTTGGCGGCTTTCGGTTTGTGTTTTCACTGAACCATTGTAATGGAAATTGGGATGCCATCCAAACAACCACTTGAGTCATCTCATTGGACAGTAATGCTGTTTGGTTCCATTTCTTGGAAAGCAAGAACCTTTGGGGGAAAAAAAAAACATCAGCGGGGGCAATGTATTCAACATTAACAATCTATTAAATTTCACGTCAGATTTATATCCCTGTCATTTACTGGCCTTCAGGGCATAAATTCACAAGAGCCTTAAACTCCTTTAAAACTTCCCACACATATGACAACACGAAGCAGACACAGCCGATGAAAACATGTATTAGTGGGATGTTTTAAGACCCATGCTGGGAAGAGATGATAAGGGAAAAGTAGGAAACAGGTCATCTGAAACAGGTCAAGTCCTGCGCTTGTAAGGCTCCTAAACAGTTCTTGGCTTGGGTGCAAAGCTCTAGGGGAAAAAATTACATTATGTGCAGGTTCTGTAGACATTCAGAGATATGTTCACACATCTACATTTATAAAAACTGTTCTTCAAGAAACCATCCACTGAAAGGTCCTTAAGGACTGGGTTTTCCAACCTTTTAACCTGCGTGGGCTGTTCTGCAGCCTACGGAGTTTTTCTAATGATTCAGCAGGGGAGCGGGGCAGGGGGCTGCCAGATGATGAAGGCCTAGTAACCAATCATCTTCTGCTGTGTAAGGTGGCAAAAAAACAAAAAACGAAACCTGCACCTGTTATAAAAGGCTATATTGAGTAACAGAGGAGGATTCATATGCATTACTTCTTATTGACTCTATTTTGGAATGGACTGTGTGTTCAGGGAGGACAAACCAGCAAATATTTCTAAAATTGGAAGACTTTTGGTGATTTGCTGTAAATATAGCTTAAAGATCACTGCAAATAACAAGTGTATTAATCCTGAGAATGGTGTTACATGTTCGATCACCTTTTTGACCTCCTCAGATTGTAGTAAATTTATTTAGACGTTATTGATTCCCTTCTTAAGGGAAGGCCTAAATGAAACAAGGATCTTCACTGGGGAAACAGTGATCAGTTTGAAATCTTTTTTTGCTGTCAATGTAGAAACTTTTCTGTTATTCATGACTTCATATCCAAAGTATCTCGGATGGACAAGAGGAATTAACATTCCAAATGATCCCTGCTTAGTTGACCTTCTTCTGGACAGAGGAAAAGCCTAGCTGCTTCACTGGTTCAGGCGAGCGATTTCAGATCTACGCCTTCCATCAACCAAATCATGTCCATTTCATTTCCATCACTTTCATTTGTGTCTCAGCGAAGACAGATATGCATCATGCTGGACATCCATATGAGAACAATTAACTGATGTGTTCATTTCATGAATTCCATTTCTTGATTGGTGATGATTTTCTTTGGCAGAGTCTTCAAATGTGCAAGATCCACACACTCGTATTTTGTCGCGAGTTCCAGAGTCTTGTTTGTGTTCAAAGAACATTTATATTTGTTGGACAACATGGTTAAGAAAAATGTTTCCGATGCCAGCCAGGGAAAGAGGGCATTGCATAACCCTAATATGAAACGGATGGATCCACTGAAGAGGTCAGCATCTGCTGAACCACACCCAGGAATCTGCAGCAACTCAGGGCACACTGCAGGCTCGTAATAACACAGCCCGTCCATGAACACTGGGAAAGGGAAGGAGGAATCCGGACCTGCTACCTCTGACGCAATAGATATCACAGCTGTCAGAGCAGTGTCAGAGAAAAGGCAAGGAAGACCTCCGGAGAAGTAACTCATGTTGTGGGGTTAGAAAAGAAAATCATCCGAGCTGAAATAAATGCTGAAAACTGACAGATTTTTGATGATCTACCAATAAGAGCAAGGAAACAAAGGAACACTTGTTTTTGACATCTACAATAAGCTGGTAATGAAATGAATCCTGGTCCGAATGCATGCCTGTACTGGTTCAGTGTTCCCTGTGGATCATAAAGTTTGGCGTAGGGGCAATGTGTCCTGTACACTCGGCCACAGAGAAATGTCACCAGTGGAAACACTATTCAGAAACGGCTTCACTGCGTCTAACGACACCAGCGCAGTCCAGGGCAGAATCGTGGAGCTATGTATTATGGCTTCTCGTATTTTTGCAATGTACTTGCTCTCTCTTAATTAAAAAAATAAATAAAAAATTCCTTCTTTGACAGGTGTTGTTTAGGTATCGTTTGTCAGGAGTTTAGGTGTACTGAGCATGCAGTAACTTGGTTGAATAATGGATGTTGACTTACGGGTTTAAGAAACAGATGTAGACTACTTAAGCACTGATGTACGTCGCTCTGGATAGGAGCGTCAGCTAAATGCCGTAAATGTAAATGTATTAATTATATTGTAATGTACTTCAACAGTCAGGTGGAGAAACACTCATTATATGATACCAAAAAAATTCAGTGATCCTGAAGGTTTTATTCCATTAAATCTTTGACTACACTGACTATATGACTGAATGTAAATGTCACTGTGACACGTTAAATGTTCTATAGCTGTGCTGCGTATTGTTAGCCGTAGGAATAGAGGTGAGCATTTATACCACTAGAGGGCAACAAGAAGCTCTATGGTCCTGAGTTATTCAGAGTAGAACTGTTGTTTATGTAGTAATATAGGTTAGTTACTAGAGTACTGACTGATATATACCGATCAGCCCCAACATTAAAATAACACCAACAGATGAAGAAACATTGGTTATCTCACCACAGTATCACCTGTCAAGAAATGAGACATATTAGGCAGCAAGTAAACGGTCAGTTCCTGAAGTTGTAATAAAAAGTGCCAAGGTATCTCTTACTGCAGTACATCTAACAAGATCTTTTATGCAGTGCCAGAAACCACTGGGACTTCTTTCTAGACCCATTCATTTGGCTAACTTTATAAATGCAAACCTGAATATTATAAAATGCCGTGATACCATCGTATGTTACGAAAATATTGTGATATTAAGGTTGATCAGTACTGCACAGCAATGACTTATCCTCAGATTTCTACTCTGACAATTCATGTAACGACAGGTCTTAACAGTACATCAACAGCCCCAGCCAAAATGACAGCATCCCTTCCTTTGATCTCTCTCTTGAAGATTCTGTTCAATTGCCCAGCGTTATAACAATTATTTCTGAATTCTAAATGCTGGTACATCATGTCCTCAAAGCCAACATAAATAGGAAACACATTTCACTGCTGTACCCTGGTGTATTTATGAGTGAATCCAGTAATCAGAGAGTTCGTGAGCTGGCCAAGGGTTTTTCTTTAGGATATGTGCCGGTCGTGTGGGCCCAGCTATTCATTTGAGAGTCACCTGCATGCCTACTTCTGTGTACGGCATGGTAACCAAGATGACAGCAATGCTATATAGACTGAACGAAAATCAGAATTTTCACTCAGCAAAATCTGCAATTTCATTAGCTGATTACTGCAACCTCAGTGTAGAAATTTTTCAAAATCTGGAAGAGTCTGGTGTGTGCTCATCCTGGTGGTGTACACTGTTTCTTAAGAGGCTGTGCTCACCTGTCGAACTGTCTACCATTCTCCTTAAAATTTAATAGAAGAGTACTATGTGAAAAGTTCTCTACAATTTGATCAAAGATTATGGGAATACAAGAATATCATTTTAATGATGTGATAAATGGTGCTTTACAGGAGTAAGGACTTGAGTTAAAAAGGTTTTTAAAAAGGGTAAGTATTATTTCTGACTTTAAAAAGATCAAATAAGCTTTTAGAACTCAACACAAAGTTGTGCTCTGGCTTTGTGCAATACAGTTGCTATGAGCGTTATGGGCCTTCCATCTCAAAACCATGCACCTCCTGAAAGAAGAGGGCATGCTGGATGGTTCTTTTGACATGGCGCCAGATCTGTTGGTTTGGTTGGCCAGATGATTCTGGCATTGCACGGAGAACAGAAAGATCAACAATTCCCCACATACAGGGGCAGGAAGCAGCTGGAGTCAAGCAAACACAGCCCAATAATAACAACAAGATCGCGTACTTAAACGCAAAGCATCATTCAACTCCTGAGTCTTTTTCTTTCCACCCTAGCTAGGGCCAGGATAAATGGTGTGTGGATTAAATAGGAGGTTGACAACCCACTTATTCTACAATGGTACCTGAGTTGGAAATGCTTTGATTCCACAAGTTGAAGCTGCATGTCGTCATTTTTGCATGATAAAGCATTCTGCTGTGCAAGGAAAGTGTTACCAGCTTTCTCCTATCAGCGTCATCTCTCTGATAAACCATACTTTCAAAACGAGCATTTCTGAGAAATAAACACTGATGACATCTAATCTGAAGGCATTTCCTTAAACAATTAGCTCACTTTTTTGGGACATCACCCTCTCAATCCCCTCTCAACTACAGGAATTTGAAATGCAGTGGTGCTCTCTAACAATTCAAAGCACATTTGCAATGGTTTTGCACTTTTTGCAAGGGCTCTTGCAATAAAAGAACTATTAATTTCTTGATGAACTTTTCAATGGATAGATCTTCAAAAATCAAATTTAATGAATGAGATGTGCAAGTGTGGAGATGCTTCATAAAGTTTGAGGAGCTTTCACATTATGTAAAATCTTTACACTCCGTGTATTAGACTAGTATGTCGAGCATAGATGCTCGACTGGATTGAGATCTGGGGAATTTGGTAGCCAAGTCAAGTCAACTCTTTGTCATGTTCAAATGTTCCTAAACAATTTTGCAGTATGGGAGGGTGCATTACCCTAAAAGGATTAGGGAATACCACTGCCATGAATGGAACAATGTTCAGGTAGGTGGTATGTGTCAAAGTAACATCCACGTGAATGCCCGGACCCCAGGTTTTCCAGCAATACACTGTCCAGAGTATTAAGCTTCCTCCACCTGCTTGCCTTCTTCCCATAGTGCATCCTATTGCCATATCTTCCTCAGGTAAGTGCACCATGCACCCAGCTGTCCAGATAATCAGAATCAGAAAACTTGTAAATAAATGTGTAATAATGTAAATTAATGTGATTCATTAGTCCAGGCCATCTTTCTCCATGGTCCATTTCTGATGCCCAGTTGTTTTGACACCTTTCTATTATAGCCAGCATGAACTTTTCCAGCTAGTTGTGCTACCTTCAACAAAATTAGTTTTCTGTTATGAAACAAACAGTGATTTCAAACTTTTGAATGGTAATCTACCTAAATTGTAATCTTAACCATTATTAGAGATAATAATGAAGAGTCCAAGAAGAGTTTGTTTCTTATTACGGCCATGAGACCCCTGACAAGATATTGCTAGCAGTTGAAATCTGTTTCTGTTCATGACCGCAGCATTCTTCGAGATTATGAATTGATCTGATGCCTATCTTCGAGGTGAGTCATTTCTCCCACAACAATGTGCAAATGGAAAAAAAAAATCATCCTTCCACATTCCAGAAGCAGTTGTTCATGAT
>JBBJLS010000128.1:3467589-3492734 GCA_037577275.1 Bryconaethiops microstoma
TTCAAATTTCCAAGGCGACACACACAGCTTGCCAAAAAGCACATAATCATCTATTCATTTTCTCCTGATAATTAGGTCCCATGTAGTTTGTATACCTAAGATCTATGCCTGTTTTATAACCCCCATAAACTCAAATGGGAAAAATGAGCCTTGCTTAACGTTCAAGGATAAACACTTGAGACTTGCCAGTAATTTACACAAGTTGATGTTTTTTTTCCTTCCATGAATATATACCTCTCTGTCCATAACTCTTACAAATTTGGCTGCGCCTCAGGAGAAAAGCTTTACCTCAAGAATAGTTTAATGTTTCAGGTAATGGATCCATGAAGCTTTCTCCTGCACCAATTAACTCCGGCAGAATGAGTTCACACCTATGAGGCCAAACTATCAACAAAATGAAATGAGCTGTTATTTAAAATGGTATTTTACTTACCTAAACAGGTGAAATGATTAAACAGTAATGCAAGACTTGTGTATTGGTAATTTTCTTGTGAGGAAATGCTTAAAATGTGAGAAAATGCTTAATATATGAGCACCATGACACTGCATTACAAATTACAAGTAAACAGATCTCATCAAATTTTCATCATTTAAAGCACTCTCACATGTGTGATTTCAGGGATCTCTTTTAGATTCAATGGCTGCATAAAAAGAAGTGTCTCTTGATCTCACTGTCCTTTTCAAAGGTCTTTGCTGATGAAATCTGCTCTATTTTAGACCAAAGTACAGATTCTAATATTACAAAGTGAACACTCCAGTATTCTAAACTGTCTTCATTTTTACAGGGGCCTACAAATTAGCTGAAGCTTAATAAGTTGTAGAGGAGTAGCATCATAACAGAATCATTGTACACATGCATGTAAACAGCTCTTGAAGCAATGTCTTAGAAGAACCATTATTGGTTCCCTAAAGAACCTTCCAACAGATGGTTGTTTAGACCCCCAACACTAGCTCCATCACCAAGAAGGCCTAGCAGCGTCTCTACCAAGGTCAGTACGAACCCCTAAACCTATAGAGACCATGGCTTGGTACGGATCACAGGACCATACAGAGAATAGTGAGGACAGCTGAGAAGGTCATAAAGGTGTCTCTGACCTCTGTTGCAGACATTCACACCACTCATTGCATTTGCAAAGCCAACAGCACTATGGATGACCCCACATGCCCCTCCCACACCATATTTTCACTCCTCACATCTAGCAAAAAGGTTCTTTTGCATGCGGTTTCTTCCCTCAGGCCACAGACTCCTCAACTGAAACATAAACTATACCCACCCACCCACATATTCACACACACAAACACACCCCTCAACTTAACTTTTTTCTTCTCCTGTATACATATGAACTGTTTTGCCTTAAACAACAACTTACACCCCAATTGCCCCTCTTTTTATATACTGCACATTCTCTGTCCTGTTGATGCTATTATTTGTAGAACTATTATTTATTGCTGTCTACTTATATGTCTACATTTCAGTAGTTTTGCACTCCTAACCACTCTGCTGCTAGAGTACAGTACAGTCATTCGTTCAAAGTCATATTTACTCAAATGTCAACAACATTAAATGTTGTCTTCTCCTGTTGTTTTGTTGCTCTTTGTTTTTCTTGCCCGCTCTCTCTTGCGCTCTTTGCATTAGGTGTATGTTGTCCTGTGTGCACTTATGTAGTCTTGTAGTTTACATTTACAGCATTTAGCAGACGTGTTTAGTCTTGTAGTGTTCTGTCTTTGTTCTTCTGCTGCACCATAGTCCTGGAGGAACGTTGTTTCATTTCACTGTGTGCTGTGAATATAGCTGAAATGACAATAAACCTACTTGACTTGACTAGAGAACCAATTTTGCCCATTGAGATGTGAGTGTGAAGAACCTTTTTAAAGTTTAGAGACCCTTCACATAATAAAGAACATGAGAAGAACTCTTCAGTTGGTTATGTGATAGTCTTTAAACCTGTAAAAGCATCCATCACACTCACAAACCTCTTTATCACACATGCTACTCAGAGAACCAAAAGAAGTTATTCCATGGCATCACCCAAAATACCTTTTGTGGCATCGCCCAAAAATCGCGTTGCATGTTTTAGAGTACTGTAGCATTGCTGTTGAAGTAAAAAGTGTACAGATAAAATATAGCTTCCCAATTGTAGGAATTCCTTAGTGGAGTTTAAGATGTTTACCATGGAGTCCTTTTTTTTGCAGGAACAAGGTTGAAAATGTAAACATAATGAATTCCATAGCTGATCTTGTAATTACTTATGCAATTACATTACTAATATAACATTTAGTGACCATACTAACTGTAGGCCTCAAGGGTTTAAAATCAGCCTTGTGTTTTCGTACCAGTGCTTGTAGAGTGCATTTCTAAACTAACACTTTGGCCAGAAAATAGTCCTCTTCATTTTTTGGTGGTTTCCCCACCATAACATTGAGTAATGAGGTGGGAGAAGGAAGCAGAGTTTACACTGGCCCTTTAATGCGGTAAAATGAGGCATAATAAGGTCTGCAGCCCAAGGGGACCTTGTGGACTCCTTCAGTCATGACATCAGGCCAATTTCTGGCTTGCCGAGATCCATTTGAGTACCAACAGTGATGCCAGACCCTTCTTTAAAACGATGCAAAACACTTTCAAAAGCGCAATCACACGGAGCTGCCGCGCATTCTAACCACGTTACTGTGAACAGTGCCGTCAAGCCATTACACTGTAAAGCTTCTTCATCTGCATGTAATTAAAGAGCGCCCCAGTGCCCGGTGAGGTGCTGACTTATGACTAAAATAAACCATTCAAGCACAAATGGGTGACCACAGACCACAGCGGCAAAGCAGCATGCCAGTTACACCATCCATCATCACTCTGGTTGGAGCTGCATTGACATCTACTTTGTAATTTGCTCTGGTCGCAGAGTAATTGTTCAGAACAAATCATGTGTTGTATGATTCAGCATCCACAAGACGTCTGATGCCTCCAGTTTTTCCAAGGAGTCATGGGGGATGTTGAACATACATTGAAGAGTCGTACCCCGTTCTCAGAAAGAAAATGAAATGTTTCAAGCATTTCTAATGTACAGTAATGAATTGAGACAGAAAGTAAGTTGCACCATTATTAGTTACATCTGCACTTTACTTATACACATTGGTCCTTTTATTTTATGACACAAACCCACACTAAATGTCTGCCTCTCTGTAGACCCTTTTCTTGTTCAGTGCATCTTCTGAAATTACGGGTATTAACAGGCAGTTTGTCCCTCTTTTGCTGCAGCAATACACTCGACTCGATCTACGTGGAAGGCTTTACACTGAATGTTGGAACATTGCTGATGTTAACTGATTAGTTCTAGATCACAAATGCCACTTCAACTCATCCCAAAGGTATTAAGTCACTCCAAGGAATGCAGTTCAACATCTCCTTAGTACAGGGCTGGGGGCTTTATACACTTTATAACCAGTATGTAACAATGGGCATAGGAACCTTAAGCCCATTAAGCATTTCATTCAATTAGCAGCACTTTTCCATGGAAAAGAATCACCAAAGAACCTCTGCTGAGCAGATAATATATGAGTGTCACAGAAGAGACACCAACATGGTAGTGGTATGCACCTATAATAGGTACATACAGTAGACCTCTGAAATTCACGGTGGTTACGTTCCAAGAGCACTTGCGAAATGTGAAAAAAATGCGAATTTGTGATGTGGTACAAAAAATACCTATTTTTATAGTGTAAACCCTAAATATGCCCCCAAATATGCTCCCAAAACACTTTAATTTCATTTTAAAGTCAGCTTAATACATTACCCACTGTCTCCCGCAGTGCTAGAATGTAAAATACCGATGTTACCCCTATATATACTGTGCTTTAATTCATGCAAGTGCGTTTTCTTTGGCATACACTGCCGTTTTCGTTAAGCAGAGTAAATACAGTAATAACTGAATTTAATTTACAGTAATAAAAATACAGGGCTTTAAAAAAACAACAACAAAAAAAAAAAAACACGTGAACACTCAGCGAAACACTCAAGATAGCTACACGCAGGAAACTTATGATGTGGGTAGGCTGGACTGCATCTGCCAGAGTTGCGTCACAGGGCAGCAGCCAATATACGGTTGCTTTGTGTTCTCTCAAAAGTACAAAAAAATGTATACAGTTATATTTTTGTTACAATATTAGTAAATTATATAATTATATTTTTCTTAATAATTTAACACTAAAAGGCATGAAAAATTATATACTGCCACGGAAAAAGCAAAAACAAATGCGGAGGATATTTGCAGTTTCCGCGAACATTAGTTCGGTTCTAAGAAAAAAATCAGCGAACGACTGAGGCCGTGAACTCTGAACCACCCCTTCACAGGGTAACACTGTATATGGTAGGTGCACTTAATAAAATGACCAATAAATATACAGCAAACATCTTCAGACACTTTTGTTGTTGCAAATTAATATACTTCCAGTGCATATATGTGCTTCCAATTTTCATACATTGTTTTCACACTTTAAAAACATTACTACATTGCTGCTCGGCAGTTGTTGGCTATTATAGATCTGAGACATCTGCAGTACGAAGTAATACGTTTTTTGCAGCACTGAAGTTCCTTCATACATTTTCAGAATATTGGCTGTAGGGCCGAGGTACCTAATAAAATGGGGGCCAGAGAATTACTGAAATAGCAAAGAAAAAAGAAAAAAGGCCATTAAATTCCGTATTAGGAGTAAAGTCATAATCTGGACTTTTTTTGTTATGTCCCCCTGAATATTCAAAACAAAATGTAATGTGCGCGTTTTCCAAGGACGCTGAACACAAGCCAAAAATATCGGACCAGAAGGAGCCAACTGCAGTAAAACTTGGTGTGAAATATGAGTTAAGTATGTCCTGACTGCTGGTCAGGGATGTGCTTGGCAGAGTAATCCCACGCTATTTAACAGGCTGGCAGATAAACAACTCAGCTACTGACAGGGTCACTGGGGGATGTGTTTGGCTACTTTTGTTGTTCACTTGCTTTATCAGTTATTGTCTCTTTAAAACTTCTGAATGAAGTCTTTGAGCTTCTATGCTCTTCTCAGGTTATCTGAGCATTATGTGAGTCTGACTCAGGTTCCTCTTTGCCACATTGCCTAGCAAAAGTCTCTAAACTCTACGGAAGACAACCATTAGCTTACAATTAAAGCCCTGTGTTAATTCACAGGGCAGTGCTGAATTCCTACAGCATCAAAAGCCAAGTCTCAGACCCCAAGACAAACACAGACACCTTAATACTACCTATAAACAAAAACAATGTATCTGCCCACAAGCATTCATGCACACACACACATTCCAATTTGCTGGGTTACAGGTTATAGTACTAAATATAAGGTTTACAAGTTAGTTATAGTACTGAACACAGATTACAGAACTGATAATAAGTTACAGCAGTGATTGCAGTTAAACCACTGACTACAAGGTACAGGCATTTATGGTTATGGTTGTAGTACTGAAACCAGGTTACAGTCCAGACAAAGTACTGAGTAAAGTTTCTCTGTTGACTGTCAATTACAGTTATAGTACTGAACACAGGTTACAGTACTGACAACAAATTAGACTACAGATTACAGTTACACCACTGAATATACGTTACCATACTAACTGCAAGTTACAGTTATTGTGTAGTACTGACAATAAATTAGAGCACTGATTTCAGTTACAGTGCTGACTATAAGTTACAGTGCTGAATGTAAGTTACAGACAAAGCACTGAACCCAGGTTACAGTTCTGACAATAAGTATAAATACTAACTACAGTTATGCCACTGACTATAAGTTACAGTGCTGAATTACAGTGAAAGCACTGGACACAGGTTTCAGTACTGACAATAAGTTAAGAGTACTGATTACAGGTTACAGTTACTGCAACTGCAATAAGTCAGTACTTTAAAGAGTGTTGCAGCTTGTAGCTAAACTAAAATCAACACTTTCAACCATACCAAATTTTCAGGTCATGGTCCCCATTGCAGGTTTAAGAAGAGACTATGGGTTACAGTTACAATACTGACTAAGTTCTCAAAATTCGGCTACAGTACAATCTACACACAACATTACAATATAAATAAGCTATGTTACCTGACATTCGCATATTGTGCCCTTTCCTTCCTATTCAGATACTGACCAGGGTCAGCTCTGACTGTGACAGTGCTACTTCTGTAATAATCCAGAGAGCACATCTGCTTCTGTATGTGGTAGACGTACAGTATGTGGTAGCACAAAGTGGGACTTACCTCTACAGAAGTTCTGCTCATCCAGGGTGAAGCCAGAGGAGCAGCGGAGGGTCCTGGAGGAAGGTAGTACCCGACGACTGGACTGGACACGACCAGCATGACCCCCACCCACAGCCTGGCCCTGGCCCTGGCCCTGGCCCTGGCTTATCACTGGCGGGTTGGGGGGCACGTTCTGGGGCACACTGGGCTCAGCGGGTTGCGAGGGCTCGTCCCCACTGCTCACGAAGATCTGTGCATTCTGGGGCAAGCAGAGGTAACCGCCAAAGTGGTTCACACACTTCATGCCCCCTTTGCAGGCGTCCGCAACGATGACACACTCGTCAATGTCTGAAGAGGAGAGGGCAGTTGTTGTACTTAAAACCTCTGATATACAGGTTATGATACAGGTTATGCTTAAAGATTAGATAAATAGGTTATGGTACAGGTTATATTTAAACACTAGATATACAGATTATGCTTAAAGATTAGATATACAGGTTATGGTACAGGCTATGCTTAAACATTAGATATGCAGGTTATCCTTTAACATTGAGTATACAGGCTATAGTAACGTGGCCCCTTATAGTCACATGTGAACAACGTGAAATTTTTTCTCTGCATTTAACCCATTCACCAATTGAAGCAATGGGCTGTCACCAATGATGTGCACCCGGTGTGCAATCTGTGGGGATAGTACCTTGCTCAAGGGTAGCTCAGTGCAGCCACTAGCAGTCCTGGGATTAGAACCCATGACCTTCTGATCGCAGGGGCAACTCCCTAACCACTAGTCCACTAGCTGCCCCAAACATGTTTACGCTTAAACATTAGATATGCAGGTTACAGTACAGGTTATGCTTTAAAATAAAATATACAGGTTATGGTACAGATTATGATTAAACATTAGATATACAAGTTATAGGACATGTTACGCTTAAACATTAGACATGAAGGTTATAGAACAGATTATGCTTAAACATTAGATATCCAGGTTATAATACAGGTCATGAGTAAATATTAGATACACAGGTTATGGTACAGATTATGCTTAAACATAAAATATACAGGTTATGCTTAAACATTAGATATCTAGGTTATAGAACAGATTATGCTTAAATATTAGATATACCGGTTATGCTTAAGATTTAGATATGCAGGTTATCCTTTAACATTGGATATACAGGTTATAGTAAAGTGGCCCGTATAGTCACGTGTGAACAATTTGAAATTCTTTCTCTACATTTAACCCATTCACCAAGTGAAGTAATGGGCTGCCACCAACGGGGTACACCCAGGGAGCAGTGCGTGGGGATGGTACTTTCCTCAAGGGTAGCTCAGCAGAGTCACTAGCAGTCCTGGGATTTATACCCATGACCTTCTGATCCAAGGGGCAACTCCATCCCACTAGGCCACTAGCTGCCCCAAACATGTTTATGCTTGTACATAAGATTTACAGGTTACACTACAGATTATGATTAAACATTAGCTATGCATGTTACAGTACAGGCTATGCTTGAACCTAAGATATGCAGGTTAAAGTTCAGGTTATGCTTAAACATTAGAGGTACAGGTTATAGTACAGGTTGTACATAGGATGATTAAAGATCAATCCAAACACTGATGATGTTGACTGGTTCATACCTTTGCACACTTGTCTGACAGGGTCATACTCATAGCCATCCGTGCACTGTGGGTTAGAGAACACACTGACGATTAACGTCTGCAACTTCTGTCAAACTAATAAAACTACATTCTGGGGCAAAATAACACCTTCATTCATAGCCCTAACACACACATGCGCTGTTTCTCCATAGTTAAGCAGACAGGGGTCATTTCTTGAAGTGAAAGGAGAAAAACAGCATTTATTTGGAAGGAGAGAGGTATAAAAAGGCACTTGCCGTGTAGGAGACAGGTTCCTCCGGCTCTTGGGCGACGGCACGGCACAGAAGTGCAGTTATCACGTAGATTCCCACCATTGCAGCTCTAAAAACCAAAGGAGGCATGAGGGGGAAACCAGACATGCTCATGCTTTTATCGTGACTGTCTACGGGGTTTTAATACCCGTTATTAACATCGTGGTGAGGGTTTTTTTTTTTGTTTGTTTGTTTTCCCACCCGTATTCCGTCCCCCTGCTCTGTGATTGGCTAGGATTACCCAGCGAGATAATACTAGCCAATCGCAGCGTAGGAGACCAACCAGACCCACTTCACAGGGAAAAAAGGGGTTATTATTATTATTTTCTTGTTTGATTATTATTATTATTTTCTTGTGGTTGTTATAGTTGTTATTGTTATTATTATTATTTAGATGTGCCCTAATCGAATTAAACACATTTCTTAAAACAATATTCAATAATAAAAATAAAAACTGCATAATTATCCAAAATAGGACATGTACATGCCTTCAGGGTGTGTATAATAATATAAAAAAAGAAATACTTTTAATAGTATAGACTAGTTATATTACAGATTTCTTTCTTGATTCTTTTTTTTTTTTTAACTCACTGCCTAGGCAGTTATTACTCACATCAGTGTTTATTTCTGAAATTCTACATATCCTTTCTGCTGACTGCTGTATTTATTTATTTATTTTATTTATTTAAACAAATAAAATGGAATATAGAAAATCCGAATCTGATTTTGAACCAAATCAATAAAAAACAAACAAAAAGAAAATAATAAATGGGCTCTGAAAGATGTTAAAACACAACAAAATAAAACAAAATCATTTTAGTCCAGATCACTGTTTTTCCCTTATATAATGACTGCTTCACTTGGTGAATGGCTAACATACGGAGAAAGAATTTCACATTGTTCACGCTGTTTGCTGTGGTATGTTTACGTATGACTATATGGGGCCAATTTAATTTACTTTGTTTTAAATAATAAGCCAAAATTATGCTGGTTTAATAAATGTACTGGCCAATCACAGTACAGTGGGCGGGGTTAGCCGGGATACGGGTGGAGAAAGATAGGCACGCTGTTTGATCCTCTGCTCAGCGAGTGTGAACACGTCTCCGTAGAGAAGGGCTGTTTTCACGGGCACAGCTCCAACTTGATCTCCCCTGTTTCAGCTGCTCTGTGTGTGTGCCCTCATCCCCGCCCGGCAATTGTTTTTCCCCCTCTACGTCTGTTTCCCCAAGCTGAGTTACCAGTACAGTGCAGTGAAGTGGCCCACAGCCATAAACCTAGACCAATACCTGTCCACCCACACTAAATGGACAAAAGTATTGGGACATACCTGTTTTTCAGGGTTTGGGCTAGGCCCCTTACCTCCAGTGAAGGGCAGTCTTAATGCTTTAGCATACCAAGACATTTTGGACAGTGCCATGTCTTGACTTTATGGACACCGTTTGGTGAAGAACCTTCTCTATCCCAGCATGACTGTGCCCCAGTGCATAAAGCAAGCTTGACTGGCACAGAGTCCCAACCTCAACCCCGTCCAACATCTTTGGAATTAACTGGAACGGAGACTGCGAACCATGCTTTCTCGTCCAACTTCAATCCCTGACTTCATAAATGGTCTACAGAATGAATGGGCACAAATTCTCACAGAAACACCAAAATCTTGTGGAAAGCCTTCCAAGAAGAGTGGAAGCTGTTATAGCTGCAAAGGGGGACCAACTCCAAATTAAAGTCTATGGATTTGAATGCAATGTCATTAAAGCCCCTGTTGGTGTAAAGGTCTGGCGTCCTGGTGCTTTTGTTCATATAGTGTAGTTTGTGAACCAAAATGTATGATAGCTGAACTGCACAATGTAAACCTGACTATTGATTGTGTCCAGTATAAACAGTATTGCTTCAAAACACCCTGCAATCAGGAGGAGGCCTGCAGAACAGTCTGCACTGTGATGAACTCTGTGCATGTTGTCTAAAGGTCACAGTGATGTACACACAGTACAACAGCATTATCAGAGTGGTGTGTCGTTGTGTGCAGCCTGCTGGAAAACACTGCCACTGCACACAGGTCAAGTGAACCCCTTAAGCTTTAAAGACCCCCAGGCAGGCTCAGACCCTCATTCCCCGACTCTAATAACTAACTGCCTTCTGTAGTAGCTCCTAAGGGTACAACAACCAAGCTTCTAGGGGTACAACGCTGCACCTCAATATATTGGGTGAAGAAGTATATGCTGAAATAACTGAACGCACCTCAGAGTGTTGCGTAATATGCCTGCTGCAAAACTTGAGATAATGAGTAAGACTTTAATGATGTAATGTGGTCTTTTGTGTTTCAGTTGATTGTCGATAGTAGACAGAGAGATTTGTGGTATATTTTATTCTTAATGGAAATTTGTCATTTGTAAAAGATTTTAGAAGATTTTAGGATTTTAAGACAACAATTTTTTTTTTTTACATTTTAGATTAAGAGATTTCTGCAGACGTGTCCGTTCCAAAAATGTGTGGACCAAAGTTTTGGGAGCTCTTAATTATTGAATTCAAGTGGCCCCTTTCATAGCATGAAAGGCTTAATCTTTATGCTTCAGCATACCAAGGCTTCAGCGTACCAAGACATTATGCTTCAGCATATCAAGACATACCAAGGGGAAGGCCCTTTTCTATTCCAACATGACTGTGCCCCAGTGTACAAAGCGAGCTCCATATAGACACGGCTGGAGGAGTTCAGTGTTGAAGAACTGGCCTGACCTCAACCCCTTCCAACACCTTTGGGATGAACTGGAGCAGAGGTTGCAAGCCAGGCCTTCATCAGTGCCTGACCTCATAAATGTTCTACAGCAGGGGTGTCGAACTCCAGTCCTGGAGGGCCGTGGTCCAGCACGTTTTGGTGATTTCCCTGCTTAGAAACACCTGGTTTACTTTGCCAGTTAATTGCTCTACAGAATGAATGGGCGCAAATTCTCACAGAAACTCCAACTTTTTGTGGAAAGCCTTCCAAGAAGAGTAGAAGCTGTTATAGCTGCAGGGGGGAACAATTCCATATTAAGGTCTATGTAATTGAATGCAATGTCTTTAAAGTCCCCGTTAATGTAACGGTCAGGCGACCCAATACTTGTGTTCATATAGTGTATAATAAAAGATTATGTACTCACCGTGTCACCAATAAAATAGTCATAAAATCCATTAGCAATGACATTACCTACACTAGGGACGAGCACCCTGAATTTTGATGTTTGGGCATCCGTAAGAGTTAAGATGATTATGAATATTATGAAACCAGCTTTCATTGTTTTGGGTCCTAGCCATAGCAGCCAGAATTAGAGCTTAACTGCCTCTCACTTACAGATCAAGTCTTTACAGCACTCTTATTGTTAAGATAGAAATGTATTTGTTCACTCATAAAGGTTCCGTTCAACATATATATAATTATTTGCTGTTGCAATAATAACAATTACAATAATTAAATATTATAAATATATAATTATGTGCTCAAAATTATACATTGATTATTTTGTGAAAAGAAGTAAAAAGAACAATTAAAAGGAATCTGACAAATATGAGACATTGTATACATTTCAACGCTGAATTAAATGTACTGGAAAAAAATCCCAAAAAATGTGTAAAACTCTGGGAAAGTCTTCAGCTCATCCACTACAGTAGTATCGTTCGTGTGGTCTTATGGTTTTGGAATCAAGTGCTTTTGCTACACTCACAAAAAGGTTTGCTTGGAGAACAGAGAAACATTTCAATAAAAGAACAGCTCGCCATCTGTAAAGCATGAGGGTACATCTGTTATGATTTTGTTTTGTGTGGTAGCCAGTGATGCAGGAACTGTTGTGTACAGAAATAAAAAAAGAGAGTTCTACTAAAAATGAACAAGTCCCTGAAGCGAATGCCCCACTGTCAGTAAAGAAAGTGAAGAAGAAAAGAAGCTGCTCATTACAACATGACAAACAACAAATCACTCCAGAACTAGTGTTGGGCAGTGTGATACCTCATCTTTTGAATGGACAAAAAAGAAAAATGTGATATTAAAAATATTATCAAAACGTATGAGTGTAATTTATTACTAATCAACATGTCACACACTGCACTGGGTCCATTTAAACTGGACTAATGATCCTGTTTTAGTAATAAAATATGCATTTGGTCAGTGTTCTTCAAACGCATGCCCAGAAATGCATACCTTAACATCCTGCGACATTATTTTATCATGATGATGATAAATATCACAATATTGCCCATACACATATGCCATATTGTACATTTCCTTTTTCTTCTTCGGTATGCTAAATTTAGGAAATGAATAAATAAAACCTGTGCATTGGAATCTGTAAAAATATGTCAGATTTAGGTTGGCTCCATACAGACTCATGTATCGATTTACTGATCATCAATGAATTAAAAAATGTATATATAATGTTTTTTTTCTTTGCATTTTACAAGCAGGTGTAAGCATTTGAGGCTTTGATCCAAGACTTCAGGCTTGGCATCATTTACATAAACAGTGATAAACCACCCCAACACTGCCACACAAAGAAAATGAAACCAGAAACCATGCTTTTCATTCGTAATGTTTTGTCAATGTTCAGTCATCATAAAAGTCCTATACGCAGAGCCAACTTTCATGGACAAAAAGATGTGATTTTTAATGCAGAAGAAGAAAGAGGAAGCAAAAAATTGATGTAGAAGGTAATAATGTTCGCAAAGTTCATTTTCTTTTAGCCAGTGCAACTCGAAGTCTCAGACACTTCTGAAAAATACGGCTGCTAAAATTCATCACAGACTCTCACCACACAGTGTGTGTGTGTGTGTGTGTGTGTGTGTGTGTTTGTGTGCTCTAATCTGGATTCTACTCTGTTTTTGTTTGTGTTGTACCATGGTCCCGGAGGAACGTTGTTCCATTTCACTCTGTACTCTGTAGATGGTTGAAATGGCAAACATCTACTTGACTTGACTTGATTTTCAAAACTTTTGTTCTGACATGTATCAATAAATTGCTTATCCTTCCTATATATACCAATAAGATTACACAGACACTGTTACAACAGTAAGAGTGTACACACACAGCTAAGCCAATATTACGCACACACACACACACACACACTGGTATACAAATAAGAATAAACACACAAGATTACTAACTTTATATTAATTTACAATATTAATTTGTGAATCACTGAATCAAGAATGCCTTTATTCTGAATGTTGATCTGTCTCCTTTGTGATTCTGTTTTAATGAAAATGAATATGGTGTTTTATTATATAAAACAGATGAAAATGTATTTGGTGGCACAGTATGTGATCAAAAATAATCACCAAAAGTAGCAATGCTTGGCATATCTTTCTGTCTTAAAAAATCACAGTGGAATTGTATCATGGCTTGTAACAATATTGTATCAGATGACCTCTGATTCTCAGAAAAAAGATCCTGAAACATTCAGGGATACAGTTTTGATTTGTCAATGAAGAGTAGGATGGAGAATGGGGGATTTCGATTTGTCGAGGGGGGACTTCAGATTTTCAAATTGTCGACGAGGAGTGAGGGGTGGTTTCAGAGTTTTGATTTGTTTCCAGAGTGGTGTTGGGTGTGATGTTGCTCTCACTGTGTCCATCTGTTTGCCAAATTACCATGTTTTTATTATTTTTGAAATCCAGGACTCTTCATTACATATTTCAGGCTGTAGCCCAATGACCAGGCTTAACAACACTACTAATAATTTCATAGTGACTGTAGTAGTTACTAAATAAATATTGTTAGCTACTGTATAAGAGGTCTTAAGATTAACAACTGAGTAAAAATCCTTCATTTCAAGGGAATAAAAGATGGAAGATTAATTTTGTGTTGTTTTCGGGTTCTTAGTGAAGGACGCAGCATGCGGCCATTTAACTTCAAATACTACCATGTTTACTTAGGAATGATAACATGGTGTTAATAACAAACTGAGGAGAAGTTATTATTCAGCAAAGGGTAAAGTCCCACATTAGATCGCTCCAAAGCATATTAAGCCATGGCCGGCAGCCTATAAAATAATGAAATTTCCAGGTGCTTATAGCTGTGCTCAAATGTCATTGGTAAATGAGCTGCCATTGCCTTATATTGTTAATGGGAATTTTTGTTCCTCATCTCCTGGTTAATGGCAAAATCCATTGTTGGATAAATGGCGGCCGAGTGAGGGAGAAAGGCAGGCGATGCGCCCTGGAACGGTGTTATCATCCTCCTGCGCTCACCACCCAGTAGCAGGCAAATAAAATATGACCCACTGTCTGTGCTCTTCCCCGCCAGCTCTCATGTCACCTCTAGCTCTTGCCCTTTATTTAAGAATCGGAGCCTTCTGGAGAGACAGGCCCTAATAGAAACAGTTTGTCACCTTTTGGGAGAAGGATGGCTGCGCTGCCCAGAATGACTTCGCACACAGTAAACCAGGTAGACCCACTTATTTGAAAGGCTGTGTAACTGTGGGGATGGGCACAGTTACTCAAATATCTTCGCCTTTGGTGACTTAAACATGCATTTGAATAAGGCATGTGTGCTTTTTAGGAATGCACCAATTTATAGGCTAACAGCAATTTCCTATACCCACCTGGAATAGAAACATACGATTTGCTTCTAAGACCTTTCTATGAACAAATCAGGTCAAATAAGTCAAATAAAAGCACATTTGCGCAGTATTCTAGCACAAGCTAAACATTCTGCTGTTCCAGAGTGCAATAAAAGCATAATCAAATATCGGGGTATTATATCTTTATCATTCATTCATTCATTTTCTGTACCCGTTAAATCCTTACTAGGGTCGCGGGTGCCGCGTGTATAATATCTTTCAAATTCAAACATCCGTTTGATGCCAATATTCTTTCAAGCAGATATCTGCAGATAGTAATTTGATTCTGATATAACTGAGCATCCCTATGACTTTTCAATTGAAATATATAGTTGTACATTATTGTGCATTTTCCCAAATGAGCATCTACTGTAGAACTACAGAGCATCTCATGACACAAGTAACTGATATCATGCCTTGCATTGATTGAAATCGCACCAACTAAATGGAGTTACAAGTTCATGTAACTAAGCTATCATTCTGTTGGAAAAGCATTGTTAGGTTAAATCACATCACCTAAAATGTGAAAATAACACACTAAATTGACGGTAAGAAAAAGTACAGTCCTCCATTTATATTAAGTGCAGCTGAATGTTAAATTCTGAATGTTTTTGCTCTACCTGGAATATGTTTGTAATGTGTTTAAAATGCAAAGAACATCAAGAGCGGGAAGTCTTGACCCTTCGACCCAAGTGGGTCCGTGGTCTACTGTAAGCACTGCGCATCACGGGGGAAAACATCTCTGCATCTGCATCCATGCACATGCAGGTATCAACTAGCAGCTGTGACTCTCTCGCCTGAACGCGCTAGATTCCACAAGCCTCCCTAGATGTTTGGAAAACATATGGTGCTGGCATCGTTCCTCTGCCGCTATGTGTGTGGAGACTGAGATAAAGTCTTATAGCGTCTCGGCCACGTTTTCAGAACATTTGACTGCTGCTGGCTCCTGCTTTCCTTCGCACTGCCTCACAGTAATGGCAAAGGATTAGCAGTCAACACTCACTCTCAGACGTATTTGGGCTTATGTGCATATGCAACTGAGACATCAAGTCTTTCTTTTTTTTAGTTTTTTTTTTTTTTTTTGTCATTGTTGTTCCCCACAAGGAATGAAGCTACTTAAAAACAGTGCACGCAACGTTCATCTTAAGCATGTGACTGCTGCCGTTATCATCGCCGCGGTGCATGCTGTTGATGTCTCGGACGATCGTGTGAAAGTTCATTAGCGTTAAGGTCAGCACTGCTGGGGTTCAGCACAGTTTCATTCAGCTGCTTAACTTAAGACCTGAGCTAATTCCCCTTCACTGTGGGTGAGAGAGAGAGTAAAGGCGACTAATATGGAGTGATCACTCTCTAGAGGCGGGTCCTTGGCACTGGGCCTTCCCTACTTAAGCGCTCTTCACAGGGAGCTGTCAAATGCTCACTGACATTCTCTTCATCCAGTTCATTTGGCTCTAACAAGCCAAGAGAAGTGCGATATTTAGGGGCCCAACCACTGACAGATGCAGATCCCTTAATCTGCCAACTATACGATCTGTCACTAATATAACATAATAGCACTTTGGGTTAAGTCTACAGAACACAGAATGGAAAAAGACCCTCTGGGGACCTTTCACCACAGCAGAACACAGAAAACGAAATGGGACAGTTTCAATAAGCCAGTGCAGGAATGATATGTTCGTTATTGACTTGTTTACATAGTCTCTGACGCTGTATGATGGACTATCATCCAGAGCTGATGATATTTCTTACTGTCATGATAGATTATGTCACCATATGTTTTTCTGGGCACATTTATGGGACTTAATGCAGTAAATTGGCTGGTATTTTTTAAATGTGGAACTACTGCCACTTTTTTGTCCACTGCAACTTGACCTAAAACGAACAAGCAATGCTAGCCTTCAAAAGTGTCAAAATTGTCATCAAGAGAAAATTCCAAAGATAAAGTTTTCAAAGATGTTTTCAAAGTAAATAGCAAGCTCACAAATAGTTTTTTGGTTTTTTTTTTCCAGAAGGCTTCATCGGGTCATTGACTGCACCTGTCAATGCCTTCCTTTTATACTTCTGTCGCAATTTTACCCCCCTCCCACACGGTGCAAAATATATGCAATAAACCAACAAAAAACATGAAACAAACATGGATATATAACACAGTTTTAAAACACTCCCATAACCCAACAATATCTACATCACTACAAACCAATATCCTGGAAATATTCTAAGGGAAGTACAGATTCTAATACTGCCACTGAAAGCCTCCTCCTACTAACATGCACCCAGTCACAAACCACTAGAGGGGTAACAACTCATATTCTTCATTCATTCATTACGACCCATTTTGATTCACTTTTGGCAAACTCAATGACTGATGTTCCCCATGCCTAACTTTCAAACTGTTTTCGCTACTCACCATACAATGTGCTGCATTAGAATCTCTGTGAATTGAGAATTTACAGGCAATCCAAATCATGGATGAGCAAAACTTTACCAATATATCCTGAAGATTTTTATTCCTTTTAAAGTAGAAAGAGGAGGAAAGTAGGAAAGAGTCTTTCAAGGCAAAATGTAACCATTAACCCTTGTTGACATAATATGCCAAGGCAACATACTCTTTCTTCAGTTTAAAATACAACAGTAAGTCAATCTGACCTTCCATACCGACTCAACATGGTTTGAGACAATTTGGAAATTGCTTTCCTTGCCAGCTGTTGGAGCAGAGCCCAAATAAAACATGCATGTTTAGCTGCCCAGAGTAGTTCAACATTTGTTCTATGCTCCTGAGAAACAACAACTTAACATTGTTTTTATAAATGTCAACAAATGTAATAATCTCATTCTAATTATCCTTCATCTCAACACTGGTTTCACTGCATAAACTATATGGACAAAAGTATTGGGACACACATGTTTTTCAGGGTTTGGGTGTAGGCCCCTTACTTCCAGCACACCAAGACATTTTGGACAACGTCATGCTTCCAACTTTGTGAAGACAGATTCTGTTCCAGCATGACTGTGTCCCAGTGCACAAAGCAAACTCCATAAAGACACGGCTGGATGAGTCCGGTGTGGAAGAACTTGACTGGCCTGCACTGAGCCCTGATCTCAACCCCATCTAGCACCTTTGGAATGAACTGGAATGGAGATTGTGAGCTGGACCTTCTTGTCCAACATCAGTGCCTGACATCATAAATCCTCTAGAGAATAAATGGGCACAAATTCTCACAGAAGTTGCAAAATCTCTGGAAGCTGTTATAGCTGCATAGGGGCACCAACACCATATTAAAGTCTATGTATTTGAATGTAATGTCTTTAAAGTCCCAGTTGGTGTAATGGTCTGGTGTCCTAATACTTTTGTCCATATAGTGTAGCTTGAATATGGACAAAATTTGCTTCTCCTCTGTGTAAAGTTAGAATCTTTTTATTGCTCTCTTTATCTGCTTGGCTCTTGTGCTGTTCCCCACAATCCTCTATGCACGATTGTGGCCTGTCTTTTTAGAAATAAACAGCATGTAAGTAATAAAATGCTTCACTCCCCTGTAAATTAAATGCTGCATTAGGCTTACACTTTTCACTGTATTAATTGGTGGCTATAACCTTCCATTACTTGTTAGCTACTAATTGCATCTCTCCAGTACCATCTCTTTAGGAAGCTGCCCTGTTAAGACCTTTGTAAAAAAGTCTGCTAGGACATATGCAAGATAAAGTAACACAAGAAATGACCTGTTGTACTGAATATATGGGAAGGTAAATATCTCTGTTGTGTGCATGGCATTAGCAAGTAGCGCTTTCTGTTTTGCCGCTGTTTGCCATAATTAATCACCGGCTGGAGAGCAGAGGTGGCAGCCTCTCTGTAGTGGAGCAGCAGCTGTAAATCCGCAGTGTCTCCGTGAGACAGGTGCCCTCCAGCCGGTTCCTGTCTGCTGCCCCACTAATGGTTTGTTTCCTTGCCTGGAACGCAGCCTTTCTCCAGCCCTGCTAGTTTGCTTAGAATTTCTTAGCTGGACGCTGAATTTGGCTTCAGTGTCTCTTCTCTTTCCCGAATTGCATCATGAATTGGTGGTTTCAAAAGAAAAGAAAGGGAAAAAAAGAGGACGGAGTGAAGAAGAAAGTGGCTTTGAGGTTAAAAAGAGACTTCAACAAGTCTTGCCCCCCCCTTGCACTTCTGTCACTATGGAGCTCCGTGAATCAGTGATGAGTGCTATCAGATTTCCCTAGTCATGTGTCCTCGTCTTACTGATGAGAATCATTGGGACCGGAGCACTTCCAGGCAGACTGCATCGCAGGGCAGCATTGATTTTATTGATTTGATTCATTAAAACCCCATCCATAAAGCAGCAGAAACAACAGAACGCTCCGCTTTTTGCCTCAACACACCAAGCGGCTGTATGCAGTGGCCTGCTCCCACTGATAAAGTAGCGTTTTATGCCACATGGTGCTGTGTAATTTACCTCCCTCTTGAATATGGGCAAACATTCGAGTGGTCTTGCTGTAATTAAATGCCACAGATACGGACCCCAGCATTTGCGCCTAGGAAAGTGAGTGATAATAGAAATAAAGAATAAAGGCAATAATGCATGCACAACGCACAGATATAATACTTGTTCTGGGTGAGAAGCTCATTCATCCCAGTTGTCATAAATGTTGCACCGTGACCACAATGAAATCAGACAACCGCATCCATCACTGCTTTACCAGTGACATCCACTCAGTGTTTGCTATTATTTTACTTTCTCTATGTGTGTGCCTTTCTCCACCTTTCTCTCTCTGCCTCTTTCGCTCACTGATGGAGTTTGTGTCCCTGCACTCACTTCCTTTGGCATGTGTCTCCTGCACTTGTAAATAAATAGAGAGCAATAAAAGCACTTCTCATCAGAAGCTGCTGTCCGGTCCAGTAGCGATCGAATTGAAAAATACATCTGATAGTAGAGATGGACAGGCG
Organism: Bryconaethiops microstoma; assembly: GCA_037577275.1. NCBI lineage: Eukaryota > Metazoa > Chordata > Actinopteri > Characiformes > Alestidae > Bryconaethiops > Bryconaethiops microstoma. Next base: position 3,487,238 of record JBBJLS010000128.1, read on the forward strand.
GTGTGGGGGTGGGGGCTGAGGGGCTGAGGGGCTGAGGAGCAGGGGGCTGAGGAGCAGGGGGCTGAGGAGGGGGGATGGAACACCGAAGATCCGCTCCAGCATGCAAGGCAGAGCAAGAGTTTGTCTCATGAGGGCCCTGGGAAACAACACCTTTTCATAAGGGGAAGGAAAAAGGCAGAAAGTCAGTCGACAACTCCAAAGCCACCTGACAGAGGGCCGAGAAAAGGCGGCTGAGGTGAGGAGTGACCCCCAAGTGCCTCTAACAGAAAAAATCGACTACTTCTTGTTGAGAAAATGACCAGAGTCTGACACCTAATTTAAGGGATTATTTCCCCCAGGATGCTCTCTGGTAAAAGGGCCTACTCAGTGCGACTGCATGACCGACAAAGAGGCCTTGCCTTCTGCGGCAAAACCTCAGGAGGTTCGCTGCAGTTAAGAAACGTTTATCGCTGGGGTTCAGGATCAAAGCTGCTGCGATTACCCTGTTAAATACCATTTTTCAATGCACAAAATTAGAAATTACATTTTTGATTCACTCCTCAATTCATTCAAAATAATATGTTTCATTTATCGGGTAACACTGTATATTTTAAATTCTTCTCATTTGTATTTATATTTTATATGTTTCTTCTACTATTACAGCAACAAATAGAACCTGAACGACACACCCATTTACACCGATCAGCCATGACGTTAAAAGCACTGACAGGTGAAGTTAATAACATTGCCTGTCTCATTACAATGGCACCTATCAAGGGGTGGAATATATTAGGCAGCATGTGAACAGTCAGTTCTCAAAGTTGATGTGTTGGAAGCAGGAAAAATGGGTAAGGATCTGAGCTACTCTGAGCTACTCTGACAAGGGCCAAACTGTGATGGCGTGATGACTGGAGTAGAGCATCTCCAAAATGGTTCTTCCTGTAGCATGTTCCCAGTATGCAGCCGTTAGTGCATACCAAAGGCGGTCAAGGCAAGGACAACCGGTGAACTGGAGACAGGGTCATGGGAGCCCAAATCTCACTGGTGTGTAAGGGAAGTTAAGCCTAGACCATCTATTCTTATCCCACTAAAGAGCTACTGCAGCACAGATTGCTGAGAACCTTTATGTTGGTTAGGATAGAAAGGTATTAAAACACACAGTGTTCACAGTTTGCTGCATATGGGGCTGCGTAGCCACAGACCGGTCAGACTGCCCATGCTGACCCATGTCCTCAGCCGAAAGCACCTACAATGAGCACAAAAATTGGGTGCAGGAACAATGGAAGAAGGTGGCCTGGTATAATGTATCATGTTTTCTTTTGCTTCATGTGGATGGCCAGGTGCAATGGCATCACTTACTTGGGGAACCTTGGATCCTGATATTTATTGTTGTTACTTTGACACAAACCACCTACCTAAACATTGCCGTAGACCAATTACACCCCATCATGGCAATAGTCCAATCAAGCATCTGTGGGATCTGCTGGATAAATTAGTGCATGGAGGCCTCAGCTGCAACTTACAGCATTTAAAGGATCAGCTGTTAATGTCTTGGTGCCAAAAACCACAGCACACCCTCACAGGTTTAGTGGAGGTCATACCTCTATGGATCAGAGCTCTTTTGGTGGCATGATGGGTCTTCCACAATACTTGGCATGTGGTTTTAATGTTATGCTTTTGTTGCCACAAAGCACAAAAATTTTGTACAGTGAAGTACATTGAAATTCTTTGAAAAGCTGCTAGGCTTTTTATTACTGCTAGGCTATATTTTACAGTTTGACTATTAAAAAAAATACCTATAGGCATTAGGGACACATAGTGATACTAGAACTACATCACTATCACCAGATATCTGCTGAAAAACACAATCAGACATCAGCCAGGTGTTTAGAGTAACCTGATGTTATAAAAATGTAGGTGACTTTGAGCTACAGTGCTCAGACATGTACATTTTATTTATTTTAACTAAACACAAGCTGTCCTTTACATTGTGTGAAATTGTTGTAATGGTATTACTAAAAGAAATGGTCCTTAATTCTCTTGAAAAAAAACCCATTTCATTGAAGCCCATTATGTTAACTGTTTCTTGTTTGCTGTTTTTAATATTCAAAGTTAATAGTTAGTTGAAAACGTACCATTTTCACTGGACAAGGTTTGAACCAACAGTGATAAACTGACTATGCATTTGTAGCCTGCATTTCCTTCATTAGTGCTTCCCTATTAATTATACTGCTTGGTTACAACCAATCAGGATAAAACTACATATAAAAATATGCATACAAAAGCCTCAGGCGTACCACTGTGTCCACAGAAAGGACAAAATGATTGGATAGAACATATATAGCCTAGAACATAGCATTGGGCCAGACATCCCAGGGAGAATCTTGAAGAATGCATAAGACTCACAGTGTTCTCCATGCTAACAAAGATTCCGGCTCCACGCTATCAGAAGCGGCTGTTTGTTCTTGTTAAACTGGCACTTGCTCGGCGGAACAGCTAAAGCCCTATATTTGAAGTTGGGTCACAGAGGTGCTGCGTCTATCCAGCAGAAGAAACCAACTCTATTCCCTATTTTTCCCTCCCTCTCTCTCCTCGCTCACACACACACACACACACACACACACACACACACACACACACACACACACACACACACACACACTCTTCATGGGTAACTGTCAACAGTTGCTCAACTAATGAGCCTCTGTTTGGCCCTTGGAGGACACCGTAGTCCTCGAACCCTGAAGCGATCTCCTGCATTTCTTAACAGGAATGGTGGGAAAGAGGCCCAGGCTTTCATCCCAACCCGAACGCCTCAGCTTCCGCCGGCACCAGTTTCTGTCTGCCGGGGTAATTTCTAGCCTGCTGCTCAGCGACCATTTTAAATGACCTGTCACCAAGATTAATCCTGACCGAGGAACCTTAGACTTCTCAACTGTGACTCCATCTAACTCCTTACATTATGTACTGTTTGGAGCTATAATGGTTTAATATTGTAGGCAGATGATTGTGTGCAGTATTGAATAATGTCAGGATGAAAGGTCAAGGCCATCAAATTGACTGACATTAGATGAATGGCAAAGAGCCCGTTCAACTGTGCGGTTTAAGGCATCTATAATTAAACACGAGGACATTTCTAAAGGCTCTGAATATGGCAGGAGAACAGAACAGAGGCAGCAGCGTAGCCAGGTAGCCCACATTACAGCCCGTTGGGTCACCATGGATTTAATATCCCTGCTCTGTCAATGCAAACAATATGGTCGGACTCTAATAAGCCTAACAGAACCTCCCACTGCTAAGGGGCTTTGATTCCATCACCCACATGAGAAGCAGATAGTGAAAGTAAAAAATAAATAAATAAAAAATTTAAAAAGGGCCCAACTATTTCGACATCTCTTTCAATCAGGTACTGTAACCGCTAAGTGAGTCCATTGGTTAAAAAAGAAAAAGAATCCAATATGACAAATGATAACTTGATACCATTGGAAGTAACAAAGGGATAATCGTATATATTGTCCATAATGGATGAATGGTTAGAGGTCATAGGCTCTGATCCCTTTACATAATGGCCCTATTATCAAGGCTAAGTGATATAGTCTCTCAACAGTGAAGGCTTGGCCATTTGAAGAACGTCATCCCTGATAAGCCCTTATTATGAGCGATTTCTGTTTCAGATGAGATCCATGACACATCCTTTTCAGAGCTGCCAAAATGCTTGCTGATAAAATTCTCTCTTTCTCTCTCTGCTTATCACTCTAAGCTAGTGATACAGATCACCATCCGCGGTGCATCAAATGTGAGGACAAGGACTCCATTACGATGCGCCTGTAAAGGACCGCACTTCTTACTCTCACCGGTGTTTCTTTGATTTCCAGGTTTTTTAATAAGCCTCAGATAACCGCTTTAACGTGTTTTCTACAAGCCATCTGAGATCTGACATTTTATCAATGGAAGGACGTTTTTTGAAGTTAGCTAATTTTCACCCTTAAGATTTATTCCCTTCTTTTTTGCGTACATATATCACCTAGGCCTCGTGTTGTTATCGTACTTTTTTTTAAATTGAAAAGTGGTCCCTGGATTCAATGCCACCAGGCATCATGTTTTATCCATGTAAAGTGGAGCATTAATATTCAATGGATTCACCTTACAAAGCTGGACTAGCTCCTTCCGATGAAATGGCCGTGGTCTGACTGTGATGAACTGTAGCGGACTGGCAAATAATTATAAGCAAACAAACAAACAAGAAAAGGCGACTGTATGTGAAAGCATGAAATCCTATAGCGTGCAACTTAGCAGGTCTGTCACAGTGAACTCCACCACACATTCGTCATGCCGATAAAATCAATGCATTGACTTTTTTTTTCCCTGCTGAGAATTCTCTAGCACAAAACTACAGTGGAAACAGAATATTAGCCTAGACAAACTTAAATGTAGACCATACTTTAGGGCAGCCTTAGAGATACTTGCAGGGTTCTGAATAAAACAGCCACTTTTAGACCCTGTACCGTTCCCAAACTCTCGTTTTCAAATTCAGTATTACTATATTTTCCAAATGCATCATGGTATCTCAATATCAAGTTATATTCATTCATTCATTATCTGTAGGTACCCGGAGCCTATCCCGGGGTCTACAGGCGTGAGGCAGGGACTCACCCTGGGTGGGACGACAGCCCACCGCAGATCAAGATATATTATCATTATTAAATGTCATTATGGATGAATGATGTTAGGGCTTGCCTGAATAATCTGAATATTTGAATATTTGTTTATTATTTTGTTGTATTTGTTTCCCTGCGTAGTATTCAGAAGCTTTGTCCATTTTTTTATGACCCCATATGTTACATTTTTTTTATGTAATAAAATGTGAGATCCACATTTGTGTGGTTTTATGTATCAAAAATAGTCCCTTCCAATAAAACCGTGGTCCCAACCTCTCTGTATCTTATAGAATTCAACAGGCTGTTTTTATTACTGTGTCTTTAAGACATATGTAAGATATATGTACATCAGTATCTGTTCTGATTTGCTGTTGTGTATTGTACTTCACTCAAAAGCACTCTAGACTGAAAAACTATAAATGCAACGTGAATCAGTGGGGCTAAATAGCTATAGACTGGATATACAGATCTATGTAAACAAACTTGTTTGTTACAACACAAAGAAGTCTGCTTTCAAGTCTGCTGTGGTCACACCATTGCTGAACTCTTCAAATGTCAACAACTCTCTCCTTCCTTTCCAAAGTCTTGGAACGTGCAGTGTATAACCAAATCAACTTGTTTCTCTTTCTAAACAGGCCTCTGAACCCCCACCAGTCCGGGTTTAAGACGACACACTCCACTGAAACTGCTCTACTTGCCGTCTCAGAAGAACTTCACGCGGCTAGATCAGCCAACCTGTCTTCTGCTCTGATCCTCCTTGACCTCTCTGCTGCCTTCAACACAGTCAATCACCAGATCCTCCTCACCACTCTCTCTGACCTCGGGATCTCGGGAACAGCCTGGCACTGGTTTGCATCTTA
>JBBJLS010000128.1:3519550-3539428 GCA_037577275.1 Bryconaethiops microstoma
TATTCTAATATTCAGCTGTGTTTTTGCTAGCAGAAAGAAACCCACTGCTGATATAAATGACTTCAAACAATTTGCACGGGTGCCAAAACTTTTGTACAGTACTGAATATCAATATTACAAGCATAGATTCAGGGCACCACAGCTTCAAAATGTGATGGGACAAAATTTAGAACTTATTGCATCGATAAAATAAATGCACGTACAATGATAATGGAACAATAGACTGGTAGCTATCTTTGAAGAACATCACATTCTAGCTTAGCATTGTAGCAGTAAGAAATATTTCACCTGATTTATTAAATTTCACATAGTGTGGTACCATGAGCCGGTTTCACCATTTGAAAAATGTGGTATCCAAGTTAAAATTGACAATCTAATTCATTTGACCATTGTTTTTTTTTCAAGCCACTATGTCAGTAGTGACTTTAATCAAGTCCAAAAGTGGTGCGCATCATCCCAGTGCTCTGAAAAGTGGTGGGTTCAGTGCACTTCAGACTCAATGTTGAGAAATGATAACAACAGCAATAATGTGAAGCACAGAACTACACACATCAATGACTTTTCATCAAGTTCAAATTGCTCCAATGTCCGATAAGAGAGAATTTTAAAAGTTCAACATGTTTTGCTTATTGTTGGAGCGACATCTTAAAACTGTATGAAACAAGAAGTGGATCTTTGTAAAGACATTACACAGGAACACACCACTGAGACTGTTAAACCTATTAGCAAATCACACCTCATGAGTACAGCAGCACCGGCTTTCTTCACACTTCACTTGCATACGCTCACTTCCTCCTATACAGAAAAGGTGTGTCACAGCACATTCCCCTTGAAGTCTAGTGAAAGAGAGACTAGGAGTCATTTTATTTACAACAGGTGGAAACAAACGGCTAGGTATTCATTACCATGATCACGACTCTGACTTTGTTCGCTTTTTGTGCATGTGAATACCATCGTTTTCAGGCCAGCTAAAGTGATTCCATAACAGAGCTGTTTAAAACATGCACACTTACGATGGCACTTAAAACAGCCAGGTGAAGAGGGGCAATCTCCATTCAAATACCCGTAATTCTGTCAATAGACTCCGCAGGGATTTCATCATGAATGTAATGCCCAACTGTGCTTTGGCGTTTTTTTCCCCCCAAAGGTCACTCTGGGTAATTGTCAACATGATTGCATATGATTGTTTCCAAGTAGGGGGAAAAAGGAAGAAATAAAGAAATGTCACTCACTACAGGGCGACATATAGTGTGTCATAATGTAATCATAACTGTTTGACATACCGCAAGCCGAGAACTCATTTAACTTCTGCACACTGGAAAGATTGTGCTTGGCAGCGTGAGACATTTATTAACCTATTCACGGAAAAAAATCTAGTTAGCCTTGAGTGATTTAATAATTGTGTGCATGTGTCTAACGCTTCCATTGTGCTATCAAGACACCCTTGTAGCAAAGTAGTCCAATTGTTTCCCCACATCTCATTACTTTTCACAGCCCATAAGGAATTATCTTGCACGAACTCTGAAAATCGCATAGGAGACAATCTGGGTCCTCTGTGGCGTTATTCCCAGCCAAGAGAAAGCAGAAAACAGAAGAATGTCATGAAAACCAACCTGTGTGGCCTTTATATGTGTAATCAATTGAACGTAGCGGGTTCTGGAAGGTCGGTTCTATGCGGGAGATTTTAATGGCAGCGTTCTTGACCACAAGGAACAGGAAGGAGTTCTCGTCTGTTTCAGTAACAGACCATTTCATTTGAGACTGCTGACCCATAGTGTGTATATGGCAGTGATAGATTGATCCATTTTTTTTTAAGTCTTTGGAGGGGGATGGTAGAGAAACATAGAGGAGTACAGAGAGAGAGAGAGAGAGAGAGAGAGAGAGAGAGAGAGAGAGAGAGAGGAAAAATGAGAAGGGGAAGATAAAGAGGGCAGACAGATGGAAAAGAAAAAGCATGGGAGAGAAAGACAGAAAAGAGAGAAGGAAAGTGAGACAGTGAGAGAATGAGAACAGAGGGGAAAAGAGAGACAAAGAGAGGAGAGAGAGAAAGGAGAGAAAGCAGAGGGAGGAGAGAGATGAAAGAGAGATGAAAGAAAGAACACAAAGATAGAGGACAGTCAGAAAGATAGAAAGGAAACAGAGAATAGGAGAAAGATGACAAAGAGAGAAGGGGTCAAAGAGTAGAGAATAAGTGAAAGTGTGAGAGAGAGAAAGAATACATAAGACAAAAGGAAAGCCAAAGAAAACAAGAAAGGAGAGCAAGGAGGAAGAGAGAAAAGAGAGGAGGGAGAGACAGAAAAGGAGATAGAAACATAGAGGAGGGGGCAGAGAGATAAGATAGAGGGTGGAGTGAAAGAGAGAGAGAGAGAGAGAGAGAGAGAGAGAGAGAGAGAGAGAGAGAGAGAGGGGACAGGGAGAAGAAAGACAGGACACAGATGAGAGGAAGTTAAAGAAATAAGGAGAAAAGACGGAGGAGAAAGAAAAGAGATAGGGACAGAGGAGAGTAAGGAGAGATAGAATGAGAGAGAGAATAAGTTAGATGAGAAAGCGAGCGAGAGAAAGCAAGAGAGAGAGAGAGAGAGAGAGAGAGAGAGATTCAAAACAGGCCTTCTTATTGATTATGAAAGAGCTCATTCCCAAGGGACTTCTCTTCAGGGCAGTGTCATCACGGTCACAGGAAGTAGTAATTCCTTATTCCCACCGGTTCTACAGAACCGGTAGCCAAACTGGGACAATGGTGAGGCTTGCGTGACATGCAGATAAAGAACTCAGAATATAAAACAGCTCTTAATATAGGCGAGTCTTTGTCAAAGCAAATTAGCCCTCAGCTTATTTTGTGGCCATTTTTCTCATACGTGAGCACAGCACAGCACAGTGTGAACAGTGTGAACATTTTTAACCCATTCACCAAGTGAAGCAGCGGGCAGCCAGGAACACAGCGACCGGGGAGCAGTGAGTGCGGACGGTCCCTTACTCAAGGGTACCTCAGTGGTGCCACTGGCAGTCCTGAGATTCAAACTTTCTCTCCGGGTCGACCTGAGGAGGATGGGTTCCCCTTTTGAGTCTTGTTTCCTCTCGAGGTTTCTTCCTGAGGGAGTTTTTCCTCGCCTCTGTCGCCTTTGGTTTACTCACTAGGGGCTCGGACCTGGACTCTGTAAAGCTGCTTTGTGACAACCTGGTTGTAAAAAGCCCAACACAAATAAACTTGAATTGAATTGAAAACCCACGACCTTCCGATCGCAGGGGCAACTCCCCACCCACCAGGACACCAGCTCCCCTATGCATGCTCTGACGTATCCGTGCTCTGTTCACACGTGTTCTTTTCAGTCCCGTTGCAAGGCTGGACTATCTCCCATTCGACCTGATAAGAAACCGCAGTATCCAACTTATTGGTTGACAGGATTAGTATGCATCATTACTCTGTTATGTTTATTTTGAGTGAAAGGTCACTGTTTTGATGGTCCAAGTATAGTTTGTTGCACAATCAAGCTAACAATAGCTTAGTGGCAAATTATTTATGGCGTTTACAACCTGTCTAATTTTGCTGAACATTATCAGTGGCTCCACCTTCCATTCATGGACAGGTCAGTTGCCAGATCTAGTAGGTATGTTTGACCTGGAAAATTGCCGAGCTGTGCTAGATTCTGGCCCCCCAGGATGCAAACCGAATACCCCCGCTCCACGATCCAGCAGAGCGTTTTCTCCATAAAGAGAAGCCAGTTACAACTTTCAACTGATAGATGAGCCAACATCTCTCATAAATAGTCTTTTAATCAACATCAGGTCCAACATAATTCATACAATTCATAAATATTGACTCTTTGTGTTGCTACTTCAATAATCCAATCGGCGTCTCTTCTGTACGGCACATGCTTTGGCGGAGAGGAGCTCTTGTATCAATCAATATGTGACATCAAGCAGAAGACCACGCGTTTTTCTTTACAAGAGCAGTAATGAAAGTGGCTGAGAGGATTTGCTTGGGTGCACACACAAAGTCTCAAAGCTTTTCAAAAAGAAATCTCAACAGCAAGAAAACCTTTTCAATTGGTCATTTCAATGCAGCCTTTTATCCGGCACACTTCCGCAGTCTCTGCTGATACAGGCGTCCACGGCATTTCAGCTGAAGCTCCAAACACCGCTAATTAAGGTGACTTCATAGAAGGACGGCAGTGCATTTAGTCATCGCACATTCAGATCGCCAGTGAGCAATTAATCAGGCGAAAATGGGGAGCAGGCAAAAAGATGTAAATTTTAAAAAGGAAGAGGCTGCTTCATTGTATCATGGCATTGGAGGCTGGGCTTTAATCTGCTGCCTATTATTTCTGAAGAGTCTTTCCTCCTTAATGAGCATCAGCATTCAAAATTCATATAGGCCTTTTATAGCCTGTTATATGACGCCACTATTGTTTGCCTCTGCAGCCCTGGACCACAAGGAATATTAATGGCCGTGACCAACAGGACCGCACATTCAACAGACTAGTCTTTACTACAGCACAGTCATCACTGGATTAATAGTCCTGGCTATAATGTCTTTAAACATAAAACAAACAAAACCCCTAAAGGGTTTTTCATTAGAGGAACCTTTACAGTGGTCAGCTAGGTCAGTCTGTGGAACTTGGCGAGTGAAGTGGATGAAATCACCGTATTGTAGTGCAGCGGGTTCGTATTCTTTCTGTGGTATTCCCAAAAATTTCTCAAATAACTTCTTCATGAATATGACCTTTTGTCTAAAGTGCAAGCATCAAACGGCTCGCCCCCGGACGTGAAAGGGGTCCTTGCATTTGGGCACTCGTCTTATCTTTGCGGAATATCTTGCTGGACGTCTAAATATTCTGACTTCCAGCACTGGTTAATCATAATTGCACTCTGTTCCTCCTTTTGTGCTGCCGAGTGTAAAATGCCAAGCAGGGAGGGAAAAACTAGTTTCATCTAACAAGAGAGATGCTGAAAAGAATTAGAGAAGCAGATAAGAAGATAGAATGAATGAATGACCAGCCTATCTACATTGCCTTTATTTAAGCTTGTGGATTCGGACCATGGTCGGGTCTCGGAGGGACAGCTTTGCTCTGGCCTGCAAGGATGAAATCATCTGTGTGGGCACGCTCTGGTTCTTTCGCAGGAACTAGCATGGCTTTATTTTGATTGTCTGGGCCTCAAAATTGGATAGGGTTGGACAACTTTAGCAAATGTCAACATATTCCAAAGGTCTCGAGGCGCTAGCGAGTGGGTAGAATAATTAATACGAAACAGAAAATCCATGTGGGATGCTGAAAACAACCAAGCAGCATGTAAGATGCCGAAAATATAATGCAAACAAACCTACTCGCGGATTACTTTCTGGTATCTGCATATAAAACGGATAGTCCAGCTTTATAGGGGAAATGTTTTGCTTCCTTCCGTGGTGCATTTGCCACTGACCGTCGTGTGCAAAGAGACTGCTTTCCACTGGACAGAATCCAATGTGTTCGACGGCACTCATTCATTAAAAACCTGGATAACCCAAACCAGAGGACTGAACACTGTGGTGGTGACCAGTTTGACAAATGTCCACCATTTCACCTGCACTAAGGGAAATGGTTTGTTGAACTTTCCAGAAAATTACGCCATTCCATCTGAACGTGAAACAGTGTTGCTGAACTGCAGGACATTTATACTGAAATTAATCTGCGCTGGACTGGGTGTTTATTTCAATTAGGTCTAGGGAGCCGGAGCAAACGAGCGCTCCATCAGGCCGGCTGGGCAGCGGCAGTCCGTCATGCAACTTTATGGCTGCCCTCACGGCCCGCCCCAACAGTCTGGATGGCTTAATGCTGACTGCTTCCATATGCTACAAACTCCAAGAAAAGAAAACTTTCCCAACAAACCAGGTGGTTACACATCCAAATGTGATGACACGCATAAATAAGCTTACATCACTCAGTGCCGGGACGTAGAGGTTAAAACCACAGCTATCTCAGACGTCATTTATAATAACACTACAGAACTATTTGCTACCTGTAGTGTTTGGGGCCCAGTTCTGCATTACAGTGTATTCAGACTAAGACTATAAGATATATTTAAAGTGTCATGAATTACTGAATAACACAGAAGGGTCTTACAGAAAGAAAGAAAGAAAGAAAGAAAGAAAGAAAGAAAGAATAAATGAAAGAAAGAAGTAAAGACAAAGAGAGAGACAGGCAGGCAGAAAGAAAAGAGAAAGAGAAAGAGAAAGAAAAGGAGAAAGCAAGAAAGAGAAAGAGACACAAATAAAGTAAAAAAGAAAGAAAAAAAAGGAACAGAGGGACAGAAAGAAATACCGAGACAGAGAAAGAGGAAACAGAAAGAAATAAAGAAAGAAAGAAGGAAAGAAAGAAAGAAAGAAAGAAAGAAATGAAATGAGGGAATAAAAGATGAGAAGGAGAGAAAGAAAAAAGAAAGAAAGAAAGAAAGAAAAAGAAAGAGAAAACTGGGGCAGAAGTGTAGAGAAAAAAGGAAAAGAAGAAGAAAAAAAGAAAAGAAAAACTCACTAACATAAAATCATTCAGACACCCTTAACGAACAATATGTCATGCCTTCTGTTGCAGTGCTGAAGGAAGAGAAGGAGTTTTAAACTTCTTCATTGGCGTCGTTTCAGGGGAACATGGTCGGGGTGACTGGAGCTTATGTAGTGACGCACAACTGCAAATGTAGACATGCTGTGCACGAGTCAATGGGATTGCTCAAACAAAAGCTATCGTTAGCGAGAGCTATCTCAACATGTAAACAATTGTATATTAAATTGGAATTGCTGGCTTTGTGAATGCATCTGAATGTCACAAATATGCTTAAACAAGATCCAACCGTTTTAATCACAAGATGCAAATTGTGTTATTTCAGTCGCTCTGCGTGAGTTTGCAATGATCATAATGTGCCTGTTTTTTTCCTTCCCCCTCCCCGTTCCTCTCCAATCTCATTTTGAAATGTAAATTCAGTCACTTCTCGGCCTCGGGTTTCGTCAGAATAAAGGCTTCTTTTTTTTCCCCCTTCACTGGCTATAATTGTCTTTCATTCAAGTTGTGCCCTCGTGTCCGGACCCCTCCTCTTTCATCCTCTCTATCTGGAGCTGAACATCTCTATCGGGTTCTTTCCTCCCAGGCCGTGCTCTCCGACCCCTTACTTTCAGCTGATATGAAGCAACGCTCTTGTGTGGCTGTATTCACAGCGCTGGAAAATTCCGGAGTGGTCCCGCGGCGCCCTTGGCCCGAGCTCAGAGGGTCCGGCGGCTCCGAGCGCTGGGGGTCATTCCTCACAGGCACGGCCCCAGGTGTCCCATCGCCTCTGCCTCATAATGCTTCCCCTTTCATCCTCACACACAGGATGTCCGCCTCATGTTACGGCCCCATTCAGCAAGAGAACACCCAGAGGCACAAAGGCAGGAGCTGATTCAAAAGTGGTCATGAAGAGATGGTTTGCAGATAGAAAATGTTTTTGTTTTTTTTCATACTAGGGGTTTCAAAATAGGCCTAGATCATGAAATAGACATTTTCTGGAAATACTTTATCTGAAAGCTACCTGCACAGGAACGCATAAGCACTGTCTAGCATGCTAAGTCATTTTCATTACATGCAATATCTTTATTATGTACAATAGTATATAATGTTTATTAATAGTCTTGTGTTACATCACTACTTACGCAATAGTCTTAGATGTGCAATATCATTATGTCACTGTTCTGGGTTATAACAGACTCAGTATAGAGAACAACTGCTACTTTTATTAACTAGTAAACTTCAGCAATGATGTCATTTATTCATGTACAGTATTTATACTCAACCCTCTTACAGCATTACGTGTATATAGTGCATTTAGTACAGAGTATTTTCTGAAGAGTTTCATTCTGACTTTATACTGTCTTTGTCTTAACAAAATTCTTTTTTACGACACTATTTTGTTTTTTGTCGTGTTTTTTATCATTGCTGTGTACTGTTCTTGTCTTCCTGTGTTTGTATCTGTGCAGTCATAGCATGAGCAGTTTCCTCCGGGAGACTTTTCTGATTGTGATTCTACTCAAAAAGTATTTGTAAACAGTCTTGGGTCAGGATTAACAAGACATGACAATGTTTTATGAGGTAAATGACAAAGTATTGACATAAGGAAACAAGCATGAAAAACTATGTAGGGGCGTGTGGGGCACCACCCGACACAGGGGGGAAATGGCATGTTTTAGAGGGCTAGAGCAAGTACTTCTCAAAATAATATAACCATACGTATTTTCATTACTGCAGTGCAAATACACATCCTGTAAGCAACATTGTTTTAATACAATGATCTGCCATTACATTAAAGCCACTTGCCTCATATTGTATAAGTACCCCTCATGCCATCAAAACAGCCCCACTGAGGCATGGACTCCACAAGACCTCTCAGGGCGTGCTGTGGTCTCTGCGCCAAGAGATTAGCACCACATCCTTTAAGTCCTACAAGTTGTAAGGTGGGGCCTCCATGGATTGAACTAGTTTGTATAACACATCTGCAGATGCTCGATTGGACTGAGATCTGGAGAACTTGGAATTTCAGTCAACACACTGAATTCTTTGCCAGGTACGTGACACATGCATCCAATCATCCACACGATGTAAAGGAAAATGTGATTCATCAGACTACGCCACAGTCATCCATTTCTCCATGGTCCAGTTCGGATGCTCACATGCCCGAGGCGATTTTAGATGTGGATGAAGACAGCATACGCGCTCTGATCGGTCTGCGGCTACGCAGCGAGCTGTAATGTACTGGGTACTAATGTACTATTCTAACACTTTTCTATCATAGCCTGCATTCACTTTTTTTCTGACATTTGTGCAACAGAAGCTCTTCTGTGGGATCAGAACAGAGCTAGCCTTCACTCTCCAGGCACATCCAAGGAGTCTTGTTGCTGGTTCACTGGTCGTTCTTCCTTGGGCCACTTTTGGTAGCAACTAACCACTGCATTCCAGGGAAAACCCACAAGACCTACCATTTTGGAAATGCTCTGACCCAGTTGTCTTCCCATCACAATTTGCCCTTGTCAACATTGTTCAGATCTTTAAGCTTGCCTACTTTCCCAATTCCAACACATCAACATCAAAACTGATTGTTCACTTGTTGCCTAATATACCCCTCTGCTGGACAGGCACCATCATAATGAGGTAATCAGTGTTACTATTGCAAATCAGGTGGTTTTAATATTGTGTAGTCTGGGCTCATGCATGCCATACAAGTAGCCACATTAATAGTGAAGGTGTAGTGTTTGATTTATTTATCTTTTTTGTCAGCATCATGATTTTAGTTACTGGCAGTAGAAATCAGTATTCCGCTCCACATGCACTGCCGAAACTTTCCCACGGACAGGTTTGAGGCTCCAAACTCCCAGTGTATCCCCTCAACAGAGAGTAAGATGATCATCACTATACATAAAAACATGTAGTGTATACTACACACTATACATGTGTGAGGTGATTACTTACCCTCAATCCAACCTCTTATTGTAAAATGCCTAACCATTATACTAATTTCTACGAATTTACCACGTAGTAACAATTTGTTGGGTTTCAGTTACTTTAAAAATGTCAAGTATAACATTCCTTTACATGCATTTCAACAGCAATGTCATCTGTCAATTTGGACATTTCTCAAAATTGACTCTGAGCACTATTGCACCAATCAAGTAACTTTTCCATCATAAGTGTTTTTGACTACTGTCTTGGAGTGAGCAATTTAAAAATGTTATGAAATCTGCAACTATTTTGTCTTAACTATTCTTTTGGAGACTGTAGTTCAGCAACATTTTAAAGTGTGTAAACAACTCACAGTGGGAGCTGAAGTACTGCCTCCCAATGAAGAGGGTTAGTTTTAACATGTATTCCAAACAAGCGTCCCTACCAACAATAAAAGCAGTCCATGTTCCGATATAGAACACAGTCAACTAACTTTCTGTTCACAAAAATGCACTACAGATCTAAGGTAAATATATATGTCTATGCCACTCACTAATCACTTGTTTATTCAGATATTTTCTTATGTACTTCGATTGTATTTAGCTTGATTGGTCCAAACTACATGACTGTATAGAAATGACTGCGTAAGCATAATTTACCAGACTGTTTTAGCAAATGTGAAAACTGGTCCCTTAGCTTCTTATAACTAACCCTACACATGGGATCAGTTGGCACTCACACTACTTTTGGATGAACTGTTCGTAAATGGTAGTTGATGTAAAGTTAAAAAAAATACATTAGTCTTGCTCAAAGATTTCTAGTTATTTTTGCAAACACAAAAATGTTATACTTTACTCTCCCCTTTTCATTCGAGAGATGACGTCATGTTATGAAATTGTGTGTTATCATGTCGTTAGGTAAAAATGCATTAAAGATGCCCCTTCTACTCTATGTTTTGTGTAAACTTTTTGATATGTGTATTCAACGGTAGCTTTGCAAATATGACAAAGTATGTCTTACTAAGCTCTGGTGTATATAGCCTTTAAGTCAAGCTTTACTCGTTTTCGTATTGTTACTGCAGCTTACAATGGTCAAATGAAAAATGGCCTACGTTACTGAAGTCAGTGACCAGTTATCCTGCCCTCAGAAACAGAAAATGAACAGAAAACGAACAGACTTCAGCATTTGCTTTAGGTTCTACATGTAATCTGAGTCTTGATGACAGAACAAAGAGGAAATGGAAATCGGGGGGGGGGGGGATGTGCCACTAGTGTATGCTAATGTATTCATTATTTGGTCTGATGCTTCACCAAGATAAAAAAAAAAAAAGCACTGAAGCATTAAATGTTCAAATAAAAAAAAGGAAGGGTAGAGCCCTCTCAAACTGTCACATGTGATTATTAGTGCCATCCTAAGGTCTCTAGTTATGTTTTATTTAGCATCTGCCACCGTAAATGTTTAATTGTTTTGGCATGTGGCTGGTGAAACAGAGAGGAGGAAATTGTCAATAACGGCATCCGCGACAGGAGGAAAGTGCGAGGGTTCGCAGATGAATTTCGTAAACAGGATGGCTGTATTAAGTGCCGAAGGATTATGACAAGAGGTATAAAATGCGATTGCCAGGATTTTCCTATCTGCTGCAACACCGCCGACTGTCCTCGTCTGACATCAAAAACAGAATCCTGAGGGAAAATTCATCTGCTTGGCAGCTGATACAGTAGAACTAACTCACTGCATGCATACCTGCCACATAACGGTCCATCAACTTAGACCTGCTCTGAACTCCAGGCTCTCTCTTGCATTAGGGGCACTGCCAGAGCCGCAATCATTTACTGAGATGTGTAATTGCTACAGCAAGCTGGAACTGCTCAGAGGGCCATAAACCCAACACAGCCTCTGGTTTTGAGACAAGTAAACTACAATTTTGGTAAACATGCTGCACGGCCACTTGTCTCTGCACACAGTCAATGAGAGAGAGAGAGCTCTCCAAAAGCACATTTGTTTTCTTACGATGTATTAAATCTGTGACATATCTAATATCGTATCTCGATGCATAGGTGGACAGAGTTTTACGCCTGGTCTCATTTGTTTCATGGGTTTATAACCAAGCTTGAGTTAACAGAAACGCAAGTACCATCTTAAATCCTATACAGATAAAGTGGATCAGTCTGTAATTAATGACTTGAGGTATGAAAATGGAACTCGTCTCAGCTGTAGACAATTTAAGGTGAAATGAAAAAAGGAAAGAAAAAAAAAGAAGAAGAAGAAGAAAAAAAAAAAAAAGACATTTTGCATAGCCTAGGATGTCAGCCTTCTGTTGCATGGACAGAGAGGCAGGTTCTTTTGGGTAAAATGAGTGTTTTCTCTAAGGTGAAGCTACCCAGTGTAAACGTCCACAAAAAGATATGATATGAAGGTGTCTTCGTCACACGTCCGTCATTTCGTCTTCCATGTCGTCCCCCTCCGTCTCCCCCTCTCCCTCATCCTCATCCTCTGATGTTACATCCGCGTCATCCATTTGGGACACGCACTTCTGGCACGAGCACACAAACAGGTAGTTCTCTCTGAGAAGACGACAGTAAGAGGGGAAATATTTGTACTGTTAATATTTGATGGTGTGCTAGGCTTACCCAACCAACATGAAATTCATCACTGTTACTGAGCTAATAATAACTGACAACTGACAATACCAGCTGATACAATCATATGGCACAGCAAAACAAGCAGTAGTCTGAGGTAAACTTAAATAAACAGATAAAAGTCTTAAAAGGCTCAGTATCTTGAAACTTTCTCATGAATAAATTTAACCCATTTTTGTGGGTTTATGTACCAATAAGTCAATTCGTTTGACTTTTGTGTAATCTTTGTATTCCTGTGAATCACTTGGTGAATGGGTTAAACGCAGAGAAAGAATTTCACACTGTGGTGTGGTGTGTTCACGTGTGACTATAAGGGGCCACTTTACTTTACTTTATCTGACTGACTGTCCTGTATTGTGCCCCTTTCAAAAAGTGATACACACTGGAACACTACTTATAACTCAGCATGACTAAGAGGGGTTGATCAGTTTATGCTTATACACGTACATGCACTGTTATTTTGTGACAACAGAAAAACTACAAACTCAAAACAGCCTGTTTTGCAGCTTTAATTTCCACACGCGATCTGTATGGCTGGAAGAATGAATGGGCTGTCTTGATACATCAACAGTGTGTCTGAAATACATTTAACTCTTACAAATCTGGTTTTCCAGGACATTTGCCGTCTAAATAATATAAATTGTGTGTTATGGGGATCACAATTGTAAATGTTTTTGCTGGTTTCTATTAATTAGCCCTTCCTGTAATCAGTCTTCACATTAGGATTCACATTTCCCTTAGACAGAAAGGATTTTTTCACCATTTTAACCATATCAGTGTTCACTGGTTCATCCTTCAATGTTGCAACGAAGGTGAAAAAGCGATGACCGCACACATAGCAGTCTCTGTAAAGACTGATTAAAAATGTATGAATTACATTGTAATTCTCATAAAACTAAATATTCATTATACTGTAAAACAAGGCTGTTAGGATTATTGGTGTTTTAACAATGGTAAATCCACACAACTGCCGAACACAATTAATTAGGCCCTAGTTTACACAGTCGAGAACACTGGCAATTCTCCAGTGCCCTATGATAACAGGACCCCATGCTTTTGCAAGGACCGCTCCAACTTATAAAGCTTCTGCTACAGCCACAGATTTCAACAGCAGCTTTTCAAGGTGGAGTGAAACACGGTGAACATATCTTAGATCAAGAGGTCAAGTTAAATTTTCCGAATAAACCCACCCTGTTTTCCCGTACGCACTGCTCGGACTGTCGCTATACAAGTAATTGATCAATAAAGAGCAGAGGCCCAAGCACTAACCCCGCTAACCCCTGTGATCCCACTGGCATGAGCATGCTGGAAAGGAATTGATCCCCTCGGCAGGCTGCGGCAACACGGTCTTTTCACTGCAAATTGTCAGATGACGGGTTCCGTTCATTTACCTCAGGATCTTGTGCCGGCTATGACGACTCCTGTCTCGCTGGCAACAGTCCAAGTAGCTGATGCAGATTTCCTACAGAGTGCCGAGAATAAAGATTTTAATGAGAGGAAGGTTACAGTCGACTACCAATTAGCTCTGCAACCAAGTCTGTGCTTCGCCCAGGTAATAACTAGCCAAGGAGAGATGTTCTTCTTGTAAAGACCACAGCCTTCAGTTTACATTTAAAGCTCAACAATAGACCAAGAACACCAGACTGAACTCCAATCAAGGCCGAACAACAGTGGAGAACTCTCCTGATTATGTTTCAACCACTGGGGTTGTAAAGAGGAGAAAACACCACTCAGTCTAAACACATCAGCCCTATTTGCTGCAAACCATTTCCCTTTAGTACATGCACACTATGTTGATATTAAGCAAAATAAATATAGGTTTTCCTCAGGTGGATAATTATTTAGCGAGCAATTTCGGAGGAAGAAGTCAGAAGTGGTGAGAATGCTGACTAATTCACAGACAAGAGTTTCCCTGAAGCTTTTCTTTCTTTAATATACAACATCATTCTTTCTTCACTTCCACATACACATTTATGTGCCGAGCACAGCGGAAGAATTCAAGGTTATATTTGTCCTAAGACCATTCTCTATGCACCTATGTCTGGTTTGTACTGAAGCGTTCTTCGCTGCAAAAAGGGGGTTACGGGCCAGTGGAATTGAGCTCCTCGAATTGTGCACGGTGCTGGAACAAACAGAACATCCTCAATCTGAATATGTGTGGCAGCACCAGAGTGGGCAGATGTAAGCCTTTTCACTCTCTCTGACAGGCTGCCAAAGCTGATCCAATCCCCAGCCTGCAATCTAAGTCTAACTGACAAGACGAGTCTCAAAACTTCTGAATGCGAGCACCAGTCCCCTCTGGGTGGGACGTATCCTGGGTTAAGCCACATGAAAAGCCTCTGACCTCTCCAGGGCTGATGTCACTCAGGGCGCAGAGGTGAAGAAGGAAGTTATTGTCAGGGAAGGATGCCTCCGCGTTGGGTACGCAGCTGTGGTTACCTTGATGGCAAAGGCAACAACAGAAGGAGACTTTTTAACATCTTCAGAGCTGTACAAAACTGCACAATGAGTGGAGATGAGAGAAGATACATGGTATGGAATGAGTAGATGTCACTATTCTTACATGAACTTTGTAGAAGGTAGAGACCTGAGCCTTCGCAGTTTAGGAAATCACCCGTTTCTGTAAGACAAGCATAAATACAATAATGTATGAAAACCTTCCATTTAAAAATCCTACATTTCTGCATCTAATGTATAGAAAACCATAATATATATATGGAAGGAGAAGCCAGCCTGGCTTTCATTCTGTGTGCATCACGTGTCAGTTTATATAATTTATACAAATGGCTGTCACCAAGTACTACATGCATCAGTCTTATTAAGGCTACAAAAAATGTTGTATATGTGCCTTATTCACTGTACACGGGGAAACAGTGACCTTTATCAATGTCCTTGTATAGCTGGTCAATAAAGGCATCCAGCTGCTCCCTCTGCTGGCGAGGAAGCTCCAGTGCATCACAGGCATGAACCCACTGACTCAGGGAACTGGGCAGATAATCAGATGTTGGTGAATATCTCCAGAAGCAGTTAGAAAAACAACCCAAAAAGAGTTCTATTTATGAATCAATGGGATCCCTGTAAAGTAATATTGTATACGTGGTTCTTACCTGGTTCCAATACCCTGTCCATTGGTCCCGACAAGGGCGAAGAGAGAGCGAAATCCCTCGGGAGTAAACCACTACATACAAAGCAAAAGGATTTTACATACAGTGTTGGCCAACTGCACTTTATTATTCATTTCCCATTAATTTTATGTGTGGAGCATTCATTTTTTAAGGGGTTCTGAATCAATTTGCCCATTGTAAAAACCCTTCAAAATTGCTCTATGAAAAGATGTGCACTGACTTGGCTGAGGTGGTCATCGTAGATTGCTGTGGTAAAAAGGTTACGCAGTAAAGCCAGTTGGCCCTGGAGGGAAGGACAATGAAAAGAGTTAAAAAGGCATAGAAAGGCAAGGAAGGCAATAGCCCAGTGTGGACTGGATCAGTTATTTCCCACCTGGAACTTCTCTCCCAGCAGCTTGTGTGCGATCTCCTCCTGCTCATTGGCTGCACGGCTGCAAAAGTGGGAAAATAGCCTCTGCCAGCGCCCCTTGTCTTGAGTCTGAACGGAAAAAGGAAAAAAAAAAATGTAATCTAGATGTTCTATGTCTTAAAGCAGATTAATGTTCCCAATGTGTAGTACATTTTAATAAGTGCTATATTCATACATCTTAAACACATTCAAAACTTTAAAAAAATCTGATTCGGCTAAAAGCCAAAAATGATGGGTAATAACTAAAATTTAAACCTGAAGTTTGCAAAAGTCTTAACAGTTATCCATCAGATTTCCCTAAACACAACAATGCAGTAAAGTCAATCCTCTGAGTTATGTGTGAGAAAGGCTGTGGGGGAAGATGTACCTGCTTGACGACTGCCACCATCCTTGCCATCAACATGATGCTGGAAGTTTCTGGAGGATAATGCGCACTCCTGAACACCACAAATAAATGCAGAGAGAACTTCCAGAGTGAGCACACACTAGAGCCATGTAAAAAGATATACTTCCAAAAACCTATATGATAGAATGTGCTGAAATAGCATTTTCCCACATAAGGAAACAGGGTAGCTGTAGATAAATACAAAATTCCTGCTTGAATCTTCTTCATGTTAGAATAAATTTAGTCTTCTCCCAAACATCTCACCTCCAAGCTTCTTGTAACTTGTTAATCGGATGATTAGGGTCACTGTGGGACGGGCCGAGACACAGCACCTGGTGATGCTGCTCCCAGGCGGCCTGCTTGCACTCACGGCTACAGTACATCACCTACAGCGGGGCGACATTCATGACTGAAGTGGGAGAAATCCATATTCGATTTCTTTCTTTGAGAACAGCATTAGCGTACATGTCCACTGCATGCAGTGCAGGTGACTGAACATATGAAAAAAATTGATTTACAATAAATTGTCTACTTGCTCAAGTTCAAGTCTAGTCAATTTTGTTCTAAACACAGACCTTCTGAACTAAATGTTTCTGTGAAGCCTAATTAAAAGCCTAAAATAAGTTGCTCTGTGCAAACAAGACAATAAAGAATGCTGCAGCAGGTGCAAAAAGTGTAAAACAAGCCTGAGGAGTTCAACACATTAATTCAGAAGCTTCAGTCAAGGTAGAACTATGTAGATCTTTCCTCGTATTGAAAGGACAATGAAAAGACACTTTGGCCTGATTGGTCAGTGGTACATGGCTGCTGTATGTGATCTGCATAAATTTAAATAGTTTTCTTGCTGCTCGCTATATCACAACCCTGCAAGCATTTTTTACGCCTCTCCACTGAAAATGAATGGGAGCAAAATATCAGATACAAAATTTGCATGCAGGAGGTGTGTACCACAAAGGACAGGAGCCAAATTTCACTTTTCATGCCATTCAACAGATATTTGCAAACATTTTATATGTGTACTCTGAGCCTGTCTTTCCCCTTGAATTACATGACAGGCCAGAAGTTCTGGCCCATCCTCAGATTCTTTCAAAACAATATGCTGCTCTTTAAAATTTGATTATAAGAAAACATCAGAAATACTTAAAACAAATGTAACTGACTGGTTTTGAAACATAAGTTAACAATATACACCAAGTTCAATTTAATGGATGCTTCAAAATAATGTATGCATCACTCCTTGCCTTTATCACATCAGCACAGATTTACCATGCTTCCACACATTTCTGGAAACAACATGTGTCCAAACCCACCCAGCACCTTTTCAAGCAAGTAAATAAGTCTGTCTCATTTGCTGGATGCTCATTTTGAGCTTGTTAGTCCAGCTCATCTCATGCAGCTCAATGGGAGAACAATCTGGAGACTGGGGAGGCACAGACGTAATTCTCAAAGCTTTTAGCTTTGCTTTGGAATCGACATAATTTTGGCATGATTTTGAAGACTGCTTGCGATCACTATCCTGTTGAAGAATGAAATTTTGTCTAACGATTCATAAACCAGAATTCTGTGATGCTGAAGAACTGAGTGATACTTTTCTTTTTACATGATCCAACATAAAGTGAATATCAATGCACTAAATACAGACCTGCTTTGTCTCTTCGAAACCTGAAAGCCAGTCAAATACATTTGGTGTAAGTGTTTCTAGCATTTTCTTGTGATACAATTTTGCGATCAGGAAGTCGTGGGTTTGAATCCCAAGACTGCCAGTGACACCACTGAGGCTCCCTTGAGCAAGGTACCGCTGCATCACTTGGTGAATGGGTTAAATACAGAGAAAGAATTTTGTGCTGTTCACAGTGTGTGGTGTGGTGTGTCTGTCGTATGGCAGAATGGTTACTTTCATAGTTTATTTATTTTTTTAATCCGAGGGTGAGCCCAAACTTCTGGCCTGAAGTCTACATGCAATTTATGATCTCAGCACAATAATTACACAGCATGATTGCAGACAGTTTATAGCAATGAGCTGAACCAGGGAATACACAGTACCTGGCAGTGCGGACAAGCCTGATGTTGCTCCGACCGCACCTTACACAGCTCAGGATGAGGCAGGCTGAGGCCAGGCAGACCACTCAGCCTCCGCGCATTTTCCTCTGCGGTCTCTAGAGCATGTAGACAGTAGTCGCACGCTGGGGACAGAGAAGAGGGAAGCCAGAGCCAAGTTTACAAAATACTCTTTCGCAGAAAATGATATCTACATATACTATATATTTTTTTATTAACCCAGGGTTAAGAATCTGTCTATACAAAGTGTTTCATTGAATCATTCAATATGACCCTATCAGTTCAACACATACAGGCACCAACAGACTGGCAAGTACTTAGTTTAATAGTGATAATACTGCATGAAGTATACTAACAGTTAGAAAAGCCCACAATGAGCGCAGACCCTCGGAAAACAATGCTTCCCCTTTATCTCATGTTAGTTTGATGACGTGCTGAATAAAGAAAACATTGTATTGTATCAAACTGAATTATGGATTTTATGAAATGATACATAAATGAGACTAACAAACAAAATGCAAATTAATAATGCAGGTGATAAAAGCTGCGAAAGTGACAACAATAGCAGAATTAAAATCTTAGATGGTTAAAAAAAAAGTTAATATCACTATTCACTGAACAAACATACAACGGGAAATTGCTCTATTTTCATCAATACAGAAAATAACAGAAAAAAATACAGAAAGAATACCAGGAGCACCGAATTCTTTACCAAAGTGCAGTATTGAAAAAGTACTGAACACTGGATACTTTGTGCAGCTCTGGTTTACAGCAGTGTATGAGTTGAATAACTTACCTCTATATTTGTACATGGCATTCCACAAAAACTGAGCACAGACAAGCGGTTGCTCAATGAAGATGGTATCCCCTTTCTTGAAAGGTTTCTTTGCAAATAACCCTTTCCCCTAAAAGATAAAGACAAGGAAGCATGGGTGCTCAGTATGGCGGGTCTGTGGGGCTTCATCCCATGTGGAAAGGCTTTAGAGGAGAACCCTCTTTTAGGTTCCTCTGTGTGAGTCAGGACTGCATGACATACACAAAACATCACATCTAGATTCCGATATACTTTTTAACACATCTGTACGGCTCTGTGACTTATACAGAAGTTTCTTAATTTAATCTAACAATCTTTTAGATTTAGGGTTGGGAACTGAAAATAGCTTCCAGATTACATCCGATAAGAAAAAAGTTGGCACCACATAACATCTTTTCAAAAATAGGTTCTGCTTTTCAGTTCCCAAACACATTTCTGCAAGGACATGCGTGGTTTATCTGAATATGTCATGCATCAATGTATGTGAAATCCTTTACCAAGTGAAGCTGCCAGTGACAGTGTGTGGGGACAGTACCTTGCTCAAAGGTACCTCAGTCACTACCAGTCATGGGATTCGAACCCACAACCTACTGATCGCAGGGGCAACTCCCTAAACACTAGGCCACCAGCTGCCCCAAGCAACCTAACCAAACATTTAACACACTCTTCATTGCTGAAGCTGATTTTGTGTTTAGGTTTGGTTTGATTTTGTGCTCCGCACTGAATGTACTTTAGTTTGCATTTTACTCATATTGCTGCTGCGACACCTTGAATGTTCATAGAAAAGATTTTTTGTTGTTTATTAAAGAATTGTCCTAGTTTTTTTTATCTTTATGGAACATAAATTGGGAATCAATAAGAACAGGAATGAGAATGGATTAAAAAAAAATTTTTTAATTAAAATGACAGTCCAGTAATCCTTAGATCATAAATCCGTGTGTGTGTGTGTGTGTGTGTGTGTGTGTGTGTGTGTGTATATGTCTGGGTGTGTGAGTGTATGTGTGTGTTAGTGTGTAT
>JBBJLS010000128.1:3544500-3554572 GCA_037577275.1 Bryconaethiops microstoma
TATATATATTGTAAAGTTTTCCATTTTATTTAATTGTTTATTAATAAGCAGCCTGGCAGTCAGTGTGATTTATGAGAGTGCTTATATGGAGGATTCAAAGGTTAACATCATATCTTTGTTCACATGTGGGTAAAAGGGCTTGACCTAGAATCTGACACAGCAGCGTAAAGAGTGTCAGCTCCAGAATTGAGTCCACACTTTTTCAGCAGTTAAAATACTCGGGCTCATCAAATCGGGTAATAAAATAAATGGTACTTTATGTGTCTCCCCATAATAAAGTATCCTATCCCTTGCAAGTGCTATCAAAAACGATCACTTCCTATATTTATAGTATTTGCTTGACACAAATAAATCACAAGACACATAAACTAGCATCATAACTGTGTACATAAAACAGCAGGACTATTAACTAAATCACTCTCATTAAAAATCAGTCAGTCAATGTTTTAGAGCTCTGAGACACTGTTCAAGCAGAGCGCAAACAACCTGCACTTTTCTTGTCGTATTTTTATTCGGTTCCTTCTGATTGCACTTCCGACAAGTTTTCTATGATTAAAAGCTCTTATAACTTAATATGAAACTATCAAAAGGTCCTCAACACTGTTTTCATGCATCCACTCAGGTGCTACCTGTCATCACCTGCATAGTGTGCACATATGCACACTTTATCAAAATATGATAAAATCAAAATATGATCGTGTTTACCTTTACAACTGTGTTAAAGTGTAGAATTCAGCATGTACATCATTTATAGAATTTTCCCTTTCAATAACACTTAAGAGTTCTAATGTTAAAATTGGACTGAATTCTGATATGAAGACGTCATGGGACGAGAAAACATTACATACCTCACTTTTTATTAACATCAGGTAAATAAGTAATTTACAGTTACTTTTCCTCTGATTTCTATTTCATGGCTATTCTGATCAAATATAATTTACAAAAAGTAAACCTAACCCAACAGCTATCGATTTATTTATTTATTTCTTCAGCATTTTTTATATTGTCTAAGAAATAACAGTTTAATACTGTCAAGCACAGAACCCAACAGATTCCGTAACTCTAGGGTCAAGATTAGTGGCAGTTCTTATCGAATCTGCATTATTTGCGCTGTGGGAACAAAAAAATATAATACAAGCAAGAAACAAATATATACACCCTGTGCTTAAGTTGGTTAAGACATTAATGGTATTTATCTAACATGTGTTCTTTTGAGAAATCGACTTAATAGTCATGAGCAAGTGTTAAGACATGCTATTAGATAAGACATGCTGTTACTACACACTCACACACGCATGCACATGCACCTACAGCCGTATGCGAATGTTTGAACACCCTGGGCAAGTGACATGTTTTGTTGATTCCTGCAGGAAACACACTTGAATTTCTGCAAAACGTAGTGTGTGATTTCAATTTATCTGTTGAACACACTGGAAGAAAAGTAAATAATATATACAATGTGACAATTCTTGTGTTTATTTTTTTATTTGTCCAATACAACAAATAAACAGTAGTAGTGAATTAAAATGTAAAAGGAAAAAATTTAAATTAAGCATGAATGCTTATCATCATTTAGAAAATCCACTGAACGTCATTTGACCGTGGGTGTTCAAACTTTTGTATATTATTATGTGTGTGTATTACGTGTTTATTATTAGGTGTGTGTGTGTATTACATATGTTTATTATATGTGTATTATTATGTGTGTGTGTGTGTGTGTGTGTGTGTGTGTGTGTGTATTACGTATGTTTATTATATGTGTATTATTATGCGCGTGTGTGTGTGTGTGTATTACGTGTGTTTATTACATGAGTATTATTATGTGTGTGCGTGTTACGTGTGTATTATTATGTGTGTGTATTACGTGTTTATTATTAGGTGTGTGTGTGTGTATTACATGTGTTTATTATGTGTGTATTATTATGTGTGTGTGTGTGTGTGTTACGTGTGTTTATTATGTGTGTATTATTATGTGTGTGTGTGTGTTACGTGTGTTAATTATGTGTGTGAATTACATGTTTATTATTAGATGTGTATTATGTGTGTATTATTATGTGTGTATTATGTATGTATTATTATGTTTGTGTATTATTATGTGTGTGTATTATTTGTGTATTATTATGTGTGCATTATGTATTTATTATTATTACTGTGTGTGTTTATGTGTGTGCTCCTGCCAGTCCAAGCATTTATTGTGAACTGAACCCATTATTGCCATTAATCATTTTCTATGAATCATATTAATTTATAGTAATTAATGGGTTTTAAAACCACTGGTAATAAACATTCAGTGAGTGTTCATAGACAAATGACAAGTAGTTTTTTTAGGCTACATAATATGAACATACTGAAAATATGTAAATGTCTAGTCAAATATACCAAACTGTTCAACAGGAATAAACAGAGTGTCGCTCAGCGTAAGCTCGGTGGGCATTTCTGTCATGCTGGTGTTGTTGCTGCGGTTATTTTCTCAGTGTCTTACAGGCAGTTGATCACGGGCGTGTTTGCATGTTGTCCCTCTCTTACACACAGCTGCTATCTCTCCCTCTCCTTCTCTCTCGGCCATGTTCACATACACGCACACACACACATGCACCCCTGTCACTCTTATCAGTTTTCGTAGGTTCCTCCTGGAGTGGACACAGCAGGGTGCGGCCTGCATGTCATCAGACAGGCTGGCTTCTGATGTTAGCTTTTCCGAAAATCTTTCACCAGGCGACAGGCTGTGGTGCTCAAAAGACGCCTTGTGCTTTGACCCAGTGATGGATAAAACACTAATGTTGGGCAACACTGCACCACCTTTGGACACCCAATTTGTCGAGGATAGTGCAGAACACACCTGCACCATTACCCCATCAGTGAAGGACCCACTGACACTGTCCCCAAATATGGACAACATGGTGGTCAAAATGAAACTTTTTCTTTAATCATTATTAGTTGTAATAATAGTAAAAGTGGGGTTCTTACCTCTTTTTAATATGATTTATTATTATTAGTAGTAGTGGTGGTAGAAGCAGTAGAAGTAGGAATAAAACTAGGGGTCCAAGCACTATCTGTTATTATTATTATTATTATTATAAATATAGTGACAAAATAATGAACACCAACATCACTGCAAAAACTCCTGATCTAACCAAGAGTTGCAATCTTATTTCTAACCTAAAATTCTTCTTTATCTTGTTTTGAGAATAATATACTATATAAGAGCAGATTTGATTATTAAGATTGTTTTAAGATATTTTTACCTATTTCAAGAAATCTTAGACTAGAAACAAGTTAACTTATCTGCCGGTGCAGTAAGATATTTACACTTGGTAAGATTTCTTGAAATAGGAAAAAAATATCTTAAAACAATTTTAATAATATTACAAATCTGCTCTTATATAGTATATTATTCTCAAAACAAGATAAACAAGACTTTTAGGCTAGAAATAAGATTGCAACTCTTGGTTAGATCAGGAGTTTTTGCAGTGTACACACACACACACACACACACACACACACACACAAATATATACACATACACACAGATGTGATTTTTTTCATTTTTTCGTTTGTGTTTGTGTAAATATCTCCTCAGGCCCAGGCTGTGATTATTATTATTATTATTATTATTATTGTTATTATTTTTGTTATTGTTGTTATTGTTGTTGTTATTGTTATTATTATCATCCAAGTGCAGTCTTTTCTTTATTATTACTCTTATTATTATTAGTAGCAGTAGTAATAGTTGTATTATTTTTGTTATTTATTATCACTAGATTCTGTTGAGGCTGTAACTCATTTTACTGTTTAAAAGCAATAAAACAAACAAATGATTTTGTTTATTGTTTATGTCTACATCTCATATGTCTGCGAGGTTTAGTGTGTTGTAAACGCCACCAGACCTCGCTTGTAGCTTCACGGTAAATCACGTCTCTATGTGATAGAGTTCCCTGTTTAAGGAAGGCTTGCCCACTACTTATCAATGTATTACTGCAAAGTACTTTAGCAATACAAACAAAACAATGTTACTGATTATTCCACTGGCTCCAGTGGGCCTAGTCAGCTCCTGCAGCGAGCCCCAGACTAATATGGGAAAAACTTGCCATAGATAGTGAGTTAAATTAGCTAGGAAGACAAAGAGATACAGAGTTAAATGAGGTACGTGCTCAAATGAGATAGTTAGTAAAATCAGTTACATGGTGTTTGGTGAGCACACAGGCTGACAAGGTTCAGCAACTGCTGCCGAACACAGGTTATGATGACCTAAACTTTCTTTGACACCGTCATAAACTCGCAGAGGCTCGGATCATTTAGAAGCCATTTGCTTAAATCTTACACCAGGCCATGTGGTGCAACTTGGACACACGTAGCCTTGATCTAGGTTTAGGACCACGGTCGACAGTTATACTCTGAAACAGGGGTTATGGGGCAGTTAGCTAAGAACCGGGATTCTAATAGTCCTGAATTGGAATTCTTAGCGTAATCTGCATCCACTTGAGACCATATACGCATCAATATAACAAGTTAAGTTTTGCTGCTTGCAAGTAAACTCTCTGTGACCCCATTACACATTTACAGCAAAGCTTTTGCTGCCACATTAACGGTAGTCTAATGGCTCATTATCATAGTCTGTGTCTCACAGACACAGAAAAATTGGCCTGTCAATAAAATGATAAAAAACAGCAGTAAAGGCTCAGTTGGGAGGTTAATTGGTAGCGCTGGCTATATGAGGCCTCAAATGTACTCAAACGATAACCCCATAATGGGTGTTATAAAGAAGGCAATATGGATAGTTAAGATCGTAGTAGCACGTTTCAGTAGCCTCTAATAAATGAATAAATGCATAAATAAATAAACCAATTAGGTTACATAAACGTATGTAAATATTGCATTACAAAAGCCTTTTACCGCCAATATTGCGCATCACCGGTGCGGTCCGTAAACCTATCAGTCAACCTACAAAATGACACTGATGGTGTGAGGATATTTTGTGCTTTCCGGTGTTCAAAAGGTCTTTCGTCTTCCTCTAAATTGCAGCTTCCCATGTTATATACCAGGAGATTGTGACATACAGAGTCAACATCTCATTACATCACTCAGATATGCTTTTTAATACTGAGCTACAGATGAGTTATGACCATCGCGGTGCCCATCGAAGGCCTGTGGGAGCCATTCTGAAAATATGTAAACACACAATACAAGAAAACCTCTTTCTTATCGCCTCATAACAATTAGCCTTCACGCAGCACCTGATAAGCTCGTAGGAATCCATTAAGGTTGGTTAAACGACATGCTACCTTCACCTGTAACCGTGATATCACGGCTTACGAGTGGGCTCCCAACAAAAGTGACGGTATTTCTGTGGTCAGGTTTGAGTGGGTTTCAGTTTTACAGGTTTAGTTCATTGAAGCAGAACCAGGCGGCAGAAGGTACTCAAAAAAATACTTAAAATTTCAAGTTTAGAAAAGAACACATTTTTCTGTTTTTAAGTGTGAGCTTTTTGTCCTGGGGAATTTTATCCTTACTTTTCACTCAGAATGTCTACATAATTTCATTAATGAGATGAACAGTCATTCTGAGTAATACGATGTGAAAAGGATCGTTATAGAGAAACTTACAGACCAAGAATCCTTTGGCGATAGGCGCTAGGGGGTCGTGATGTCTGTCCGAATTTGTTCATTTTACTATCAGCAACAACCAGTGAACCTCCTCATCTGTTCAGTTTTTATATGTAATGTAATGTAATGATGGTAAATGTGAAATAATATATTCAGCTCTGCAGGCACACCTCTGTCATTAACTGCATTAAAAATTAATGCTTTAGGCCTAAAGCTTATCTGAAAAATTGAGGAAACAGTGTTTCAGGCATCAGGTGGTCCTGCTGTAGAAATTTCATGTAATAACCTTCTGTAACACGCTCTGACTTTCAAAGAGGCCTTAAACTCTTCCGACATCTTGTTCCTATTGCGACCACTGTGAACAGTTCTGACACAGTACAATGAGGCGTTTTCCATTCGGTTCCTATCGCTACCACTACAAACAATTCCGATACGACGCGTTACTCTACAACAAAGCATATTTTCATCAAACGTCTCTGAATGAATTTGTTTCCATCTTAACCATTTGATTATGCAGAAAGTCAATGAAATTAAAATTTAAGTTATAAGTCAAAGGCTACCAACGTCTGGTTCCTATCACTACAACTTGTGCGCTACTCAATGATGAAGCGTTTTTTCATCAAACTTCCTGAATAACTTTGATTACATCTTAACCACTTAATTATGCAGAACTTTTGAAAAGCCACTTTAAGTTACAATAAGTTACGGGCTGCCACCATCTGGTTCCAATCAATACCAGTGCAAAAGACACGGTGCATTACTGTTCAATTAAACATTTTTCATCAAACTTCACCGAATAACTTTGGTTACATCGTAACCCTTTGACTATGCAGAAAGTTTGAAAAGTAAATGAAATTCTACTTTAAGTTAAAAGTCAAAGGCTACCGACATTCGGTTCCTATTGCTACCACTACGGACAATTCTGTCGCGGTGCCTTTACTCTACAACAAAGCATCATTTCATCAAAATTCTCTGAACGACTTTGGTCACATCTAACCATTTAACTATGCTAATAGTTTGAAAACTCGATCGAATTCCTCTTTAAGTTGTAACAAGTTACAGGCTACCGCTGTCTGGTTCCTATCGCCACCACTGTTAACATTTTTTACAGGAGGCATTACTCTACAACTAAGCATTTTTTCACCCAAACCTCTCTCAGTGACTTTGGTTACATCTTAACCATTTAACTATGCATGAAGTATTAAAAGTTGATGAAGTTCCACTTTAATTTGTAATTTAAAGGCTTCCGCTGTCTGGCTCCTATCGCCACCGCTGTGAACAATTTCGACATGGTGATTTACTCTTTTTACCATGCAAAAAGTTTGAAAAGTTGATGGTGTGTTACTCTTAACCATTTTACTATGCAGCAAGTTTGAAAAGTTGATGGTGTGTTACTCAACCATTTTACTACGCAGAAAATTTGAATAGCTGATGGAGTTCAACTTTAAGGTCTAAGTAAAAGGCCACCACTGTGAACAATTCTGACATGGTGTTTTACTCTTAAACATTTGACCACACAGGAAGTTTGAAAAATCAATGAAATTCCTCATTAATTTACAAGAATGTTACAGGCTACTGACATCTGGTTCCTATCGCCATCACTGTGAACAATACTGACACTTGTTACAGGTTAAACTGAGGGCCTGTTTTAAAATGATGTCCATGTTAGTTGGTGCTTTGTTTCAGGTGTGTGAGTCAGCTCAGGTGAGTTTCACTCTGAGGAGTGCTCTGTGTAAATTTTCTGGATCAATTTAGGGGAGGTACCTGTGGTCGCGGGTGGGCCGGAGCGCCTCATCCACTCGGCCTGCTCTCTCTCCGAGACGGGGGAGAGGTGCGGGTTGATAGGGGGGGCTGGCGGTGCGACGGGGTTGGGGGC
Source organism: Bryconaethiops microstoma (assembly GCA_037577275.1). Classification (NCBI taxonomy): domain Eukaryota; kingdom Metazoa; phylum Chordata; class Actinopteri; order Characiformes; family Alestidae; genus Bryconaethiops; species Bryconaethiops microstoma. The sequence continues at coordinate 3,551,980 of JBBJLS010000128.1, forward strand.
TCCAGTGGGCGGCAAGGTCCTCTGCTCGGGGGTGGGCACTAGCCCTACTCCGCTGTGAGTGGGGGCCAGGCCGGGGTAGGTGTGCGCCGAGCCGTGGCCGTACAGGGGCCACTCATCGTGGGGCGCGTACACGGGGCTCCAGCCGCTCTGCTGGTGCTCCAGCGCGGCGACGTGGTGGGGGTGGTGGGGGTGGTGGTATCCTCCGTAGTCCGAGTAAGGGGGCGAGGGGTACACGCCCTGGTGGGCTCCCACGCCCAGGTTCACGTGCCTTACGGGGTTGCCGTACATGCTTCCAGCTCCGCCGCCGCTGTCCCTCTCCAGCAGGTAGCTCACGGACATCCTCGCGTCGCCAGAGCGCCTGCAGCGCGAGCGCGTGGGCAGCCCCTGTTTGACTTTAACCAGGACTTCACCTCCTCACCTCCTCCCTCCCTCCTCCACTCCTTCACTCCCTCCCTCTTTCCGTCCCTCTGCTATCTTCCTTTTCCTGAAGCGCGCACGGGCGCACCTGAGCGCACGAGGCGCCTGTTTGCACAGCGGCGGTGACGCAGGAGCGCGCGCAGGTTTTACAGACACCGGGGCAAGAAGACGGGCGCCTCGGGGTGGGGGGAGGTATGGGGGTTAGGGTTAAGGTGGGGTGGGGGTGAATATTATTGCCCCCTCTGTATTGTCCTAACAGAACAATGAACAGAGATCATCAGATGGCGTGAAGAGAAGCATGGGGTTCGGTCACAGTGGGCAAAAAAATAAATAAAATGAACGAATGAATGAATGAATAAGTAAGTAAGTAAATCGATGAATGGATGAATAAATGAATGAAGTGTATTAAAAGTTTAGCAACAGAGATCTGCCACAGGAAAAGATAAACAGCCTGACTCTCAGTTTTGAGCTTCAGGTGTTTTTATTCACACTATGTGGTGCTTTATAAATAAAATGAGCAAGACAATATTACACTAATCCACACAAACTACAACAGCACTTTCCCTTCATGAATTCCTTTTGTTCATTTTATTTTAAACATTCTTCTTCTTCTTCTTCTTCTTCTTCTTCTTCTTCTTCTTCTTCTTCTTATTATTATTATTATTATTATTATTATTATTATTATTATTATTGCTGTTGTTGTTGTTGTTGTTGTTACTGTTGCTGTTGCTGATATTGTTTGGCTCATATTCTGTGTTCTACACTGAACATATCATGACAAAAGAACAAAAATAAATTGTCCAAAATTCCTTTTTAAGGTAGGTAGCCCTACTTAACTTAAACTGACCCTGTGATGAGTTTACAGAAGAGTAATCCAGGTTTCACACATGTTCACTTACTGACCTTTTAAGTTACGTGGAATAAATTGATGGAATAAAATACTGACCTATTAACCCTCACCAACGTTGAGAAATGGACAAAGTTCATGTTTTGGAAAAAAAAAAATTGTTCTTCCCTCAGGTAAAAACAACGACAAAAATGAACATGTGTGTGTGTGTGTGTGTGTGTGTGTGTGTGTGTGTATGTTTGTGCGTGTATGTGTTTGTGTGTGTCCATGAGTCTGCATTTGTATGTGTATGAGAGTGTATGTGTATTTGTATGCATGCATGTGTGTGTGTGGTGTGTGTGTCGGGCTGTGATTCATATCACTTGTCGATACAATAAAAAAAACGGTGGACCCATGTTATAGAGCTCTGTGGAGGGAGTGCGTGTGTGTGTGTGTGTTTGTGTGTGTGTGTGTGTGTGTGTGTGTGGGAGTGGGGTGGGGGTAGTGTGGGATTTAGGGGTCTTCTCTCACACCTGAACTCTCCGTTTAGCTGAAGGGGTTCTGTTGACGAGCTTGAATTTACATTTACATTTTCGGCATTTAGCTGATTTACCCAGAGCGACGGACATCAGTACTCAAGTAGTCCACATCTGTTCTTCAGCCTGAAATGTGGAACTTAAATCAACATCTGCTATTCAACCAAGTTAATGCCAGCTGGGTTACACACCTAAACAACTCCTGCCGAAAAACAGTCAGAGATTAAGGTAAAAGTAAGGAAGGCGTTAAGAGTGTAAGTGCCCAAAGGGTTTTTTAAATGAATATAGGAAAGAAGAAAAGAATAAGAATGAATGAGTGAGCTGAACAGTAGGATGAGAAATGAGCGACTGAGTCTCTGATCCCGGACTGATCCCGGCCTGGCTCTCAGGAGAGCAGACTCATCCCTTCACCTAACCCTGCGCTGCATCCTTATTATTATTATTATCATTATTATTATTATTAATAAAAATAATAACACGTGAGACACGAGCATACATGCACGTGCGCACGCCCCGTGTCAGTCGTCCTTTTGTCTTTCATTCCCAGCGTCCTGCACTTCAAAGCCCCCAGTCTTCACCCCGGAGCTGGGGGCTCGCGACGCCCCGCATTTACATCAGAACAGCGCGCGCGCATATCAAAGAGCACGGGCAGAGAAGATCAAAGAGCAATAAAACTCTACAAATGAGGGCTTTTACACTCTCTCTCTCTCTCTCTCTCTCTCTCTCTCACACACACACACACACACACACACACAAAATGCCACTGTATGGAAATTGTTTGTGGAATGGTATAAGTCTCTCTTTCTCTCTCTCT
>JBBJLS010000128.1:3558441-3571066 GCA_037577275.1 Bryconaethiops microstoma
ACACACACACACACACACACACACACACACACACACACACACACACACACACACACACACACACACACACACCAAACCATGTGCTTTCTATCAGCTTTGCTATCACCCTGCTGCATCACAAAACACAGTGGTCCATGTCCACCTTTTGCAGGGATAAGAGACCAAAGCCTTCAAATCAGTTCTCCCGGGTCTGTCTGATCAGTTTGTGAAAAGACTGTCCCTGCCCTGCCCCCAAACACGCTCCTTTGTAGCAGCTGCTGCCAGGTGGGACAAGCTTCATAAAATGCTGGCAAATATCCCATTCAATTTAATAAGAATGTATAACATACAACTCGGTTCTTGTCAAAATAGCTACACTTATTTTTTATGTTTTATGTTTATTTCACATACTTACAGTGTGAAATGAAAATCTTTTTGCATAGATTGGGTGTAGTTTTTTCCATGTGTGTGTGTAATTGAGCGTTAGCATGGTAAATGGTCCTGTTGCTATAAAGGAACATATCTGTAGACAGGGCATGGATAGGTCATCTGCTCATTAATAGACCATTTAAAGCTCCAGATGTGAATCACGGCAGCTGGAAGACCAGTCATGAGCATCACTCATAAGGTGACTGAGGTGGATTGTGCATTTTATAATAAGATTTTTACTTTCAGTTGGCTTAAATACATGCTAAGTTCAAATATAAATTTTTTTGAGTCAATGAAATACCAAGAAATAAGTAGCACATTGTACTTATTATCTTGCAAATGAAAATACTAAAATGGGTTCTTTGGAGTGACTTTTGGCTCCCTAAAAGCATTTTCTTGATCCTGCTCTGGGTCTTACTCCACTGCACATTTGAGCTATTCTCCTTATCAAATAAATCTGATTCTGATTAGGTGCTAGTTTCAAGTATTATTTCTTCAAATAAGTGGCATCATGTCTTTTAAGAGTGTTTGATGAGAATTTGGCCTGTGTGGCACCCCTTGTTTATACCCCAGTGAAACAGGACTTACATCAAAGTAAAATATAACATGCTTCAGCTTCATTTTGTTTGTAAAATTCTAGCGGGGCCAATAATTATCTGTTGTTGCTTGATAAAAGATTACATTTCTCTTTACAGTGTGCAATGGAACAAATTAACCACAGACATTTTATAACTCTTTAACTCATTATTATGAAGGATGACAAAACCTTTGGAGCTGGTCTATATAGTTTTTAGTGACAGTCCTGCTTTTAGCACAGTGTATCATTTACCAAAGGCAGTGTGAACAGACACAAAACTAATACAAAATGTGACAAAAACAGTGTTACTTCTTTTTGTGTTGGTATTAACCTGTTGTTTTTGATAGTGCTGCATTAAAAGTAACTCCAAAATACAAGAACCTGGGCACCATGGGGGGTAGGATCATCAGCATGACCAGCAGCCCATGAGGACCACTAGCCTCGCTGTTGCTCATTTATCTCAGCACTGCTGTTTTAGAAGTGTGAGTGACAAGAACATTTAAAAAGTTTTAGGAATCTCAAACTTTAAAGGGATTTTCATCAGCATTGAACATCCTGTTTACAGACAGACTGTGCATCCCATCTGTGAATGGACTGTGCATGTCTGTGATTGGTTCATTCCTGCTCAGGTTCCGCCCACTTTCCATCCAGTCATGAACAAATACACCTGCAGTAAATTCTGGACTCACTTTTTCAGTGCATTTATACTGCTTTGCATGACTTTAGGCCTTGCATAGTCTTGGCACTAGCTGAGCTGGTTTTCTTGTGAAGCCTTGGTTTCTGTGACCTGACCCTCGTCTGCTGTTTTTTTCTAGTTTCTTGTTATGGAGTATCTTTGTGTGTACCTGCCTCGGACTAATTGTTGACTTTAAGCTCATTCAGACATGCATTCTGTCTCCACTCTCTTTACGCAAGGCGAGAACCACTTAAGAACCTCTATTTTAGGGAGTGAAGGGTCAAGCTGGTGTTCCTTATATGTGTCTTTAGGGGCGAGTGGATATTGCTAGTATAGTTTGACATGTCTGATGGATCAACTGCTAAGCCAAATGATACAGAATGGACCGAGGCCTGTCTGCAGTTTTAATAAAAGAATGTAGAAAGAGGCCTTGCCTCTTTTTCATCAGACTAAAGTTGTGCCTGTTTCTGTGCACAGACTCCAAATCAAACAAAAACAGCGTCAGGCTGACAGAAAGCTCAGTGGGCAGGCCGAAGGAAAATATTATCAGACTGTCTTCAGAGATAACAAACCCTGTAAAGAATGAACGGCGTGTTTTGTCTGTTAAAACACAGAGAGATACAAGCAGTGCATGTGCAGATAACTTGCATTAGTAATCAATAGTATGATAATGAAAATACGAATAACTGCATTTGGTTTAGCACAGCTAATGTCAATTATTAAACAAACCTGGAGGAAAATCCGTGTGCTACTCTGCAGCATTATCATTTCAAACCGAACCAGTCTGGGTTTAATTAAGCACTGGCATATCTGACTGCACCTAGCACCACAGAATATGCTTAAATAAACCTCCACTTCCTCGTCTGTTGGTTTTTTCCTCCACCCCCAGTCCTCTCTTCTCCTCCACTTCTTTTCCCGGCGTTGTTTGTGTAAGTGGAAAAAGTGGAATTTAATGCCAGAGCATTAATTGTATTCAGCTGTTTCTTTTTCTCCCCTCTCTTTTGATGTGTGGGGGTGTGCTGAGGTTCTCACGGGGCTGCCTGGGTGCTGGCGAGAGGTAGGATTTGGGGGTGTGCTGTTTTATGGAGAGGGGTTGTTATTGGGGCTTTGTTGAGAAGTGTAATGTGATGGAATAGAGTTGGATGAGCTTATAGCAGAGGCGTACTTTTCTTGGCAGGGGTGGCATGATGCATGTCCATTTAAACCAGTGCTGCCCAAAATTATGCTTCTGATAACTAAGAGCATCACACAGTGAAGAAAGGTAGTGATTACAGCTGTTCTCCACATTCAAATCTGTCATAAGCAGAGAACATAAAGAATATAATTGCTATTAGAAGCAAACCTTATGCCTCAGAAAGTAAAAAGAAAAACTTTGAATTTTAATGTGTCAAGATTTTATTCATAGCCAGTGATAACCGGCCCACCTCCTGGAGATTCACCTTCAGAGTTTTGCATTGACAAATCTAAAAAGTACATAACCTACTGTATTTACCTTTACATAACACTGTTTGATCTGATGTGATGATCTTGTAGGGTGGAGATTGTAGGTGGAAAGAGACATCTCCAGGGATCTCCAGAATCATGGTTGGTTATTTTGGACTGAATCTAGTAAAGTTTTTTGTGATCGTTAAGGTTTTTTCCCAATGTTTTCACAAAGCAGCTTAAGAACGAGACACGAAAGAGCTATTCCGGATAGCATTTATATTTATCCACTGGTCATGAAATTCTAACATGGGGCAGCTGACAATCCTAAATTATGCAGATAAATAAATAAATAAATAAATAGATAATGGAGGTCTGTGGTTCCAATGGTGAGGAAATATGACTGGATGAAATTTCATTGATCACAATCACACTTCCTATTCAGATTCAGAATTCAGAATTTAGATCTATAAGTTATCTTATAAAAGTAATTGATCTATCCATAATAAATCCACGAACAAACTCCTTCATAGCAGCTGTTGTGAGTTTGACAAGAGTTTGCACAAAAAAAATTTGAGCTTACGTATATATACTGCAAAACATTCCATTTCTAACTCTATCTTATGTTGAGTTTCCAGTGTAAAATGCTATGCTGTCTACCTGTTCCATGTTGTTGATGATCAGAGCTAGGTAGGTTGGCAAACAAACTGTCCACAATGCTGATGTTAAAGACAGAATTTAATTTCCCTACATGTAATACATCACATCTTATTTGACACAGAATCACAGACCAGCTGTGTGAGTCTACAGGTTGGGCTAGTATAAATCAGCTCTTGTTTTTCTTTCAACTTGCTTTTGGTGCTTTTGTTTGTAAATCCACATCAGTTCAAAATATTCAGCTTCTAGTCTTTGCCTAACATCAAAACAAGGTGCATGACACAGATTAGACCTTATTTTGATGACTTTCATTCTTTGAATGGGATGGATTGCTTAGCCCTAGCCACCCCTGCTGTATAGTCACATTATTAGTAATGAAGTGTATAATGTACATGCGCTAGTCTATTGCTAGTGCTAATTAAGCTCAAAGCCTTCATCCCTAATGTAAAGTTTAGGGGTGTTTTCTTTTTTTGAAGGACTGGTGTCGTGCAGAGCAGATGTAGCCGGCAGTTTAAGGGGGCAGCTCACTCTCCGAGCCTTCGCATCTGTTTTCTTCTTCATATGCGGAACTTTCTGGAATTCTCGAGTGACATCTCTCTGGCTCGGCTCGCGTCCACAGCAGCTGAGCGCAGTCATTTTGAAACCAGAGAGACGCAGTGTCTCTGACCTATTAACGCAGGGTTGTAAATTTGAGAGAGATACGTTGTGCTTTATTAAAACAGGAGGGGCGATCTCATTGACCATTGCACTCGAACTGTTCCTGACTTTTCATCGGAAAAGTCTGCAAACACATTTTAGGCCAACAATTTATCACTAATGAGCCTTGGAGGAGAATAAATGTGAAGCCACTTCAAAACAAAAGCATCCAGGTCTCTCCATCGCCACATGCTCATTCCTTTGCTCTCTCTTTATGATTTCTTTTCAAAATGAAGGAACCAAAAGCCACAGTTTCCTACCAAACTCCCAGTCGGGATCCGAAGCCATGCAGATGTAGGGCATGAAACCAGTAATGGCTGTGTACCCCATAAAACACACAGAGGAGCCAAGATTCCATTTTATCATTACCCACAATGTTCAGTCCTGCAGTGTCATGCACTGCAGGGTCACTTGACACTAAAGTTGTTTAAGAAAGGCATCACACTCATTTACCTTCATGTTAGGCTGTGGTCATCGTTTTTGCTGATTAGGTACATTGTATGTAGAAACTCTGCTTTAGGTGAAAGCAATGCTTGTTGGGATTCATGCTGAACCTTTCAGTGAAAAGTTATTTGGAACTGAAAATGGGGTTCATTTATAGCCACTGTTGAGCCCATACATTTTGAGCTGTGTCTCCTCTAGCACACCTTATTCAACTCTAATTATTCAATTAACTAATTAACAAGTTCTTTGTAGATCAGGTGTGGCTGACTGGGATTGGGAAGAGTATGCACTCTTAGCCAAAGGGTTCTATGTAGTACTGAAAAATAGCTGACTCGCTACAATAGTGGTGCTCTATAGAACCCTTTTTTAAAGGTTTTTAACAGAACCACATACAGCAGTGTTGGCATACATTATGTATTCACTTTGAGTTTTCACAGTTCTGTTATTAAAGGACCCTTGAGGAATCTGTTTTTTAAGGGTGTATCTTTAGGTCCAGCCTTCACCAGTTCTGCAGTGTTCTCAATGGTGACATCTGGAAATATCATTAGTGAGGACTAGAGGTGGAATGTTTTCACTTCAGAAGTGAACAGAAGAGTTAAACTGGAGTGGTGCCTTGGAAGTTTTGGAATAAGTAACTAACAGATCTGTTGTCTGTTTGGCTTCTTAGAGCGGTGGTCCTCAGGGACCTCCACATGGTCCACAGTTCTGTTCCAACACAACTCGCCATACATGGGGACAGAAAGAAAATGTGGACTGTCTGTGGGTCTCTGGGGATCACAGTTATCAGTTTGTTTTTAAAGTTCCTGGGGACAATTACAAGTTTGACGCAAACAGTTTGTTTATGAGGTTGTGGGAGGGATAGAAACTTCAAAATTTAGCTGACCGGGGGTGTAGAGACTTAAAATGTTTGCTGTCCAGGGGGGCTGGGGCTGCTTCTTCAAATTCTCAGGCACATGGCAGAATTCCGATTTAGATTTACCAATCAGAATGCATGTTGGCTACACAATTAATGATATTAGATATTAGATTATTTTTATCACATTTAACTAACCAAAGGATTATTTTTTACTCATAATCACATTCAGATGATTAAAGGATTATTTTTACTAATAATTACATTCAGCTAACTAGAGGCAAAAAACACTGGGAGTGAAATGAGCCGCGCCAAAACCCGGCTTACATTCCCCCACCCAAAATAATGCCTATGTTGAAGACCATTTTGAGAACCTCTGCCCTTTATAATCAATTAAGGCTTCTTTAAGAACCTAGTTTTGTAAATGAAAACCATGAGTATAAAGAAATTCCGTAATGTTTATAGAACCCTCGCAGAGAATAACGGATTGTGCCTTTCCTGTAGACACACATTCAGGTCAAAGTCTAAAGGAACCTTAATTGTAAAGACTAAACAAATGACACTCTAGACAAATCCTGCCTAAAAAAGTATTCTTCAGTGGTCTAGACTGGATAGAGGATGACAAGGCCAAGTCAGGTCCTAATGAATACTCTGTCTTGCTGTCTCTGCCACAATAAAGCTCATTTTCCCTCGTAAAGTCTCGCTTGTCTCTTGTCACTTTGTGTTCTGGTTGCAGTTCTCAGCACTGATATCTTGCGTTGTTGTTGTTGTTATTATTGTTGCTGTTGGGAAAAGATGGCTGGTTTTGTGGTGTGCTCATGTTTAAATTGCCATTTCAGACAGGAAGTGGTCTTCTCCAAACTTCAAATCCTCCCTGTAAGCACTTTTTTCAGGTTTCAGGAAGATATTTCAGTGAGCTTTCCAGCACAAGTTGGAAAATACATTGGGGCTTTTTATGCACTCGTAATTGCAGGCTGACGGCTTTGTAAGTTAATATGTTTCGCAGATGTGGTAGATGTTTGTCCGACATGGCATGATAGAAGAAGTTTTCTGTGGTGAAAATCTGTCTCGGTATAAAAAAGCAAAAACAAAAACAAAAAAGGCCAAAGAAGAACGTCATATTTGGAAGAGTCCTTGACTTCCTGCCAGTGGAACGTTATATTTGGAACGCAGTTGGTTTAGGTCCCCCTGTCTTGGCTTTGGTGTGTTTTGCTTTTCTTTTTAGCATCAGTCTGATCTCGCATTGCTGTTGGAGGCATGAAAAATCAAATAAAAATGGCTTGAGATTTAATATCTGCACCAAGAGTTCCAAAACATAAAAGCTAGTGTTGAAGATTTTATCATAATAGTGTTGTATAATAGTTCGACTACAGCTTATAATAGCCTCCAACTGTAAAGTGAAATGGCTTTAAATCAAAGGGAAAAAAGGAGACGATATGGTCCATTTGTATAAGGGTTACTGGCAGTAACAATGTAGGACAAGGGCTCCATGAGTTCAGCCGGACTGTGTTAGGGGTCAGTACTGGAGTGGGTGGGGCTTGGGCTTTTTGGGGTCCGGGGGGAGGGGGGAAGGGGAGGCTTAAGCCAAAGAGCTCTCTAGATAGCAGAAGTCTTGTCTCAAGGGAATGGAAGACTAAAAAAAAGAAAAAGGTTTGTTTTAACAAGAACATAGTGGATCACTTTTCCCATAGGCCATGCCAAAATTTCAGCTAGTTGGGGGAACAGACCCTTTTATTAAACCCGTCATGTATAAATGGTAAAAGTACGCAAAGGGGAATGAAAAAGTCTGACGTAAAGTTACATGTGTGACTGTGTGGGAGTTTTTTTTTCTTTTGGCAGCTTACCAAATAGATAGACTATTCATTTCCTCTCTATATGTCTTTGGGCAACAGTTCTGTCTTAAATGGTCAAAAAGTGTCTTTTATAGCAGGACTATTAGGCCTAATGCTTCTCTGGATGATTTTCTTCCTATGGCATTTATATATAAATATGCCAATTTTATACATTATATCACTGATTTATTGGACTAGCAGTAGACCCTTCAGTAACATAGAACTGAAATCAGAGAGTTTTATAGAGATCTAAAGTGGGTCCTGAGCTCTGCTGCTGTAAGCATAAGTCTTTATATGCTTTACTCCTTATGTTAGCCTAGTGGAGATTTAAAAAGGAGCAATTCACTGCCTCAGCTGACTCTACTGTGAGTCAGTAAAGGTTAAACCAAAACCATGTGATGCTTAATGTGTAATGCTGTTCACGAAAGACCATCTGCTTTGGTAATATATGTTTAAATACATATTAATGCATTTTGTAGCTCAAATGTTGAAAGAGCATATTCATAATTTGTAGTTGAATCACATTTATGTTCATAGGTAAAAGGGGCGATATGCAACTAAGACTTGAAAATATATGTTCAAAACAATATCAGATCAAACGGTAGAATCACATGTCATGTTCCAATTTTCTGCATATTTTAAAACATAATTGCAGTTTATTTTTGGATGTTTTGGTAAGAGTGTAGCACCTCATCCACCAGACAGTGTGAAACAGCACAGTGTAGTTACTTATTAGAAACAAGAACTTTCTATACCTTGGTCAAGAGGTTTTCTGGCTGCGGCACAGTTAAAATCAGATCCGCTTACATATTTCAGGAAACTTGTTGCATCTTTTTTGAGTAAACATTGCCCTCAAGTTTAATCTTAGAGTTTAATCTTATGTGGCGTAGAGATCCCACATCAGAATTTTTGATCCCTTAAAAAACATGATTGTACATAAAATACATGTGTGATATGCCTCTTACAGCATAAACAACCTGCATATAATTTAAAGAACTTAAATTACACTAAGTACCTTTACATTATTTGAAGGTTCTTTAATCCTTTAATACATTCTTCCCACTCCCACATCTCATTTATAAAAGTGCTTCGTCATGGAATATAGATTGTTCCTCCCTATCATTGTTCAAAGACATTGTTCAAGAGTGTTCACTCAAAAAGGCCTGTGCAAGCAACACAAGCTTCAAGTTCTCATTCACTCCGGTGTTGTCTGTGTTTTTTTCTGGCTCATCTGTCTCAAGGGATGACATGTGGTGATTCTGAGACATTCATTTTTGATCAGTCAATGCCCTGAACTATTTCAAGCTCCTCCAACAGGTCCCAGTTCAGCAGACTTGGCAACCAACTTTGGCAAGGGCACTTAGAAATGTGACGAGTCATCAAAACCACTCACAATTGCGTCGGTAAGCTCAAACCAAAACCAGCCTCAAAACACAATCAAGAGAGGCCACCATCTGCTCTTTCTGGGAATGTAGTGATTGTCCCAAACAACCTATAATGAATGGATGTGGAGTGTAGAGCCTATTGTTCAATGCCTAAGGAGTTTGGGGGCTTTCACATGAATCATCGTGGGCTGTTTCAACACAATGTGTGTGTACGCTTGTGCATGTGTATGTTTACACCAGTACATGTGTGTGCGTGGGTATTAGAGGGATGGTCATGGTGCTGCTCAGCATCCGTCTCCCACACCCACTCGTGGGCGACGCACACATTTCTCAACCCACAGGAAGCTCGAGGTCTTCCAGCTGTGTGTGTGAAGAAAATATCTGATACTGTTTAGTCTTTTTTTGGTTCTGTTTCTGGTCTTATTTCTTTCAAAGCTGTCGGGGTCTCTCTGGAGACTGTACACTAAGAGTAGTGACTGTTTTAGTGCCTGTGTGTCTTTCGAAGCTTCTTTCCCAAAACAGCTCCCGCCTTTTGAGCTGGGGCAGAACATCGTGCCAGATGTTTAAGTAAAACAAACTGTAGTATATGAGGATAATCCCACAGGAGATAGCATAGTTTAGCAGAGTGTAAGAGATCATACACTCACATACACAAGCAGCCCATCCTCGGGGGGGGGGGGCATTCTCATGAGAGAATTATGGATGCAGTCGCTCGGTCACGTTTGAGCGTGTTGGTGAGCGAGTGCGATGGTGGGAAGGGTCAAGCAGGCAAGCGGTTCCCATCACCACACACACACACACACACACACACACACACGCATACACACACACACACGCACACACACACACGCACACACACACACGCCTTGTCAAAGCCATGTGCTCTACGATTATGATTAGCGACTGGTGTCTCTTGTGTATGAACGTCACTAAACAGACTGATATAAACACAGACAAGCTCGTGACCCCTCACAGGAAACACAAAGCACTTAGCAACAGTTGCAGCCTACACTAAGTCTGAGTTCCAGATAACACACTGTATACCGCAGCCTGCACCAGCATCTTCACTGCATGATCAAAACCATGATCAAAACTTCTCCAGAAAGGAAATGTGTCTTTAACTTTCAGTGTAAATAAATGGAACATTTGTTTTCTTTTTCTGGACCATTTCTATTGGTCCATTTGTCTTGGCAGTCTAAACAGCATCATGCACATTCAAATTAGAATTAGAATAAGAATCAGAATCAGTAAACTTCATTAATCCCAGAGGACATGTTACAACTGCACAGACACACAAACACAGAGATGAGAACAAAATAAAACATAAAGTCTGAATAAATCCAGTAAAAAGCAGAAAATACTGAATATGAAATAACCCATGCTATGAACACACATGCTGGAGTAGTAATATTATAAATACTCCAGCATGTATGTTCATAATATTATAAACACTGGGGCAGCTGGTGGCCAAGTGGTAAAGGCGTTCGCCCTGCGATCAGGAGGTCATGGGTTTGATTCCCAAGACCACTAAGCACCCCTGAGCAAGGTACCGTCCCCACACACTGTTCCCTGGGTGCTGTGTTCGTGGGTGCCCGCTACTTCACTTGGTGAATGGGTTAAATGCTGAGAGAATTTTGTGCTGTTCACACTGTGTGCTGTGGTGTGTTCACGTATGACAGAATGGTCACTTTCACTAAATAAACTTACAGTTAATTGAATCACTAGTAACACAAGCGGTGGTTAGGAGTATCTTACTGCACGTAAAGGAGATCAGTAGTAGATCAGTATTATTGACGTAAGTGGTGAAATTTCACATGGTAAGACTGTTGCACATAAGATATTGAACATATTGAAATGATCTGTAAACAAATTAAACATGACAAAAAAGAGATATAAAGTTTTGCTCCAACAGTAACAATATACTTCTCCTTCATACGCAATGCTGTCTCCAGGATTCCACAATTACCCTTATGTAAAATGTGTCATATTTCAGAGCAACTGCATCATTAGAGTCTACCAACATCAATCAAGCCAGCCACAACACTCATTTTATTAGTCTTTTAATCACTGTTCCTTGGTCACTTCACCGTGGTGTATTATAGGATGGGGTTGAAGACGAGGACAGCTCTGGCTGCATAAGGGCATATTTGGGCAGGGTAGTGTACATAAGGCAAATTCATGTTTGTCGAATTTACTTTTCTCCAGAACATAAGTAGTATGTGCTATGCTACTTGGAACACAGCCTAATCCTCAGTTCATATTAAGAAGGTACATGGACAACGGCAATCCAGATATTCTATAATCTTCAACATGGAAAATTCTGCCACCTCCAGCAGCAACTGCAGTGACCGCAGCAATTCAGCAGAACCGTCTGCCAGCAGTTCTAATTTTCCAGCTTTTGCCATCAACCACAGTGGTGTTTTTTTTGTGAGAGAGATTTGGATGCCAAGCCAGTCGACACCCAGCATTACACAACAAATAGGTTGAAGAAGTACCTGAAGACTTTTCTCTGCTTTGGCACTGGAGTCCCCCATGACCATCAGAAGTGTTGAGACCCTCACTGTTTTTAAACGGTGACTGAAGACCCACCTCCTCACTGAGCACTTTGGAGAACTACATGTTCTTGTCATAAACTGACTTCACAAAAGAAAACTTCACAAAAGAAAAATCTGGAGTACTTACTAGTATGAGGGGCTTAAAAACAGAGATGTAACATCACCATGGTGACATCTCCACGGCTACATGCCATCATTGGTCCTTTATTTTCTCATCTGTGATGTGGCAATTGAAGTCAGATCAATAGGGCCAGCTTGTGGCCTAGTGGTTGGGGATTTGCCCCTGCGATTAGAAGATCGTGGGTTTGAATCCCAAGACTGCTAATGGCACCACTGAGGTACTCTTGAGCAAGATACCATCCCCACATGGTGAGTGGGTTAAATGCAGAGGAGGAATTTCACACTGTGTGGTGTGGTCTGTTCACGTATGACAAATGGACATTGTACAAATCACAAGATAAGATTTGGTTGTTTTTTATAAGACTTATTTCACAAGTTTGACCAGGTTACTGAGTATCAAATGTTTCAAGTGAGTTCCAGTTCCATTACTGTCCTGCAGAGTCCTGGACCTTTCTGCAGTACAGTGATGCTGGGCAACATGTTTGTATGCAACCCTCAACAAATGCCATTCTCTCCATTGTTAAGAGCTTGCCAGAGCTTTGCATGGTTTCAGTATGTGTCTGCAGGTTTATGCCAACACTCAACAGTGATACTTTGTTAATGCCTGGAATCCCTGATACAGGTTGGCCATGGCGACACTTTTCAGCAAAGCCTTATGAATGGGGGCAGACTGGACACCCCAGAGACCCCATTCTGATACTGACGTCAATACATTCAGCCCTATAATCACACAATCGGTCCTCATGGCTCTGCCAGCAACCAAACTCTATTCTCCCCAATTCTCTCTCTTTCTCTTCCTCGCTCTCCTTTCCTCTGTTGTGCTTTCCCTTTGTGTCTCTCCTGCTTTCCTTCTCCCCATCGTTCTTTCTTTCTCGCATACTCTGCCTTTGTTTCTCTCTCCCTCTCTCTCTCCCTCTCCCTCTCTCTCTCTCTCTCCCTCTCTCTCTCTCTCTTTCTCTCTCTCTCTCTCTCTCTCTCTCTCTCTCTCTCTCTCTCTCTC
>JBBJLS010000128.1:3595706-3610395 GCA_037577275.1 Bryconaethiops microstoma
TTGCATTTGGTTCTTTAAAAAGTCCTTGTAAGATTTCATTCTGAACACAATTACAAATGTACACTGAATTCCCTAAAGCCCTTTACAGCATTGGGGGTTGAATAATTTTGAACACAACTGTACATACTGCCGCAAAGTTATCTGAGAATATCGTAAACGACATCACTACTTAAAGAACTTTGACCAACTGCATGTTTTATTACAAAGAGAGCCTGATTAGTCCTAACATGTTAATTAATATGATCAATCCAAATGGAATGAATGGAGGAATTAATGAATAGAGGAACAAACGAATGGATGAATGAATGAATGAATGAATGATGGAAGCAATAAATGAATGATGGGAGCAATTAATTAATGAATGGAGCAATAAATGGATGGATGGAGGAATTAATGAATTTGATGGCATATACAATAAACATAAGTGTGATTTCATGACTACCTCAACAGCCTGGTTATTAAGGTTGCTGCTCACCGACACTTTGGGTTTCTTGACTGTTTTAGTGGTGAGTTCACAGCCACAGCTTGGACAGTACTGGGGTTTGTGTCTGTTCTTATAGATGTAATCACAGGAAGGGTTTTTACATCTACCCCTACCACGTGCTGTCGACAAACCAAGAGCCTGCCAAAACAAAACACAAACAAACTGGAGACATCATTCAAAATCTAAATAAACTCTATCCTAATTTTATATATT
Organism: Bryconaethiops microstoma; assembly: GCA_037577275.1. NCBI lineage: Eukaryota > Metazoa > Chordata > Actinopteri > Characiformes > Alestidae > Bryconaethiops > Bryconaethiops microstoma. The sequence goes on from JBBJLS010000128.1 coordinate 3,596,404, forward strand.
TTTTTATGTACAAATGTATTTTAAGCAGTCCAACTAACCAGTGAAGTGCCAGAGTTTTGCTTGAAAGGCACCATGGACAGGATCTTCACTCCATTATCTGTTACTATGTATTGGTTGCTGTTGATTGCAGTAGGTTTCTAGGACACAGAAGTAATAAGAGCCTGTTCACATCTGGTCATTTCATGTGACTAGAAATAAATTTGGAATGTCTTTCCAAGTAGTTGCATTGAACTTCCATTACTATGTTAAGAAATATGCAAATCAGCTCACACACAATGAATTGCCTGTGATTTTCATTTTTTTGTTCTATTCAAAATAAATGTCCATTCCATTACAACAGCACTGAATGTTTTCAAGAAGACAGCTCTGAAGAATAATTAGGCTTCTAAGTCATAGCAGTCATTAACTGTGTGTTCGAACTCAACGTATCATAGAGAAATTGTAAATAAGGCAAGGTGAAGTACGGGTTAACCAAACTGGTGCTTCACTTAAGCTAACTAGTGCAACCAAATTAAACTAAGAGAGGAAATTGATGTCAGGATGTTAACTGAGGCGCAGCGATGCCTACATTAAATAGCAGCAGTCCAGAGGGGTGGTCACTTCCCAATAACAATAGAACAATAGGGGGTTTTGGTTGACAAAGACATACAGAAGTATTTACTTTTGTAAAATATCAGGTTAAAATGCATCTCAGACCTCCTCCTGAAACATTCTAAAATATTTAAATCTGTTTTAAGACAGCTTAGGTTTGTTAAAGTGTTGTTGTGTGAAAATGTTCTATCCGATAAAATCCTGATGTATGAAATGACAAGGTGCAATCAAGGTCTGTATGTATCAAGTATTACAAAGTATCTGAAGGAATGTCAGTTTGTGCAAAACAAAAGTAGATTCTAGACACAACTTAGAGCTGTTTCTCCAAAGAATCTTACAAATTCAGAAAGAGCAGTGAAAAGAGGAACCCTAAAAATAAAAGTAACCTAAAATACTGGGATACACAATCTGGTTTAAGTTTCTCACTTGTTCTACAGGACTGGGAGCCACAGAATGACCCAGCTGCTTCAGGGTGTTTGGTTTTAGGCCCAGAATCCTCCCAGAATCCTTAACTGAAGAAAAAAAGAAACACTATACGTTATAAAATACAATTTTGATTGATTTCTAACTTTAGAAACTGTAGAGGTGAAGCTGTTCTCATTTTTACAGCCCACATTAAGTCATAGTGTGTCATAATTCAAACTGATAAGTCTGCACCAGCTGAATGTGGGTTGAGCTGGTTGTTAGATGTTTTTCTGATGTAGTTCAATGGAAACAATTTGGGTGACAACAGAGGTTGTTGGCATTTCACAGCTTTGAAGAAGCGAAGTTCAGACTCCCAACATGCCTTTCTTAATACTTACCTGATCTACTGTTGGTTTTCGTGTCACTTTTTATCTTATTTGGATGCACTGCGATCCACTGAACAATGGCTGGTTGAGATGGAGTGCCTTTTAAAGATCAGCAAAACAAGTCCTCTTAATACAGCCCCATTCTGACCATCAAACCACAAATATATCTACTTCTATTACACCATGCTATCAGTTTGCTATACGTCTCTATGACTGCGCTACAAAGATACAGGGGGTCCTCGTGTTACAGCACAGATCCATTTCTTCAACAATGACGTAACCCAAAATTTTGGTGTTAGTTGAAACACACCCTAGCCTGAGTCACTTAACTATCCTAAAACACAAATAAGCTTCAGAAAAAGGAAAAGGAAAGCTCCCTCACTCACATGGTGCATTACTGTGTATTCTCGCAACTAGTTCGCCCACATAGTCTGTAGGTACTACTGTGTTGTAAACTCGAAACGTTGTATATTGAGACTGTTGTGACCCGAGGACCCCCTGTAGGTCTTTCGGTAGTTCATTATTAATGATGTTTAATGAAAATAGCTTACTTGAGGCAGAAGGGGCAGGAAGAATGGCCCTAATCCGACGTTTTGGACCACTACTGCTGCTGCTCTTGTCTTTATTAATGATGTGAACAGGGCTGGCACTCGACCTGGTAAAGATTTAAAAGCTCATTACCACAAATGTAAAAGTAATGTCAAAGTAAACCACAGTTACTAATACCACTAATCAGATATTAGCAGGACAGCCATGTCACAGTATTTAACCATTTAAATTCTTATGTATTTTAGTCTAATCTCTATCTGCTGCATTGTATCACAGAGTCAATTATCACAGACAATATTTTTGATGTCTTCGCTTTTGCATCTGTTTCTATTACAAGTGGATTTGGAACTAAAAGTTATTCTATTCTTTTCCAACAGGAAAGACAGAAATTGAGCTGAAAAACACTGAAATTTTCTAAATCACAGCTGAATTCATTTGTAAAAAGGGTACTCACAGGACACCTGTTGATTCAGCTCCCTGAGAACCCTCTGAGCTTTTGAGGACGGCACCACCTGCAGGCCGACAACCTGTAACTGCACCAGTCTTTTCTTTCTTATGGCGTCCACCCTTCATGGCAGCTGTGGACCCTGTGTCTCCTTTTCCTGCAGAACTGTTGTCCTGGGCTTCAGTGGAAACTGCTATTTTATCAGTTTTGATTTCAGCCTCTTTCTGGTTAGATGGCATGACAGTGTTCTGAGGTGTCACTTCGGTGGATGAGGCAACAGAGTTTGAATCTTCACCCTGACCCTTCGGCTGTTTTCGTGGAGATGAGGTGGAACGAGCTTCTCTTCTTTTGGCTGCCTGCAATATATATATTTGTCAAAATCTAAGACGTAGAAATCAAAATATATATATATATATTTGTCATAAATAACGGTGCCGATATTAAGTTCCATATAGTGTTAAAAAAGTGATTTCTCATTATATTCTGACACTGATTTAACTAAGGTTTAACTAAGCCTGAAGGGGACACAGATTTCAAGCCATCCGTTATCAGAATTGCTCATTCTCAACCAAAGTCGTAGGGGATGCTGGAGTTTATCCCAGCGGTCACAGGGCGAAAGTCAGAGAAACACCCTGGACAGTCCATCACAGAACAGACACACAGACACGTTCATGCATACACACTCAAATCTAGGAGCAATTTAGCATCTGTAATTTTCTTGACATGCATGTCTTTGAAGAAACTTTAGAACTGGAGAAAGAGAACCCGTTGGAAACTGACACGGACATGAGCAGAACATACAAACTCCACACAGAAAGGACCTTCAGCCAGCCCCACCGGGACTCGAATCCAGAACAGCTGCATTTTCAAATTAAAGTTAAAGTGGCCATGACTAATGTCTGTGTTAGATGGAGTTACTATTCACCATGTAATGAAATGTTTTTACAAAATGTACTGAAAACATTTAAAATAATAACATGATTTATAAGTGTTAAAAACTAAAAAGAAAATGACAAAATTGAGACCTTCAGAAGCATAAAAAAAGTTTAAGAAAGTAGTTTTGACTCACAGGAGGCACCCACTTGCCACCGAGGTGCTGTCCACATTCAGGACACTGTGGAGGTTTATGGCGAGTCACGTAGGAGAAAGTACATCCAGGAGTGCTGCAACTGCCTCGACCTCTCCTAGTGTACTTTATAGACTAAACATAAAGATTTTTGAAAATTAAATTAAACAACCAGAGTTGAGTTACCCATACTTTATCAACAAGTTTAAAGATATTAACAGCATCAACAATCTATGATAACTAGAAATGCACAATAACACCAGTATTGTGCTATTGGTTAAAATTGGTTAAAATTGCTGCACTGATATCAGAACAGACATTTTCATATTACTAACAAGTTTGAAGGAGGGTTTAGTGTCAGGTTTCACACGGTTCATCACAGGGAGCATCATAATGGGACTGGCAGTAGGAAAGACTTTGTTTTCCATCAGCTCCTAAACAAAACAGAGCAAAAGTCAGAAATGGAAATATTGTGCAGAAGGTAACTGCAATACTGAAGTCATTCTTGGACCAATTCAATTCTGCAATTGAATTTGTTCATAAATATCATTTTCAACAGATGAGGACAAATCAAGACACTCAAGTCACATGCTAAGTGACTTGTGATGACTCAAACATGCACTTAATTTATTGCCAATCTAATGAGCACTACGTAAAATAAAGAGTTAATAAAATGCCCTATTAAAGCAATAACTCAAAACTGTACCATGTGCCGTGTGCATTGCTGTGCATTCTTTATAAATAATATAGCGAGTCTGGCTTAACTGCTAATAACGTTGAATAACTAAGAGACTCAAGAACTTAACTCATCCTCACGCTTTAGAGACTTGAGAGTTGATGCCGGTTGATGTAAAGTGACTTGTGAAAATCTCTGCATCATAGTGACACTGTTAAATTACTACGTACAATCTGGAAGTTTTACTCTAACTTCACAGAAAAAGGAAGAATTGTTCCCAAAGTGTAACAAGATGTGTTTCTATGTCATTTGGACAATTCCTGTTGGTCTATGAAACGTTAACTGTGTCGGCTGGTATTTTCAAATTATGCCAAAAGGGAAAAAAAAGAAAATAGGAAAAGGTAAAGACAGCAACAAAAATATTGGATAAGTTGTCAAATGTATCACTTCCATGCATCAATTTATGGCATAACCGACAGACAGTTTTACCTGACTGGGTATGATGGCGACCAGGTGGGTTGTGTCCACTTTTACTGGGGGCATCACAGCATTGCTCTCAAGCCCCTCGTCTACTGCAAGGCCAACACCACCATAAGCCTCGCCCACTGCCCTGCCTTCGTCTTCTTTCAGCAGCACGGTGGTCCCTCGGCGAGCATCTTGCGCAAAAGCCACCGGTCTTCCAGCGGAGGTCGAATACTGGGACACAGTTCCTTGGAGGGCGACAGATCTACTCAAAGGTGTAATTTTGTCTTCTCCCAGAGCTTCTATTGCAATACATTGTTCCACCAGCTCCACCTCACTGCCCAGAGTCAAAGGAGACACCAGGGGTTCCTGGCCAGAGGTCTGAGACGGTTCCTCCCCTAGAGAATCAACCCCACTTTCCATACACACTTCCATGGACCCCCCTGGCCTCTCCTCTCCCACTGAACTCTTCGGGAGAATTATGTAGTTAGTCCTTGGGAGGATTTTCCGGAAGCCTGGAACGTCCTGGGAAGATGTTGTTGACTGAGTGGTCTATTGAGAACAAGAGAACAAAGAGCACAAAAAGCATCATCAAAAATGCATCTCACCCCAACCACTGACTGTTTTCACTTCTCTCATCAGGCAGGCGTTAAAGAAAACTGCTGCGCTTTACATCTGCACTATACTGCCAGTTTTGCACATACAACTACTGTGCATCTCTTGTATATAAAATACTACCTCCACTCAATAAATCACCTTCCTGTCACTATGCACTTTATCTCTCTCACAAATAACTGTATATTGTATTCATTATTCATATATACTTATCGGTGTGTTTACAGATTAGTTATATAATCTGGTTTTGCCCCTGCGATCAGAAGGTTGTGGGTTTAAATCCCAGGGCTGCTAGTGGCAACACTGAGGTACCCTTGAGCAAGATACCATCCGCACGCACTGTGTTGCTGGCTGCTCACGGCTTCACTTGGTGATGAGTTACAAGCAGAGGAAGAAATTCACACTGTTCACACTGTGTGTTAAGATGTGGTGTGTTCACACATGATTAAGGGGCCACTTTACTTTACTTAACTGCTATCTGACACAGTGCTGCTATCTTCAAATAGTCCTCTTCACCTGTATCTGTACACACTGTAGTTACAGCATTACTACGCTGCTGTATTTACTCCTTCATTCTCTAAATTTTACTTGTACGTTATGCTATTTTTCTGGACACCTGGTAAGATGCTAACTGCATTTTGTTGACTTGTACCTGTACACCACACGATGAAAATAAAGTTTCATCTAATCTTGTCTAATCTAATCTAAAGATTTATATGGTTTGAAAAGGTCAGTTGCCCTTTAACCAAATAAACGCTAGAAATGGTGTAAAATGACTGCATTTCACTGAAATCAAATTTATTGGCAAAAACCACAGCTATGATTTACCGGGTCCACTCCCTCTTTCTCCATCTTGGCTCTCTCCAGGTAATAGCCTTTATCCGCCACATTGAGCCTCTTCCAGCTGTCGCTGATGCGCTTGTTGATCTCAGACTGAGGCATATCTGGATGCTCCTGCTGCAGACTCTGATGCACATCAAAGTAGTACAACAGGTAGGCAGACCTGCAGGAAACACAAAGTTATTCAGTCTTACAGGGGGGGAATTTCAGTTAAGACACCAGTTTGCTGAGAAATCTGATTTCCTCAGTTTTCTCCCATTTCCCAAGTGCATTCATGTGGCTCTTGGATTCAGTTATCACTATTAATTGGTGGCCATAAGCTTCTATTACTCGTGCAAAACATCGACCTTGTAGTTTAAGCATTAAAACTAAAAAAGCAAACTACGGGACAGATTAAGTACATTTGGCATTAGTTAATTCCTGATGTTTTCTTTCCTACAAAGCATCAATCGGGGATGGCTAATCTAGTCTGTTATCTGCAGAAGACACAGAGACCTGCAGAAGACACAGTTATTCAGTCTCATAGAGGGAATTTCACTTAAGGGACTAGTCTACTGAGAAATCTGATTTACTCAGTTTTTTTTTCCCATTTCCCAAATGGAGTCAGTCAGTCAATACATGTTTTATTATCTTTAATTTTACACCTGAGCTGTAAGGCTGAAGCAGAAGTAATTGGTGTTTAAACGACATTGCTAAATTATCACACTTTCCTCAAACATATCTACCTATGTGGCTCTTGCATTCAGTTAATATAATATTAACTGATGGCTATAAGCTTCCATTACTTCTAAGCAAAATTGGCCTTGTAGTTTGAGGGCAGATTAAGTACATTTGGGATAAATTAATTCCTTTACCATTAACTGATGTTTTCTTTCCCACAAGGCATTAAACAGTAATGGCTAATATAGTCTGTTACCTTGGTTTTTTGGGTTTGTCTGCATGTTCTCCAATGTTTTTACTCCTCTTCTTCTTCTTGGGTGAGGGAAGGTCCACAACAGTGTAACAGCTTTCAACCTCCTCTATCACCTTCACTTCTGTCTCTTCATAAATGGCATCCATCATTGGGACAGCCTTATAATACAGGTGCAGAGGGTTATGTGCAACAAAGTTTTTGGATGTAGTTCCTAGTTAAGCAGTTTCTGTGATCAGGAGATATTAGACTATGGTATGCAGTAAAGTAACTGAAGAAAAGTTATACTGGCTCTCAAACCAGTCTTATGGGACCCACAAACAGTTCTAGAAATTCAGACAGTTTCCAATTCACCTCAATACTGACTGGCCAAAACATCTGTAGAGTTCAAACGGTGGGCCAACTCAACCTTGAATTTATTAAGAGGTGTGTTCCAACACTTTTGTCCACCTAGTGTACCTGCAACTGGATTGCATAAGAGACAATACAAACAACAGCATGAGGGGTAAATAAAAACACGGGACACAGCTGGTGGCCTAGTGGTTAGGGAGTTGCCCCTGTGATCGGAAGGCTGTGGGTTCAAATCCCAGGACTGCCAGTGGCACCACTGAATTACCATTCAGCACACACTGCTCCCAGGCGCTGGATCGGTGGCAGCCCACTGCTTCACTTGGTGAATGGATTAAATATAGAGAAAAAAAATAATGTGTGACTATAAGGGACCACTTTTCTTTAATGATCACACACTGACAGATCTGTACAGCCACAAAACACATGACATAAAGGAGCGTTTCCATGTAACTGCACACACTTTTTTGCCCTCATAACACACAGGGACCGGCGTGTGTGTGTGTGTGTGTGAGTGCGTGTATATAGATATGTCATCGGGTTCACAAGCAAGCGTTTTACCCACTGGGCTGTGAGTGTGTGGGTATATATGTGTATGTGTGTGTACAGACATGTATGCAGTATATGTAAAGTAATATTTTGTCATACATGAACACATCATGGCACTCAGTGTAAGCAGCACAAACTTCTTTCTCTGCATTTAACCCATTTACCCTAGTAAAGGAGTAGACAGCCAGGAACACAGCGCCCAGGGAGCAGTGTGTGGGCATGGTACCTTGCTCAAGCGTGCCTTAGTGGTGACACTAGCACTCCTGGGATTCGAACCCACGGCCTTCTGACCACAGGGCCAACTACCCAACCACTAGGCCACCAGCTGCTGTGTGTATATGTGTGTTCAAATGAGAGTATGTATGTATATATATATATATATATATATATATATATATAGGTGTGTGTATGTGTACATATGTATGTGTGTGTATATGAGTGTATGTGTTTGGTTGAGAATCTCTAAACTGAGGAGGTGTGTGTGCGTGTGTGTGTATGGTTGATCTCAGCGTCTCTATGCTGAGGAGGGGGTGTGTGCGTGTGTATGATTGATCTCAGAGTCTCTATACTGAGGAGGGTGTGTGTGTGTGGTTGAGCTCAGAGTCTCTATAATGAGGAATTGTTTGTGTGTGTGTGTGTGTGTGTGTGTGTGGTTGATTTCAGAGTCTCCATACTGAGGAGTCTGAGTAACGACTGACCAATGAGAGCCAGTCTTACTGAACCCTTACCTCAACCACGGCTCGGATCCGTCCAAAACCTCTCAGCCTGCTCCAGACCGCCTCTCCCCGAACCCCCGCTACATTCTGTCCCGACCCGCCGCTCGGAGGGGCTGATCTCAGCAGCAGAAAGACTCTTTTACTGCTCGTTCCTCCTCCTGCTCCATCTGAAATGGCGCTCTGTTGCGAAGGCCCCCAGCCAATCACATACGCCGATGAATGAACACCAGCCAATCAGAAGCCAGCTTTTAAACACGGGGTTCCTTTTCTAGCATGCTACAGAATTTTTCAATTTTTAAAATTTTTCAATTTTGAAGCTCATAGACGATATTAGTTTATTTATTTACATTTTATTATATTATAATAAATTATACGATTAGAGTGAAAAGTTATGTGAAAGTAAAAAATAATAATTTGTAACATTTAAAGACTTTTAACTACCAAAGATAAACAGATGATAATTTTTTTTTAAAATAAACAGACGTGAAAATGTACAATGAATAGTATATTAAAGATAAAAAAATTAATTAAGGAATGCGCTGGTAAAAGTTGTATGAAAGTTTTTTAAAGAATTATTTTCAACATTGTATGACATTTAAACAGCAAAGATAACATGTATTAAGTTATAAAAAATGAGAATATAAACATGAATTTAATGTATTTTTAGAAACAATAAGACAATACATTAAACATGGCAAAAAAATAGAGGAATGTGCTGGTGTGATTAAAAAAACAACATTTAAATACATTTAACTAGTAAAGATGAAAAAATAAGAAAATATTGTGAATAAAGTACAATAAAAAAAAACACATTTAAGATGGCAAAAAGTAATATTAGGGGAATGCGCTGCTGAAAGTTTAAATTTTATTTTAAACATTTAAAGACATTTAAATAGCAAAGAAAACGTTTATCAAGTGGGAAAAATGAGAAAATAAACACGTGAAAATTATACAATAAATAAATACATTTAAGATGCCTAATAAATATAAGTCAGGCAGGAGCAGCTGCGTTCCTATTGATGGCCCATGCTAGGCCTGACGAGTCGAGTACAGATGTAATCTGATGCTTTTACACGAGCCAGAATGTCGAACGACAAGGTGAGAGAAAAGAAACTGCGATTAATTACAGAAACCGAGACGGTCTTACTGCTGAATTGTGTGTAATAAGTCTTGACTGATTACTGCCTTTCAGATTCGTATGTTGTTATGAGCAGTGTGACGTTTTGTACTCATTAATTCTGGCTTGACTTTCCTCCGGTCACATTTAGAGACTTCCGGAATAGTTTCAGCTTCTAGAAATAAAAACAGTCTGTTCTCCATTTCACGTGCTCAGTTTACCTCCTGAGAAGATACATAAGTCATTGTTTAATATGTATGTTTTGTGGGCTGTTCCGTAACACAGCTGTTTCATTACTGCTGTCTCAACTTTCACAGACTGGATTGAGTCTCTTCATATGGCCAAGAGACTGACATTTTTCCATTTCTCTTTATTTTAAAGAGGGGTTGTATGTATGTATGTATGTATGTGTGTATGTATACACATATATATGACTCATTCAGGGTGGTTTGGTGTAAAATGGCTGTAGAGAAATTTACTGTCAACAGAGGTTGGTAGTTTGTCTCTGCAAACCCACTCAGCAAGCGAGGGAAATCATCATACTGTGCTGAACACCAGCCCTCCAGGTACTGGGCACCTCTGGTATTGAATTTGAATGGTTTTCTCGTGTTTGTAGGATCCCCTGGGTAAGTTGAAGGATCTAGCCGAGCTCAAGGATCAACTTCAGGAAATCCAAAAGAGAGTGGAGTCTGAAGTGCAGGCTGGGCTCCCACAGGTACTGTCTTCATTCCGGCTTAAAATGTAATTAAAGTGGCCATTTTTGTCACGCTCGAACACACCACAAAACATAGTATTAGCAGTGCGAAATTTATCTCTGCATTTAACCCATTCACCAAGTGAAGCAGTGGGCAGCCAGCGACGCAGCACCCAGGAGGCAGTGTGTGGAATCAGTACCTTGCTCAAGGGTACCTCATTGGTGCCACTGGCAGGCCTGGGATTCAAACCCATGATTTTCTGATCACGTGGTCAACTCCCTAACTACTAGACCACCAGCTGCCCTTTCAATGAATATTATATCCATACATGCTTATATTACTAGCAATAAATGAAAGCTAGTAGTCAGCATGAGGTCATTTGTATAATGCTGATCTGTGTCTGCTGGCTTTCATTCCTCATGATTAACTTTATGAACTGAAATATTCCTCTAAGAGTCACATTAGTTGGAGTTCATATGTATTATTCAATTTATATCTGTGTTGTACTGAAGAAAAAAGGTTAATATTTTCTCATTTCCTTTAGGGGAGCTCACTGTTGGCTTCTCCGTTCCTGAAGGGATTCCTGGCGGGATATGTGGTGTCCAAACTCCGCGCCTCTGCCATTTTGGGGGTTGCCTTGGGAACCTTCACAGGCATCTTCATCGCCCAGAACTATCAGGTGCCCAACATTGAGACTACCATTAAGGACTATCTGAACTCCTTGAAAAAAGGTCCTAGTAATTAACACCACAAGGGAGAGGTAGATCTGGCATCGGCCTGATTAGATTCACTGCTGGGGAATAACAGGCTCTGTTGCTGCTGGTGTTTTCATGTCCTCTCCTTGACACCGGACTTGACTGTGTAAGTTACTGAATGTGAGAAACAGAAACTGTGACTCAAGATTAGTTACACAGGTGAGGGTTTTATTAATGTAGATGCTTTTAGTTCATATCTTGTTTTGAGGCTGGTAGAATTTTCTGTTTATTGTTAAATTGCACTGAGAGAAGGCAGAACTCAGTGTTTTTATTTTCTGATTACTAAATACAGTCGCAAAGGAACTACAGGGATTTGTCGGCTTGCCTTACAAGTATTGTTCTGTGTTGCTTTTTGTTACTCATAGATACACCATATATGAACTGCAGGGCTAATCAGTTAACAGTTGCTTTCAAAGAGGAAAACTGCATTGCACACTCCTAAGCATGATGGAGTAATGTCATAGAATAACCACTGTTCTTTCCTTGAAGAGCATCTTCTCTAAAGATCCATGCTTGTAAAACCGTTTTTAAGGTTTTACAAATCTCCACATAGTAGAACAGTTCTGTAACAGGTACAACTTCCAAGCCAAGAACGATTTTGAAACCTTTTTTATTTTTAAGAGTGAAGATCATTTTTGACTTGATTTAGACAATGATAGTTATTGAAAATGTCAGTTCTAGTGAAACACGCCCTCCTCAAAGTAGACGGTGGTTTCGCAGCATTCGCTGGGCTGTTCTGCTGGTTCTGCTGGTTCTCATCTATGGCTCTCATGCTCCCCTCATTGCTCTGACTAAAAAAGGGGGTCGAGTTCCCTTTAGTCCCTCATCCTGTGTGGTTCTTATTGAGTTTAGCAAGCTGCTGGTCTCTCTTAGCATTCTTCTGACAACAGGGAACATCCAAAAACACTCACCGTCCGTGTCCTGGGCAAACGTGGCTCCCTATGCTGTTCCTGCTATCCTGTACTCCTTCAACAACAATCTGGTGGTCTTTATGCAGGCCTACATGGACCCCAGCTCGTTCCAGGTACTCAGCAACCTCAAAATCGCAGCTACTGCCCTGCTCTACACCTCTTGCCTGGGAAAGAGGCTGAGGGTTATGCAGTGGCTGGGCCTGGGCTTCCTCATGGGGGCTGGGGTGTGTCATAGCTACAGCAGTCTGGATTGGGACATGTCAAATGAAGATAAACTGAGCTCCAGGATTCATATCACAACATGGGGCCTACTGATGATGCTTGTATACTGCTTCATATCAGGCCTTGCCGCAGTCTACACCGAGAGGGTGTTAAAAACCCAGCGGCTTCCCCTCAGCCTACAGAATTTGTTCCTTTATGTATTTGGCGTGGGCATAAATTTAGGTTCACACATCTACAGCAGCAGTGGAGAGCATGCGTTTCTTGAAGGCTATTCCACAGTGGTGTGGCTCATCATAGCCGGACAGGCAGTTAATGGCCTGCTGATGTCTGTAGTAATGAAGCACGGAACTGGAATCACCCGACTCTTCGTCATCTCTTCGGCCATGCTGGTGAACAGCGTCCTCTCCTGGGGGCTGCTCGGACTGCAGCTTACGCCTTTCTTTCTCTTGCCTGTTCTGATGATCTGTGTCGCTGTGTATCTGTATTACAGGTGACTGATCAACAGTTAGAACCAAGAAGAGAAATCCAGTGGACTACAATAAACCAGCATAGGCCATATACTTTCTTACTGAAGAATAATGTCTGTGTGTGTTTCCTTTAAAGTATTTTTCTTTTAATTTTATTAAGGTCTACTCTTACCTCCAAATGAAAATAAAGTTTCCCAGAGATGAATCTTGAACATATTTAATTGGCCATGGTATTTTTATTATTAGTTCTCATGTTGCTAATGTTGACCGTATCAAAGCCAAACTAATACAAATATGTATCAACACAGTTTTCATATATTTCTATGGGGGTATTTTTTGGTTTGTTTTTTGTGCAGATGCCTTTGCAGCCGTTGTTTTTGTATGTGTTGCTAGAGATCCATTTCTGCTTTTGCCTTTCTAAATTTAATATCAACCATCTCATAAATAGAAAATTATATATTAAAGAATGAATGCCTCGTTATGTTTTATATACGTTTTATTTTCCATTATGGCCAAACAATGCAAAATGACACATAGTGTGGAAAGTATTTATGATATATTAATAAATGTTATGAACCTTTATCTTTTGTCTTGTCTGGGTCTGTTTACATTAACACAATTACCTTTTTGTGAATTTTGTTTTTGTATTACATTACCAACTCTTGCTACTCACAGTAGCAAGTAATGCAAATGGTTTTTGTGGGAGACCCCATCACTCCTTCTACTTGCTGTGGTCAGACTGGGCCTTCAAGTCAGCCAATGCTATGGAAAATAGAAGTTGAAGGTCGTGTGTTAGTCTAGAAGGGTCTTGTAGGTAGTCATTTTCCAATAAAGACAAAGTCAAATAATTTAAGAAAGTACATCTATCCAGATCTTTTCAGGTCTTCAGTTCCACATTCACATACAGATACACTATATCAAAAAAAGTATTGGGATGCCTGACCATTACACCAACATGGAGTTTAATGACATTGTATTCAAATTCTTCGACTTTAATATGGAGTTGGTCCCCCTTTGCAGCTTCCAGAATTTTTTCTGTGGGAATTTGTGCTCATTCGAGCTGTCAGACAGTGATGCTGGACAAGGGTGGTGGTGGCCTAGTGGTAGGATACTTGCCTCTGGACCAAGCGGTCATGGGTTCGAATCCTACCTCCAGCACACCACCACCTGGGTTCCTCAGCAAGACCCTCAACCCTAAGTTGCTCCAGGGAGACTGTCCCCTGTAGTTAGGGAATGGAAGTCGCTTTGGATAAAAGCGTCTGCTAAA
>JBBJLS010000128.1:3610495-3621614 GCA_037577275.1 Bryconaethiops microstoma
ATATACAAACACACACCATCTGCACATTAGGCAAGTGAGTATTTTGAGGATTCATTTTAATATAGAACAAATACAGTGCTAAAACCTGAAACATGAATTTTTGTGTAAAGGAAATGTGATTGTGCACATTCTCAGGGGAATACATATGTGTGCACAATTATTAGGCAATTAATAGTGTGCAGAATTGTTATGCGATTAAATGAAACAATACAATTTTACCGTTTCACTTTTTCATATACATCTGTTAAAGTGAAAATTATTAACCAACAACTAAAATTGAACAGATACTGCACCTGTATCTGTTTAACAGAACATTTCTCTTATTTAAACAATCTTTAATGATACCAGCCCACATTAGTACCCCACCTCCACCTTGCTGGCATCTTGAGTTGAAGTGGAGCTCTGTGCCTGTTACTGATCCACCCACGGGCCCATCCATCTGGTCCGTCAAGAGTCACTCGCATCTGTCTTGAGACGTTTCTTGGCCCAGTCTTGACGTTTCAACTTATGTGTCTTAGTTGGGTTTCAGCCTTCCTTACCTTGGCCATGTCTCTGATCACTGAACAGCTTGTACTTCTGGGGACTCCAGGTAGGTCGCAGTTACAGTATATGGTGGAACTGGAGGATAATGGGTTCCTGGTAACTTCACGCTTGATTCATCTTAAACCTTTGCCAGTCAACTTGCGTCTTTTTTTTTTTTTTTTTAGAAACATGTTTCTTGCGACCCTGTTGACTTTTTGCAACAAAATCTTTGATTGTTCTGTGGTCACTCCCCAATAGTTGACTAATTTCAAGAGTGCTGCATCCCTCTGAAAGATTTTTTTTCTTAGATTTTTGATTTTTCTTAGTATGTTAAATCTCTATTTTGGCCCATTTTGCCAGAGGAAAAGAAGCTGCCTAATAATTATGCACACCTCGACATAGGGTGTTGATCTCCTTAGGCCACACCCTCCCTCATTACACAAATATACATCACCTGATATGCTTCAATCCAATAAGCGTTCAAGATTATACAGCTTGGAGTTGGAATATATGTGTATAAATGATATGGTCAAAATACTCACTTGCCTAATAATGGTGCACACAGTGTAGTTACTTTTACTGTTTTCCTATTTATTTTACCTTCTTACTAAGTGATGCTTTCAGTATTTGAAAACTAGAACATTTCTATTGTTGTTATTGAGTGATATTTTATTGGTGGTGTTATTGAGATTAAATGTGTTTAACTGACCAGCACTAGCTACATACCACAAAAAGAAACTTCAGAGCTGTTTGTGCAGTCTTTGGCCAAAGTCATGATCCCCCATGACCTCCTTATTCATTCACTCTGCTAAACTTTATGTGTCTCAGATGTATATGCCTCCAGCATTACCTGAGAACTCTTCTTTTTATAGCCCTCAGTATGGACGTGTCCCTTACATAATCTCCTGTGACCTCCAGCTACCCTGAGTAAGGCTGAACAAGGAGAGAGGGAGAGGGAGGGCGAGAATAGGGCTCACTTATATCTCTTTTTAACATTTTAGAACTGGCCCATATTGCACATATGATGTAGAAGGCCTGTCATTGAGTGAAGTTTGGCATTGATTTTGTATTGAAGAGATTTCTGATGGTCCGCAGAAGACTGCAATAAAGAATTCAAAATGTAATCTCTTGCTGAAAGAGATATGAAATTGGATTTTGGTATTTTTAGTGATTTACACACGGCACATAAAAAACATGAATGCAAACATTTAGGAACTCCAGCTGAATTGACATGTTTTGTTGATTTTAATAAGTACTATTCTTTACAGGTAACTCACTTCTGTACAGTTTAATGCACTACTGTTTATTTGCTGAATTATTTACATACATTGAAAAAAAAAAAAACGTTAAAGTGGACTGTGCAAAAGTCCACTTTTACGTTTATTCTGCTTATGTTTTCATATATTTTTTTTATGTTACACTCAGCAAACAAATAAAGTGTGAACCAACTGTGTAGGATGAAGCTGATCAATCAAAATAACTCTGTTGTTTTGCAGTGTCTCTTTCCTCTAAGACAGTGGTTACTAATCTGAAAGGAATCCTTCACTCACTTCACAACTTACACTTGATCCAGCCAGTCCAGGACTTCTGGAACTTGATCCTGCCAGTCCAGGATTTCTGAAGATGTTAATTTGCTGCAACATGTGTGATGGATTAGGGCTCTGACTGGACATTGCAGGAAAGTGGAGCTCCAGGACCAGGATTGGTGACCACTGCTCTAAGGACACAAGCAGGCCCAAACTATCTCACAAAATCAAGAGTTTACTCTTCAAGTCTGTACCACTCTCTTGCTTGCCTTGTAGAGAACATGGCAGAGAATGACTCCTGTCTACACAGTTGGTTCTAAATTTGCTGAGTGTAACAAAACTTAAGCAAATGTCGTAACTTTTGCACAATCCACATTTGTTTGTTTTTTTCCAAATTATGTAAATAATTCAGCAAATAGACAGTAGTTGTGCATTAAACTGTGTAGAAGTGAGGTCAGCCTTGCTAGCTGACCAGTTCTGTTGATCAGTGCTGTTGGTTTTTATACCACTGAACTCTCAAATGTGTATTCTTTCTAATGAGATGTTAATATTCTGTATTCCCATTGTAATATCCCTCTCTGTGTAACTGTGGATGGGCTGTTCGTCCTATAACAATCTTAACTTTTTCTTTGACATTCTGGGTCACCTCAGGAACAGCTGGACTTCTGTTTTTCCTCAGTGAATGTGTGCTTTCCAGCACTATTTTCAGCCCTGTTTTTTGTGCAGGTGTCACCTTTAGTCACTGTTCATGTTGAAACTTGGGCCAACTGAGGTGGAGGTCCATGCTCGAATAATGAGCCCCCATACAAAGTCACTTAGGGTATATTTACATTGCAGGCCCTGCTCTTCAGTTCCAAGTTTTTGCTCAGAGCCAGTTATCTCATTGGCTTGATGGTTCATATTCATATTTGTAATAGACCCATATCTCTTATTAGTGTGAATGACCCTGTACCCTGGAATGAGCCACATGTGCACATCTTAATTCATGCGTGTCACAACTAGCAGCACAAACGTACTTTTCAAAGATCATTAGCTCTGAATGGCGCTCAGCTGTTCATGATTAGAGCAGAAGGTGCAAGCGAGGCCAAATGCTTTAATGCTTCTGCAGCGTTTACTGGCAGAAACTTCTTAGCTAACCACAGCAGCCACACAGCGAACAGGGATGATGCAATATATTTATGCGTTGCCAAAAACACCCCCATAAACTCTGAACTGACCGCTCTTCTGATTTTGTGGCTTTAAATCAAGTACGTGTCTAATCAAGGACAACATACGACTCAGTTTTTTTGACCCAGTTTACAAGTTGCCGTTTTCATGCTTCTTAACTAATAGCGTTATACACTGACCAGACGTAACATTAAAATCCTTGTGGCACCAAAACAGCTCTGACTGCTTGTCATGGACTCCACAAGATCTCTGAAGGTGTGCTGTGGTATCTGACACCAAGATGTCAGCGGCAGATCCTTTTTTTACATTAATGTAAGTTGAGGGTGTGGTCACCATGGATCAAGCACATCCCACAGATGCAAGATGGAGTTGAGATCTGGGGAGCCTGAAGGCCAAATCTACTCCTTGACTTCTTTGTCTTGTTACTCAAACCAAGACAACGTTTGAACAATGTTTGGAGAGGTGGAGGATGCATGACTAGAAGAGGTCAATGGCACTAGGGAATATCGTTGCTGTGAAGGGGTGCACTTGGTCTTCAGCAGTATTTAGGCAGGTTGACCATGTCAAAGTAACATCCAGACTCAAAGTTTCCCAGCAGAACATTGCCTGGCGCATCATCCTGCCTCTGCCTCTTGACGGTGTGTGCTTGGAAATGTTCAGTGTTGTGCAAAATTAAATAGAACAGAA
Source organism: Bryconaethiops microstoma (assembly GCA_037577275.1). Classification (NCBI taxonomy): domain Eukaryota; kingdom Metazoa; phylum Chordata; class Actinopteri; order Characiformes; family Alestidae; genus Bryconaethiops; species Bryconaethiops microstoma. The sequence goes on from JBBJLS010000128.1 coordinate 3,614,398, forward strand.
AAACAAGGAGAACCAATGGCAGTTGCATCACATAGATAGGGTATACGTTTTATAATTACCTTATACTTCTTGTATGTCACTAATAAGTGCAGAACTTGTAAGTGCCTGAAACCATGATGATATACTTGTTCGCCCGTACCTCCCACAGTAGCCTCATAGTAATTGGATTTTAGTCAGACAAGCTGGAGACGCGTTTGAGTGCTAAGTGTAAGAATGGGGAAATCATCTATCGGGTTATAATCTAGACCCTGGTAACATGAAACAGCCAGGTATTCAGCCACAGAGTCTTTGTGTGAAAAGATCATGTTTCATGTGAAGGCAAAAATCAGATCTGTGCGACTTCAATCTTTGATCTTCATCTCTCATCATCAGGATCGAAAATGAAGGACAACTAGGCCTGCTTAGCATTTCTCTACAAGCTGCAGAGCACGGCATGATATTAATTGCTTAATTGTGTCGTGCAGTTCCATCTGCACTCGTTATGTTTCTCTGATCATTTATTCAGTTTATTCCTTTGTACGTATGTAGTTGTCCGTCTTGTGGAGCCTTTCTCTCCATCTTTCATTCTCGCTTCCCCCCTCCTCTCTCTCACTCATCTTATTTCTCTGTTATTGCCCCTCTCTCTCTCTCTCTCTCTTGCTCTCGCTCTCGCTCTCACTCTCTCTCTCGCTCTCTCTCTCTCGCTGTCTCTCTCGCTGTCTCTCTCGCTCTCTCTCTCGCGCTCTCTCTCGCTCTCTCGCTCTTTCTTTCTCTCTCTTTCTTTCTCTCTCTTTCTTTCTCTCTCTTTCTCTTTCTTTTTTCTTTCTTTCTTTCTTTCTTTCTTTCTTTTTCTTTCTCTGTTGCCCTCTGTCTTTGTGTGTGTCTCTCTCTCTTTCTTTCTCTCTCTTTCTCTCTCTCTCTCTCTCTCTCTCTCTCTCTCTCTCTCTCTCTCTGTCACCCAACCTTTCTTTATCTCTCTGTCTCTCTGTCTCTCTCTCTCTCTCTCTCATATAGACTAAATTCGTATTTCTCGCAATGGCTGCAGAGTGTTTTGTAGCTACTTTTTCAAAAGACTTTAATGTATTATTGAGCTCGTTCAAAAGGCAGGTTTTAATAATAGATGTTGGAGCAAGTCGTGTCATGACTTGTCCACCTCCTCTGGTCTTTTCCCCTCCTTCTGTTTTTGTTTGGCTCCCATTAAAGTTTCATCAGGTTGTTTTTCTGTCTTTGTTGTGGGGCGCACAGCAAGGCAGCATGTCGTGGTCAGAGATTTGGCTTTAAAAATTAAACCGTGTGTCTGTGTTTTGTGCAGTATCAGTGTAAATAACCAAAAAAGCCTTCAGCTATTCTGACAGAAGTAAACATCTGTACCCCCAGAGTTCCTGGCTACATCCAAGACATTTAGTCTGTCTCTTTTCTTCTTGCTCCTCTTTTTTGTATGACAGTTTGTCCTCCTTTTTCCTTGGTCTCCACTCTGTCTCGTCTCTTGATTTGCATAAGAGAGTGTTAACCTTCAGCCTGAAATAAAGGATGTATGTAGTAGATGAGGTGAACTACTATATTAGTCCGCTTCCTTTCATCTTACCTCTTTCCTCCTCTCTCTCTCCTTTCCTCTATAATTCTGAGATAATTTTAATAGCCCCTCTACTGCTCTCTCCAGTACGTCTAATTACTGAGTTAAATATTTATCACCGGATTTTCTACATTTAACAGATTCTCTCGCTCTCGCTCTCTCGCTCTCTCTCTCTCTCTCTCCCGCTCGCTCTCTCGCTCGCTCTCTCTCCCGCTCGCTCTCTCGCCCGCTCGCTCGCTCGCTCTCTCTCTCTCTCTCTCTCTCTCGCTCTCTTTTCTTCTCACTATTACTGTTTTGATCCTCCTTCTTTCTCTTTCTTCTTTTCTCTTAATTGTAACTTCCCTGTTGTTTGCACCACTTTTTTCTTTCTCGATCTCATCCTTTTTTCCTGTTCTTTTACTGCACTTTCTTTCTCCCATTCTCTCTTTCCCTTTCTTCCTTTTGCTTTCTTCCTTACTCCCCTATATTGTTCCACTTTTTCTTTCTCATTCTCTCTCTTTGCCTCTGTTTTCCTTTCTGTCTTCCTTTTTTTGCTCCTCTTATTTCTCTCTCTCTCTTATTTCTCTCTCTCTCTCTCTCTCTCTCTCTCTCTCTCTCTCTCTCTCTCTCTCTGTACATTCTGCTGCCCCTTCATTAGAATCAGATCAATCATGTATAGGCAGTGTGTCCAATTAGGAGCTGCTGCTCTGCTGTGGGGCAAGAGGGTGTGTGTATGTGCGTTTGTGTGTGTGGGGTGGGCAGAGTCTTGCTGGGTGTTATCTGTTATTAAGCCTCTTTTCTCTGGTGTTGGCCATCATGAAACGCAGTAGAGTAATAATGCCTTCTTGTTCGGAGTGGGAGACGACTGCTTCGGTGCTGAGAAAGGCAGCTGAGGCCACACAGTACAGCACATTATTACATCTACATCGCTGCTGTGTAAACACTTTCCCAGCAATAGCATTGGAGCCACTTTAGGGAATTGTAAAGGTATTTATGTGCACAATGAGTTTATTGTAAATGGTGACTCATTTTTCAACTACACCTAAAAAGGGTCAGACTTTCTTTGTGAAATCATAAGACACGTTTTTGCACTGTTCTGAAATCCCGGAGATAGAAAGTAGGACGTATCTCCTACAGGTAGAGTGTAGAAATAGGCATCGGTTATATAGGACTAATGTTCATTTAAACATACTTTTTACTCATATACTTCTGCTTTTCTAGAGTAAACTGAGACATACCGTGTTAATGGAGCACAGTGATGCTGGGTGTACTTAATGACCCCTTATTTATGAGGACACTTTAGATCAGGCCATGGATGAATAATCAAATAAACAAGGTGTAATTGGAAATAATTGTGCTTCATTGTAACAGACCTTTAACATGAAGGTCCCTGTTCATGAATGCAAGTCGTGCACAGCTGATGACGTCCCTATAGCCGTCTCTACATGTTGATTATAAGAGTACAGGACTAGTTATCTACATCGTATACAATAATATTTTACATTGCAGTTTAAATTGAGAATCTGTATGTCATTATAAAGTCGTTTTGATTATCAATATACTTACCAGACAGAGCTTTTATCTGCATTTAAGACATTTAAGAGCTTCGCTGAAAGAAAGGAAACCCACACCAGCAGGATCGCCCAACTGCATGTATGTTTGTAGTTATAATTTTCATGTATGTAAAGTAAAATTAAGTGTTTGCCATTATGAGTTACATGTATGTCATTATTTTATGAATTATGAAAATAGTCCCTAGCTTACTTAATTACTAATATAAGTGATGGTGAAACCCCTAGACATGATTCAACACCTTTTTCTGTAAAGAGAACGGATAAGAGAAAAATAAGAGAAATTAGTAGTAATTGTCAGTGGGAATGGATAATATTAGTCTTTTAATGGGAAAACCCATCATTGGAAGGAATGTTTGCTGGAATTGATCTTTTTCATGGTATGTTTTGATTGCAGTTTTGATACTGGCTCAGTTAAAAAGCTTCACATGGCATAAAGACAGTATTCTGTTTCCTTTCCTGTCCAACTGCCAGACCTGCGGTGGTGTTCCTTTGTTGTTGTTTCCTCTCTTGAATAATAAGCATGAAGAGTGGTGGAACAGACAGTAAATCGCAGAGGATTCAGCGTCGCTCCATGAAAAGGCATATTGGCTGAATGCAGCAGGCTGTCTCTGTGAAATCTAACAAGCTGCAATGCTCTGATACCCTGACCCCCCCCCCCCCCTTTTTTTTTTTTTTCTGATGACTCCATCATCTTTCTCATGTTTTTGTTTACGTTGTTTTTCGTCCCCTTCAACCCTGCCTAATCAGAAGCTGAAGTCTTTGTGGCGTCCTGTGAAGATTGAGACGCTTATACACTGACGCTCGAAGCAGCAGCCCATTAAAAAACCAGCATCATTATGCTTCATTACTCTGGAGGATCATCTGGGACATCGTGCAGGTGATTTCCAAGCACACACAAATTTTGTTTGAGCTGAAGAGCTTGGGTGACACAGGGGTGAGGTTACTGAGGACGTTGGGACTAGAGTTCTTTGCAAAACTGTGCCATCTCTTGGTGCTTTGTGGTGGATGCACACTTTATTTAACCTGACCCAGCTGTCATGATTGATACCTCTTTCTTTGTGGCTTTTCCAAGCTTAAATAATGGGCTGACTGTTAAGATCTTAAGTGTTTACCACCACATTTATGGTTAAACCAATGAGTTGGTCAGATGGACAGAAGGAGTGTTAACTATTCAATTCATTTTATTTGGATATTCATTGGATATTTACTTGTAGAAAATGTCCCTTATTATCTTACATCTACCTTTTGCTGTGGCTCTGGGTAGTTTGAGTTTGTAACTATAAAACACAGGACAGCTACCAACTGCACATTAGAACATGCCATTGGTGGAAATAAGTAAATAAGACAGTTTGTTTTGGCTTTGAATGTAGAACCTTTGAAAATATGACTAAAACGATTGTTTACTTTATAAGCCAAATAACACTGATGTTCTCATTTGGGGTAACTGAACTGTGTTTTTCAGAATCCAGACACTGGCAAGCTAATGCACCGGCTATTTACCTGTTTATGGCTCCTGCATAATAATGCAATGGCAATTTTGTATCTTTAAACATGCAGCCAGTTTCTAAAGAGAGTATGAGATAATTGTGGGAGATTTTATGGAAAATAATGAGTATGTCCTAAATATAGCCTTATATACCTGCCTTTAGGTAGTAAGCTGGTTTATAACACCATTATCTTTTGCTTGATTTGATATTTGTGCTGAGTGTATTTAGGAAATGGTCCGTTAGTGTTTACTGCTGTTTTGGTCTATTTTTTTTTTTTTCTCCAGCTGATTGGAACCATAGAAACAGTCCAAAATTGCTTCAAATAAAATTGGCTTGTTTTTACTCGCGTAGAAGGTTAAGGACTTTTGATCCGTCTCCTGTCAGGTGATGTTATATTCCTTGTATCTTAAAAGATAATGCATTCAAAATTGGAATATTTAGTTCAAATAAACAAGAAGGACATCTGAATTCCTTTTCTGTGCACAGCTGACTGCCCTGATGGACAGACAGTCCATATTATTACTTGTTTAATGTTAGCTATTCCTGTGGTCAAAGAAATGAGGTCGATATCTCTGATCTCGCACTTGATCTATTTTGGCATGTAGCGAGTAATTTGATCCAGCTGACCTGGGTATTCTGCTGCTGGGACGCTTTGCTTTCTGAAAAAGGAGTGCTATAGAATATCTCTGTCTGGAAACTGTAACTGAGCAAGTATAAGGACCAATAACATGTCCCTGCTTTTTATGTGTGTGTGTGTGTGTGTGTCTTTATGACTGACAGGCACATAAGTCTGCCCCTTTCTGATTTACACTTCAGCAGCACACCAACTTCACTGCGGGGGTTTTGCAGACATTTTCAAAACAGCGGACTTCATTATTGACTTGTCTCCCAGTTTTAGATTGAAATTGAATTCTAGCTCTCATTTAATTTGTCCTCTAGCGACTACGCTCGAATGTGTCATTCCGAATAGGACCCAGGCCCGCTCTCAGCCGGGGCGTCGATAGCTGGAGTTCACTGCAGATATGACAGCTTGGCCTGTCCCAACCCCCAGAGCTGCCAAAAATGATAAATTACCCTCCGGCCCTCCTTTCTGCTCCCTCGTTGGTTAGCTCTGGGGGAGTTCAACCAATTTGTTCCATTGAAATATCCAGTTGGTAAACACAACAGCAGTGGTCTGTGTCTATGTGCGTGCACGCGTCTGTGTGTGTGTGTGCCCGTAGGTGTATCTGGGGGTGCATGCAAGACGTGAATGCGCATGCATACACTTTCGGCTGGGGGTGTGTGTGGGTTTGTGTGACGGAGAGAGTGAGAAATTGTGTGTGAGTATGGATCAGTGCGTGAGCAATTGAGCTTGTTAATGTGTGTGCGCATGTGTGTGAAAGACCAGTGTAATGTATCGCTTGAAGTGTTGGTTTTAATTTGTTCATCATGGCCCTGTCTGTCACAGTTCCGTCTCTAGTCACTCATGCCATCCCCAGTGGGAGTGAAACCCCTCTCTGTCAGGACGGCGGTGGTCCGGCAGTGAGGAAATTGGGCTTTGCCTGAAAGGACCCTTGGGCACGACTCTGAAACCCAGTCTGTCTCCAGTCTGTCCCCAATTAATGTGGGCGGCCTTCAGTAACATCGTTGGGAGTCAAAAGGTGCATATCACCCGCGCAGACCTTTCTTTCTTTCTTTCTTTCAGTGTGTCTCCTATCTTCCTTTCTTTCCTTCTTCCTTCCTTTCTTGGTGTCTTTTTCTTTCTGTCTGTGTCGTTTGCCTTTTGGTCTCTATTTCCATCTGCCTTGGCCTCTCTTTCTGTTTATCATGTGTCTTTCACGCTGTATCTTTTTTCCTTTTTGTGTTTCATTGTCTTCCAGTCTCTCTATCTCACGTTTTGTTTTCTGTCTCTTTCGATCTTTTTTCTTTGTCGTTCTTTGTTTTTCAGTTTCAGTCTCTCTTTCTGTCGTCTTTGTTTCTTTTGTCTGTCTTTTACTGACTTGTGGTCTTTCTCTCTCTTTCTCTTTCTCTCTCTCTGCCATTTTGGCTTGTTTGTCTCTTTTCTCTCTGTCTTTTTCTTTCTTTGTTCCTTTGGTCTCTCTCTTACATTATCGTTCCTTCTTTCTCTTTTTGTGTTTTTCTTTTTTATTCTGTTTCTTTCAGTTTGTCAGTCTCTCTGTGTATTACTTTCTTTTCACCTCTGTCATTCACTTTCTATGTCATTCTCATTCTGCCACACCCCACTCTCTTTATATGCTTGTTCAGGTTCTTACTGCTGTTCTCACTTGGAGAATTGTTACTCTGTGGAATTTCAGAATTAGCTGACGGTTCTTTTTTTGGAACCTCTATTAGTGGAGCAGTAATTGAGGACTTTCCACTATAGAATGTCACAGCTCGGAACATTCTGAACATTCTCTTTTCTGTGTGTGTGTTTGTGTCCCTCTTCTGAATCTTGCCTGTGTGTGTGTGTTTGTGTGTGTTTGTGTTTGTGTGTGTTTGTGTGTGTGTTTTTGTGTGTTTTTGTGTGTTTTTGTGTGTTTTTGTGTGTTTTTGTGTGTTTTTGTGTGTTTGTGTGTGTGTGTTTTTGTGTGTGTGTGTGTGTGTGTGTGTGTGTGTGTGTGTGTGTGTGTGTGTGTGTGTGTGTGT
>JBBJLS010000128.1:3621714-3632191 GCA_037577275.1 Bryconaethiops microstoma
GAAGTTCAGTTCATTTTTACAGCTCACAGTAAGTCATACTGTGTCCTAAACCACATCCACTAGTCTGATCACCTTAAGGAAGAGCTGAATATGTTTCGAATGCATTCAGAAAAGTTTAGACGACGTTCTAATGGTAAAAGATTCAACTTCTAGTGTTAGCGACGGTAGTTTTGCAGATCCAGTTCTGAACTAAAGAACTTGGCTGATCAGCAATGTCCGGGGTCAGTGGAACATTGTGCACATTTGATTTCTGAACTTCTCACTCAACATGATCATCTAAAAGGCTGCTCAGGCCGCTCTTAGCCCACAGGAGGAAACACATAGTGAGTGTATGCTGTTTCATGACAGAAACTTCAGAAACACTGATACAAACCAGAAGAACAACTCCATACAATCCACATCTGAGCAGGTACAGGGGGCTACACACTCCACTTTGTGTGTGTTTGTGTGTGTGAGAGAGAGCTCAGTTATGCGATTGTGTGCCACCAGCCATCCAGGAGCCTGCCTGTCTAGACACACACATACACACACACACACACACACACACACACACACACAGCTGATAGAGGGGTTTAATGGGCAGATTAACGGCGTAATAGAGACTTTTCTACTCAGAAACAGAGCTGTGTGTGTGTGTGTGTGTGTGTTTGTGTGTGCGTGCGTGCGTGCGTGCGTGCGTGCGCGCTGATAGAGATTTCCATAGGGAGTGGTAACGAGGTAATTCCATCACTGGGGATTAGTGGAAATTGGTTTTGAAAGTCAATTTGAAATCAAAAGTACAGGAAACACAAAACACATTCCCACTTTCCTAACCTTCAGAGTTGTGAAATGGGTTTATGGAAAAAGAGAAATTAGTGGAAATGGGCAAAAAATGAATACACTTTTTTTTTAATTTAATGTTTGAGACTGGTAGTAGTGTGATGTGATTGATTTCTGAGCTGTTACAGGCCTGGAGGAAGGAAAGCTGAAGGACAGATTGTTTCTTTTATTCAGGGCAATCTTGCACCAGTGGATTGATTTATGATCATTACTCATCACATGGCTAACACTGGTTACAAAGAGAAAGAAAGAGATGGATGTGATGGTTAGTTCAGAAAGTACACTGTTTTATATACAGTGGTCCTTGAAAGATTGTGAACCCTTCAGGATGTTCTGTATGCAAGTTGTAAGACAATAAAGATTTTCACACAAGTGAAACCCAGTTTAACAAAAAATATGCTTGGCCTTATATGATTTTAAAAGGAAAATGATACAATGTGACAGAGAGGTGTGTGGAAAAGTTTTTGTACCTCTGCTTTTAGTATCTGGTGTGACCCCCTTGTTCAACAATAACTGCAGTTTCAACTCTGGGATGTTTGTGGGTTTCCTCACAGAAACTGTTTAATTCAGGTTCTTCCTCAATATTTCTGTTGGGTTAAGAACTTGCTTTTTCTTTAACCGTTCATTGGTAGAACGACTTGTGTACTTAGGCTCATTGTCTTGCTCCGTGACGCTTGTTCTCTTGAGTTTCATTTCATAGATATTTCATGTCCTGGTGTTTTCCTATGAAAATTGCTAGTATAATTTTAAATTCATTGTTCCATCAATAATGGCAAGCCATTCAACAAAACAGGCCCAGACCATGATACCACCACCACCATGTTTCACAAATGTGATAAGGTTCTTATGCAGTGTTTTACTTTCTTCAAACATAACACCTAAGGCAACTTTTTATGGGCCATCAGAGCAGTGAAGCGTGCACATGCTCAGAAAATTCACAGCCACTTCCAAGATGCTGTGGACACATGGCGCATATGGCGCATCTGGGACATCACCGGCTACAGGACATCTCCACCTGCCTGAGATGGTGAGGCCTCATTTCAGATGCACTGAGTTACTTCTACGAATGGTTTAAGGCACAAAACGATATGCCAGCAAGGAAGAACATCCCTCCCCCCAGCGATCAGGTGCTTTGCCTGACCACAGCTGATGTGAGGAGAGCTCTTCTCAGAGTTAACCCTTGGAGGGCCGCCGGACTGCCTTAGGCCTGGCCTGAATAGCATTTCTTAGGCCTCAAATGCTCATTGGTGTTTCTGAATGATCTTTATCACAAGCTACTACTGTTTACACATATTTTACCCCAGTCTTTCGTTTACTTGCTTTGTGGTTTGTTTTTAAATGAAAACATTGCTATTTTTGATAGTTTTACACATACATCCTTTTTCACAAAGATACCAAGGGAAATATTACATTTTGCTGCAAGTTAACGCTCATATAAGGAGTTTGATTGGATTTTTACTGACCTCGATAGTAGCGGTGATAAAGAAGTAAGTTTAAGACATATGATACTGTGCAAAAGTCTTGAGCCAAATCTCCTTTTCAAAAGCGATTTTCTTGTGTTCCTTATGTGGGTTTGAGGTATAGTTCTCCAGGTTTCCTGAATGATTTTAAAAGGTTCTCATTTTCAGTCCACACCCTGTTTCAAAAGAATGTTTTTAGGATGTTAAGCCACAGAGTGACCTACGTATTAATCATTCAATCCTATCAAAGCCATCTAAATTAAGGCCTGAACCAGTGAAGAAACAGGGGCAGATGATTCCAGATGAACAGGCGGTGATCAGTATACTGGTGGTGCTGAAAGCTGAGTGGCTGGAACGCCTTTATCTAGGCACCTTGTATCTTTAGGCACTTTGTAGTCTGTTGCAGTAAAACATTTAATCCCATTTCTTTAATTAAATCTACTTAATATGCCAAAGATAAAAAAGATTGACAAGCATTAAATAGTATGCAATAGTATTTTTGCCCCAAAAAGGTGATTCAATGCAAAATATAAAGAAATGAAGGACATTTAATTTCTTTTAAACATTACTGAATCTATTTAAATCTATATTTAGTGAGATATTTTTTGTGTCACTTCTGCACCAAAGGGAAGAGCTGGCTTCTGTTCCATTGCTGATGTTGAGCTCCAGGTTCTTTACCATTGCCTTGCCTAAGTTTTTCCATTCCACCTTAAATATTGGTTGAACAATGGATGTGGACTTGAGTTTAGCCTTACAGGTTTAAGATACAGATGTAGATGACTTAAGCACTGATGTCCGTCGCTCTGGATAAGAGCGTCAGCTAAATGCCGTAAATGTAAATGTAAATAGTGCAGCAGTCAGAATGCAGTGTTGCACCATTTAAGGCAGAAACAAAAACAAAAATCCAATTTCAGTTTTCTAAGTTACATTGTGAGTAACTTGGATCTCCAAATGACTTGCATTATTTCAATGTTTTGTTATAAAATAAGATTTAGTGATTAGCTGTGCTACTATTTCTTAAAGATGAAATGTTTCTGTGCATGTCCCTTAGCAATGTGGATGACCCCACACACCCCTCCCAAACACTTCTACCTGCTATTTAGAAAACGGTTCCATAGAGATCGGGCCAGGCTGGGAACAGGTTCTTTGAGACTCCTATATTTCGTTGTGGCATGTTCCTTTAGAAGCATTCTTTTGTTTCATTGTGTACTGTTAAGATGGCTGAAGTAACAAAACACCTACTTGACCTGGCACTTGACTTGAAACAAGAACAATTATTAACCGTGTTTCATCCTGGACTGTAAATAATTGTTTTGTTCTGTACATAATAGAAATCCCTCAAGTTAACTGAGTTCAATTCAGTCCACTAACTCCATGTGTGTACTCTGTATGTGCGGAATTAACCCTCAACAGCTAGCTAACAAACTGCTCTACATCTCAAGAGCTTCAGTTATCCAAGCAGGTGAAGAGTAAGGACAAAAATCACGTCAGCATTGTGTGATAACAACTCAAACCCCCATCAACATGTGAAGGAGCACCACAGACATTTTTGTGATGGATGCGTGACCAAGAAGGCCAGCTTAGTCACAATAATGTAACATGGCAGCCAGACAAACTTCAAATTCAAGCATTCTGAAGGATCGGACCATATGGCGTGCTCATGAAGACTCTGCCAAAACTCTAGAACTATAATTCTGCACAACATGGTGCTGATTTACACGTGCAGATATTGGCATCGCTAGAAATTCTTATGAACAAAGCGTTACTGAAGTGTATTCTATTCATATTTCACTTTTTCATCCCCCCCCGAGTGTTCTATATGGTCATTCGTAGCCTCTTGTTTTGCTGTGGTGTAAATATGAGGTGATGCACTGCCAAAATGATCTCAGTCACTCAGCAGAGAACACATCAATGAAATGGGACATAAATCACTTCATAAATCACTCAAATGGCTATAAAAATAAGTGTACACCTGAAGTGGAGTTTTATATATTGTATAAAAAGTTTTTGGCAAATTTTGACTACATTTACTTCACTTAAAATGTTTTCCTTTTCTTGTCAGTGTGAGCTCAAGGTAATAAACTACGAAGATGTTTTTTCCATAACCTGATTTTCCCGTTTTTTTTCAAAGGTGCCAGTAATTATAAAGCTGAATGTATGTCATACCTTGACCTTATGGGAGAGAATATTATCACTGGTATGAAATACAGACTAAACAGCTGGGGTCTGAATGAAGAGAGTATGGTTTAGATGCCCCAGTCATCATCAAGGCCATGGAAAAAGAGTGTGCCAGGCTACAGTGTGCAGACTTTATCTTGCTATTGATACGTTGGAGAAATTTGTCTTTTGGATTATTACTTTTAATAGTAGTAGATTAAAACTCACTTTGGATGCTATTTTCTTTCTCTTACATGGACTTTGTGAAAAAGATTGGTCAGAATGTTGTTAATAAAAGGTAGCCCCAAGAACTCTGACAATCATTAGCTATATTATGTATTAATGCATCGTATTTTTTGTATTTTGTGGTAGCAATGAGCTTTTTTAAAGCTGTGTTTCAAAGTGCTTTTTTCATGCAAAACCACAGTGCACAGCCTCTTATAGTTTATTGTTTTAGGATCTCAGACAAAGTTTGGGCGGTGTTATTGTGTTATTGTGGTTATTGTTAATGCACATTCAGGGCTCCAGATGGTGACTAAAATGGTCCCCAATGCGACTTCATTATTTATTTTGCGACTAGTTTTTTCTTTTCAGTCACCAATAGTCATCTCACAACCAAGCGATATTAAAATAAAAGTAATAATAATACATTAGTGACGTCTCACAACATTATGCAGATACACTCAACCCGAGTCTGCCGTTCCTACTACACTATCACGTGATTGGGAATTTTGGTTCTTTTTAATGAGTGGGATCATTGGGATCAGACCACTATCCGGCTCCTTCGGCTCCCAAACGCATAGACAGACAGGGTAGACGCTGCATTCCTGGTGTTCCAAGATGACAAGACACAATACGTCAGCGTGTCGCCATACTGCGAGTGGCGAAAGCACAATGTAAAGTCATATTATATTTGGCCATTATAACATCCTGTATTATAGTTTTTTGGAGGCTGACTTGAATACAGGAATGCGTAGCTTTGCTAGCTTAGCCTAGCTTAGCAAAGGTTGAGGTTTATAAAACTGAATTGTAAAATGGCCAAATATATTCAAAACAATTGTTCAGCCTTACCTATGAAATATAATCCCTCGGATCTTTATCCATTACTTCACTCCACAGCAGTGCCTCTTGCAATATGGCGGCGACGTTGATGTACGATGCAGCTGGTCATCTAGTCTAGTAATATTCTATGTCTGTTGTCAGTCTAGTAGTATTCTATGTCTGTGGTCAGTCTAGCATTACTGTGGTCAGTCTAGTATTACTGTGGTCAGTCTAGTAGCATTCTATGTCTGTGGTCAGTCTAGTAGCATTCTATGTCTGTGGTCAGTCTAGTAGCATTCTATGTCTGTGGTCAGTCTAGCATTACTGTGGTCAGTCTAGTATTACTGTGGCCAGTCTAGTAGTATTCTTGTCTATGGTCTGTCTAGTAGCATTCTATGTCTGTGGTCAGTCTAGTAGTGTTCTATGTGTTTGCTCAAATGGCGTTTCCCAAATGTAGTCAAAGAACCGACTCATTTGCGACCGACACATCTCTATCGAGAGCAGTGTTGACAGATTGCGTTTTGTTCGACAGGTTTGGCCTGACTACCTGCTGCAGAGCACATTCTAAAATATAGGAAAAATAAACATTAACTACACGAGTAACACTGTGTTTTACTTTGGCAACATGACATGATCATCCATGTCATGATTTCTTGTGTCGTTTAAACGCTCTTTACATGGGGTAAGACTGGAGACAAAATGTGCCATGACAGTATTTTTTTTATTTATATCACATTTGACAGAGATTATGGCTCCTGAAAAATAATTTGGCTCCCAAATATTTTGTGTTTAGGAGCCAGTGGCATCTAAGGTTTTTATTTTGTCTGGAGCCCTGACGTTATGAACTCTGCCATATAAGCTGTGACATTTTACCTGTATGACTTTTGCTTGTATCTCTTGGTTTGATGTTAATTTTTTCAGTGCGAACTAAAATGCAACAGTGCATCATTTTTAGCTTTTGGCCCAGACCTGGGGAACCAAACTGTAAGTGTAAACGCATCCCGAAGGCTATGTTTTCCCAACAGCTGTTTTCATGTAACATAATGTGCTGATTACAGTGCTGCGTTGTAAACTAAGCCGATGTAAGACATTCTCACCGGCCACAGGCACTCAGGAATTCTAATGTGGCCGTGTGGAACTGGCAGAGGATTCGAGAACTTTGGTCAGGTTGATTGTAGAGTTCTTGAGTTGCTAAGAACAGGCTGGCTGGTTTTGGAGAAAAGCAGACCCCTCCCAGGTCCAAACTCTCCACATGACTCCCCGTTCCACAAAAAGAAACACTGTCGCACTGCTGTCACGGTCAAAACAGCTCCTGCGTGGTTGCCATGGAGAGCATGTGGTTTCCACGGCACTGGTGCGAGAGTTTGCAGGAACATCATTTGTTAGTGTCTGTGTGAATGTGGAGCACGGAGGAGCTGCAGGGCTTGTTGCTGACCCTCAGAGTCTCTCCGGCCCCCTGCGCTCGCTCTCAAAAAGCTGGCCTCTTACTGAGGGCCACTGAATAACACACTGCACCTCTACCGCTATTGTTCAACCTTCAACATAGTAAACTCCACTCTTAAACATGCTTTTACCCCGAAGAATTTGAAAGGTCTTTTCTCTGCTCTCCTTTCTTATAGCGCAGAGAGGTTTGACCAAAGTTGTACTGTAAGTCTACATGTAGTGTTTTTTAAGGATGCCTATTTAAGTTGTTGTACCATTTTCATCAGGGGAAAAAAGTTTGTCGAACACTTTAGCAACAAAAATGTTACAACAACTTAATAACAATGTATCTTCATTGACAAATAATGTGACAATGTCAAAGACAGACAAACAAATAAGCATTTTTAGCTAATGTTATCTTGCTTGGAAGCTCAAATCATGGCGGCACTTGTAAGAAGAAAAAAGAACTGATTGGTGGTCACATTTAGTTATCTGTGTGCAAAATGAAGGTAAGCATAACATCAAGAACAAAACGTTCCCTCTGTTACGGGACGACTCTATAATTCAGGCTGCCCCTAATGTCCCCACCATAAACAGCAGAGTAAGATACAAGCAGGGCTCATTCTCACCCTCGACATTTAGTATTGGCAGTCTAGAGTGCTTTTAACTAGGATATGCAATAATATAGAATATTATCCTAGTTACAAGTAGTTAGCTCAGTATTTTTTAGGGTTTAGTTTCTTAGCAGAAAGAGGTGAATTTGTAATCTGGCTTAGTGAGCATTTTCTTGGTGGGTCGATAACCTTGAGGCTTATCTGTAATTTAATGTAGAATTAAAAAAAAAAAAAAATTAATTAAATTGTCCATTGACCAAAGCATAAAGAGGGGACAGTGGCCCATTGGTTCATTTTCTGTATGACTCAAGGTTGGCCCTAGCACATCTCTTATTAGCCCCCCCCCACACACACACACACACACACACACATGTCCAGACTGTTTAGTGGTGGGTAAGTTAATTCCATTTTTATATCTCCAGTGACTTTGCGTCACCTTGGACTCCATGATCTGAGGTCCCCCAGAACCCTGGCTGTTAGAGGCTCCTGGGCTCCGGCCCCGTAAGCCCTTTCTCATAAAAGGCTATTGTAATGTATTCATGGTTACAATGTCATTTCAATATATAACCAGCCCTAATACGTTTTTCAGGACCGAATTTTTGTATTTCTTTAGTCCTGTTTCTTTAACGTTAATCCAAGTAGAGTTTTAGTCCAGGACTAGGACACTGGCATAGGGATTGTGCTTCATTTAGTTTACTCTCATCAGTGTACTTCTGGCGAAGCTAATGTTGCCCAACTCTTCTCAGCTGGAACATACTGTTTAGCTTCAGCCTTTACTGTCCCACGTTGCCGTGATGAATGGGATGGTTCATCAGAGCAGACATTAATGTTACAAATCCACCTGTAATGTTTGAGTGATGGTGATCTTTTTTGTGTCTGCAACACTGGAATTTGCATAATTAAACTGTCACATGTTAAATATTAGTCACAGTATAATAGAAGCGCAGACAGTATGATGGATAAGAGAGCGAGAACCTAAAGCTGCTGAGTGAACGCTTTGGACCCAGAAAAGGATAGAATTATAATGCTGTTTGACTTTACGCACTTCAGGCACTTTTTTTTTTTTGAAGACTCAGTTCTTTCTTTTTTTGAGGGCGCAGGTTAGGGCTAGTCTGAATTGAATTACAAAGTCAGGGAGGATTTTATCATTGACATTTCTGTTTAGCTTGGGGCCAGGCTTAGTCTGTGTCTGACAAAAACAGTGCTTTGAGTCATTTGTTCAATTATGATCTAAATGGCTGATTCAAATGAATGAATGATTCCGTTAGAGACATCAGGTGATGTCTGCTGTTGAAGTAAACACTTGTATCTCCAGACACTGTGGCCTTTGACTGGATTTGTACCACTGAGATTGTTTTCTGGCAAGACTGAACTTGTCCTAATTTCCTCTAACTCAGCTGCTGTTTTGGAATTTACCGACAACTGGCTGAAGACTCCAGTAAAGACAAATATATACTGAAAGGAAAACATCTTATTGCAGTAGAAACAAATGTAATGAATGTTACATTATTTGGGGAAATGGAAAGGGTGTTAATTCCCTTTTTAATGACCAGGACCCTTACAGTCAAGTTAAGGAGGTGTTTTTTCACAGGGTGAAATGAATCAATGTTCCTCTAGAACCAAAGAACAAAAACAGAACACCACAAAGAATAGCAACAGAACACCACAAGACTATGGGACCATGGTATGTAGCCAGAAACGTCACAATACAGTACATATCATGATAAAAACGTCGCAATATAATGCCATGACTAAACACAGCACAACGATTTATTCATTTATGACATTTAGCAGACGCTTTTATCCAAAGCAGCTTCTGTTCCCTCAATACAGGGGACAGTCTCCCTGGAGCAATTTGGGGTTAAGGATCTTGCTCAGGGACCCAGTCCTGGTTTGCTGAAGGTAAGATTCGAACCCATGACCTCTTGGTCCAGAGGCAAGTATCCTACCCACTAGGCCGCCACCACCCCAGAGCCAAAATAAGTTAAAGGTGATATATGGACACCAGCCATATGAGGAGCTGGCCTGTATAAGGGAAACACTCTATGGGTAGAGAGAAACAGATATGTGAATACATTGCATTGATGGGAGCGTTAAAAATGTCAAAAAACTTTTAAAAATCTGAATGAAATGTTTTTCTGTTCCATATAGAACTCCTGCTGACCTACTAAATCATATGCGTATTATTCATCTGCATATTTTCCCACTCAGTTATTTATGGACATGGTTTGAGGCTGCCTTATGAAAATGACCAATTTATTGCAGAAAAAGACGAAAACCAAAGTCACAGTAATGATTATGGAATGACTCATTGTGAGGTCCTAGTCCTAAACAGCCTGTTTTGCTAGTGACCAGAGTCTAATCCTATGTTACAGCCCACCGGTTTCACAACCAGCTGCCAATAAAGTTATAATACCGCTTTCCGTTATCCCCGATGTTTCTAGGGATCATTCAAGGCCGCCGTGGGCTGACCGTGTTTAAAATTCCCCACTCTAAAGCTCCAGACAGATTGATTCTCTGAAAGCCTTATAAGAAGACTGATCTAGATCCACTGCTTAATGCATTAGCTTTATATCCCTACTGAAGAGATGGCGAGCAATTACACTGCCCCACTTTCTCATATCCCATCAAAAAGCTCTGTGAAATCTATGCAAATTCTCCCTGTGAATCCCTCCCTAACCTGCGATGAACAGGCATGGCAACCGACAGGAAAATAGTCACACTTTAGAAGCGGAGGGATTTTTTTTGTATCTCTTATCTTAATGGTTTGTTCTTGATGTGTTTGTCTGAAGGAAAGCATTTGCTTGTGTGTGTGTGTTTTCTCGTTAATCTGTCTTTGATATGCAGCCACACGCTCGACGCTTCGTCTCCTCCTCAAAGACATGGACTAAAGGGTGTGTGTGTGTGTGTGTGTGTGTGTGTGTGTGTGTGTGTGTGTGTGTGTGTGTGTGTGTGTGTGTGTGT